>CM047870.1:13537666-13549084 GCA_026212405.1 Petrea volubilis
GAGATTGGTGAGATGGCGTTTTTTTTTTTTTTTTTTTTTTTTTTTTTTTTAAAACCGGCAGAAAGCCGTGGGGTTAAGAGGGCCCCCCCTCATTTATTGCGAAGTATGCAAAAAGCAAAGGAAACAGAGCAAGAAGCTCAACAAGCAAAAAACACAACCAATCAAAATGCTAAACATTACGAAATGTAGGTAAACCTATTCTATCAATTCGGAGAATGCCCTGGAGAAGTTTCGGTAAAGCTGTTGGATTTAAAACTGTCGAGTCCTTCGTATGACAAGCCATATTTGCCAAGAAGTCCGCTGCCATATTCCCCTCCCGATAAATATGAGAGCATTGAAAATTAACCGATCTAGAAATTTGCCGAATTCGAGTAACCAAATGACAAATTGACCATGCGACAGTCTTATTGCCTCGAATAATATCTAACATAGCCCGAGCATCCATCTCAAGCCATATGTGCTGAAATCCTCTTTCCACCGCGCGGTGAAGTCCTTCCCAAGCCGCATAAAGTTCCGCAAAGGAGTTTGTTACGTCTCCCAAGAAGGCATAGTAAGCAAAAATGACATTCCCGTGATGATCCCGTGCAACACCTCCCGCCCCCGACACAGCCAGGGCACGCTTAGCAGCGCCGTCTGTATTCAACTTCAGCCATGGAATGTCAGGCTTCATCCACTGGACGATTATCGGCTTGGGCACCCTCGGTTGCGATAATCGAGTAAAGAAAAAAGGGGCAGCAAAGGTAACACCCCTCCACTGATTATCTGAAAACCTACCAAGTTGTCCCAAGAGATAGACGTACCTCCACACCTTGTGTACGATAACGGAAGCTACGATTCGTTGGTTCCTATACTTACAATTGTTCCTTGCTTCCCACAAATGCCATAGAATAAGAATCGGTACAATGAGTAAGAGGTGTCCATTGTTACGATTCTGACGCCACGCTTGGATCCATAAGGGCACTTGGGTTGTATCCGGGAGCCTAACTCCAAAAAGGCGCGCAAAGAACTCCCATACGCGCTGAGCCTTGAAGCTTGAGAAGAAAACATGTGATATAGTTTCCTCCTGAGCACAGCAATAACATTTGGAGACAAGCTGAATCCCCTTGCGTTGCATACGGGTATCCACTGGAATCCAACCCTTTAGAAGCCTCCACATGAAGATAGAGATATTTGGAATAAGTTCTCGGCACCATAAAACGTCAAGAAGGGGAATGTTCGCACTAGCTGGGCGAACTAACTCCCAGGCCTGCTTAGTGGAGAAAGTCCCATGCTTTCCTCGAACCCAAACTAACCGATCACAAGTTGACGTGTCTAACGGGACAAGGAGAACCTGCTCAACGATCTCCCGGGGTAATAATAACCGAAGCTTATCAACATCCCAAGCACCTTGGAGCACAAAATCAGAAACGAGGGCCATAGGATAGTGTGTCTGGTCCACAATATCTTTCAATATCCCCCCTGGAAGCCAATTATCATACCAAAACAAAACGGAGCCAGTCCCCAAGGACCATACGAGATCCGGTTCAATCAAGTGGCGAATACGACACATACGCTTCCACACTGCCGAGGCATTTTGTGTCTCTTGGACATACATTGGATGGCCATTTTTAACGTATTTTGCATGGAGAAACCTTGCCCATAACGACTCTTTTTTTCGGAACCGCCACCAAAGTTTACAAGAAAAGCTGTCAATAACTTCACTTAGACCCCGAACTCCTAAACCGCCCTCACCCACCGGATAACAAAGGTCCCTCCAAGCACACCAATGTGTTCGTCGCTGTCCACCGTAAGAACCCCAGAAGAACCGGTTAAATAGTTTGTCGATCTTGTCAATAACACCCCTTGGAGGTTGAAGCACTTGTATTAGGTGAAGAGGCATAGAGGATAAGACACTTTTTATAAGGATAAGCCTACCCCCATGGTTGAGGGCCACCTTTTCCCAGCCAAAAATCCGGGCGCGCATGCTTTCAATCAATAAAGTAAACAAACTGATTTTCTTTCGTCCAACATGAAGTGGGGCGCCAAGGTACCTTAAGGGAAACGTTGTCTTGGTATATCCTGTGATTCGCTGAATACGTCTAACTTTCCCAAGAGAGCACCGGCTTGAGAGAACAAAGGTGCTTTTGTGCTTGCTGATGAGCTGGCCCGAGACTGCCTCATATTGATGTAAGAAAGTCATAAGTCGTCGTAGACCTGCAGGTCGGGCACTAGCAAATATAATCATATCATCCGCATATGCCAGGTGCGAAATGACCACCGGATTATGTTTGACAAAGCGCATGCGCGTGTGTTCGTGAAAAAGTCGGTCCAAACCCCGTGAGAGCCATTCAGCTGCCAAGATAAACAAAGCTGGGGATAATGGATCCCCCTGCCGAAGTCCCCTTGTAGAAGGAAAAAATCCAGCCGTTTGCCCGTTGACGAGAACTGAAAACCAACAATTTTCAATACAATGGCGAATTAACACAATCCAATGCTCCGAGAAACCCAAGTGACGTAGCATATTATATAGAAAGGGCCAATGAACTCTGTCATAAGCCTTTGCCATATCCAATTTCAAGACTACCCGGTCGCCCTTAATTTTTCTATTGATTGAGGAGACAAGTTCTTGTGCCAATAGTATATTATCCGAAATTGCCCGGCCGGCCAGAAATCCAGATTGTGCCGAAGAAATAAGAGATGGAAGAAGACCAGCTAATCGATCATATAATAATTTCGTCATTATTTTATTCGAAACATTGCATAAACTAATAGGCCTGAAGTCCGCCCATGTAGTTGGTACATCTTTCTTCGGGATAAGTACAATGGTAGTACTTGTGAATGCCTTTGGCATGGGAGTTCCTGCAAAGAAGTCCCGAACAGCATCATAAACATCCTCTTTAATGAAATCCCAACAAGCTTGATAAAAACCTGATGAGAAACCATCAGGTCCAGCAGCCGATTCCGAAGAGATGGCAAAAACAGCTTGGCGGACCTCCTCCCTGGATGGTAAAGAGCATAAAGCGGCGGAGTCTGCCTCTGAAACCAGCAGTGGTATGTGAGTGAAGTCAACATCTGTTAAGACGGTTTCCTCCTTCGTGAGAAGTTGCTGGAAATAGGCAGCAGCAGAGGCCTTAATAGCCTCAGGCTGATCCACTTCCCAACCGTCGACTTGAATGGAGAAAATCCGATTCCGAATCCGACGTTGCTTGACAATATTATGGAAATACTGAGTATTACGCTCCCCATCCTGTACCCAACGAGCTGAGGACTTTTGACGCCAAAAATCCTCTTCCATAACCAAGACCCGATTAAGAGTCGCTGAAGCCCGATTCATCTCCAAAAGGTTAGCATCAGAAGGATCCGCATCATAACATTTCTCCCTCTCTTGAACACCTGTAAGTGCTTCCTTCACTTTGTCAAACACATTGCCAAAAATATCCCGATTCCACTGTTTGAGAAATTGTTTAAGGCGCACAAGTTTATGCTGTAATTTTATCATACCAAAAGCATCAATCGGGGTCGCCCAATTAGCTCTAGCAGCTTCATGAAAACCATGATGTCGGACCCACATAGTTTGAAATCGGAAAGATGATGGCCCCTGTAAACCGGGAGGTCTGAAAGCAACAAGAAGAGGTGCATGATCAGACTCATGTCGGGATAGATGTTCAATCCGAAGGTCCGGAAACAGATCCATCCAGCCCGATGAAACTAACACTCTATCCAGCCGCTCCCAACGTCTACCGCGATTCCAAGTAAGATGGGCCCCCACAAAGGCGGGCTCAATTAAACCACAACCATCAATACAATCTGCAAAATCTTCAATAGAGCCAAGTTGTGCCGGAGAACAACCTATCCGTTCATCCACAGAACGAACAACATTGAAATCACCCCCGACTAACCATGGATCAGGCGTAGCAATAGACTGTAAAGCCTCCCACAGCTGTTTACGCTCAACCCGGGTGTGGCGCCCATACACGAAAGAGCAAAGAAGAGGTTTTGCCAAAAATGGAGAAGTTACTTTAACGTGCATGAGTTGCGCCTCATTCAGTAGAACGTCCACCCCAAGATTGTCAGCATAAAATAACCAAATGTGATTCGTGGGGTTCACAAACACCCCTCCAAATCCCAACTTTTTAAGCATATATCTTTCCTCCAAGTGAATTTTTGGTTCAATGATCACTAATATCACCAGCTTGTTCCTTCGCTTTAAATCCAATAAGTACCTGTGTTTCGCAGGGCTGCGAATTCCCCTAGCATTCCAAATAAGGCAACTAATCATTAAGAGTTAGGGAGGAATCATTTACCTTAGCTTTTCTCCGTTTGAGACGTGAAGTAACATGAAGATTCGATTTTTTCGATGACTTTTTTGGTGGAAGTTTATCTAGCAGTGGATCAAATTGCGTCTCTGGCACACTGTGCAAAGGCTCCAATTCATGGTGTGACGTATGTAAAACCACCCTTTCATGGGAGGCCACGTCCTGTGAAGCGATGATAGCAGTTTCCTTATCAAGGAGATCATCCCTGTCATGCTGGGAATTATCAACCCAAACCTGGTCTGCAGTTTCCACGATAACATCATCAATAGCATCATCATCGTGTTCGATACAATGGGGAATAGTTTCCTCTGGGACTGAGATATTTGGAACCGAGTCTGATAGCGGGGAGTGCGGCCGTGTTTCCCCAACCTCTTCCTCCCCATCCTCCGTAAAGTCCTCCAGCCGTTTTTCTCCAACCTCTTCCTCTCCATTATCTGCAAACTCCTCCGCAACTAAGGAACAAAATTTGTTATTGAGCAATCTTGTAGCCTTCGCTTGATCAGCATCCAAATCCAATTCCGTCAGTACTATCTTACCCGTATCTTTCCGTGACCTGGAGTTTACCACTGTCCAGACTTTCTTAGACTCTGGGGGGGCACCATGAGAATGATCCCGGCTGTAACCACCTTGTTGGTGTCGCTGGTTCGGACCAGGCAGATCACGAGGAGCATCTTCAATAGTCACTAGCGGGGTTGGGTTCCGTATTTCTGGGGCTTGACAGTTAGTCATGATGTCTCCAGTATGTTTATCCACCAGGTTAGGGTTTGTGTCCCTAGCCTCTGCTTGGCAGCCTTCTGCAGGATGAAAGCAGTCCTGAACCATGTGTCCTCGTCGCTGGCACCGTCGACAATATTGTGGTACCCTTTCACACTCAATCGGTTGTTGGTAGATCTTATCTCCATCTTTCACCCAAATAGTCCGCTTGATCGGTTTTGTGACGTCGATCTCCACGCAAACTCTAGCCACCCGCGGACGAATACAATCTGCTGTAGCCTCATCAACACGTACAGGTGTGCCAATACACTTGGCGATGGTGAATAAACCATCCACTGGAGTAAGATGCAGCGGAAGATGATGAATCTTAAACCACACAGGGCAAATCGGCGATTCAATAGTAGGATCGAAATCCGGATCCCACTTGAAGATCCGCATTGGGTATCCATTGAAGTGCCAGGTTTCCCTCATGAACAGGCGGGCATAATCGTCATGATCATACAAGTGGATTCCCAGATGCGTGTTGTCAAAAAAGAAAAGCCTGAAACTGCGTTTAGGGAATATATATATATATATATATTATTATTTCCAAAAAACAAGAAATGTTTTGGTGTGGCGGTGAGTGGTTGTGGTGGCAACAACAAAGGTCATGGGAAGGGTTGGTTTTAGAGGTGGCTGTGATGGAGGTGGTGAAGATGGTGTGATGTGAGGCTAAAAAAAAAATGTAATCTGGTGGTTTAGGCAGTGGCAGTGGTTTGCTACAAAGGTGGTGGAGATGTGTAGTTTTTGGAGGGGAAAAATAGGTTTATAATTTTCTAAAAAGATAAGAGTAAGCGAGAGAGAGAGAGAGAGAGAGTGGGGGGGGGAGAGAGTTTGAAATAATTCGAATGAACAAGGGTAAAAATGTCATTTTATTCTCAAAATGGAAAACCAAATTGCACTAAATGCTAATGCCTTTCACTTATGGATAGAAAGGTTTAATAAACTTGATTTTTAAAATCACAAGGTTCAATACAACAATTAGAGACACAGGATTCAAAATGCTAATTAGACAAACTACAAGAGAGCCAGATGAAAGTTTCCCTAATATTATTTGTGAAGCTCGGCAGCATAATTGAAGCTCTTAATTATTTCCATTTGCACTATTCCCATGAATATTTGAGAGTCTCTGCAAAAAGATTTCAAAGTCCTCATCCCTACTCAGCATGCTTATTCTCACATATTCTTCATTACTCCCAAATCGCCTTCCACTTCTGGTCAGAATCTTTTGCCCTCTAAACAGCTTCTCACAATCCACACCCTCCTTGCATTTCATCCATGCGAACGCTGTTGATAAAGTCAAAAAACGACGACACATGAAACATTTTTCTTATATCATATCAAAGAGAAAAGAAAGTATTCAAATAAAATTAAGCGACTGGTAAAAATACACTCACACCCCTTAAGACTGCATAATTATATAAACCACCCCTTTCATTAACTTTTGTCTTATAGGTAGGCCCTCCCTCAGGTTTTCGCAATTATATGATCACCCACTGTCAAGTTTTGTCATACAGTTAGACACCCTGAAAATTTTGATGATAAAGGTGATTTCTGTAGCTATGCAAACTTCAGGGGTGTAAGTGTAATTTACACCAAACTTCAGGGGTGTAAATGTAATTATCCATACAGCAAATATAAAAAATAGACCTTCTAGCAACTTGAATTAAACCACTTTTTACGAACACTGATGAACAATAACTTGTTGCTAGATGAGCCCGTCGTGTCAGAATCTCTTGGCCTGGGCTATAAAGCAAAAATGATAAAATATACAAGCATTAGTGTTCGTTACCTGGATATGTTTCGGTGAAATCTTTGCTGAACTTGCAGTATTGAGGCTGATATCTAGGAACATAAAAAAAATCATCATTCTTGACTGCATCTCGGAGTTTGTTCCACCTCTGAGCCATGAGACGATGGCTATGTTCAAAGAAATTTTCCAAGTCACGAGGGACCTCATTTCTTTGGCAGCTGAGAGAGATGATTTCCAGGATATTGGCAGCCCTGAGTTGTGCCTCTTTTGAAACTCCAATTGTGCTGACCTCCATGAATTTTACCATCTTTCTAGCAACTTTTTCATCTCTAACGACAGCCCAGCTTCAGATCAAATAACAACTTTATTAAACTTTATAGGATGGGATAGCTAAACTATTTTTCTGACTGACAAATAAAGGGGAAAGTACTGTCATATGAATATCAGTTATAGGCGAGATATGTGTAATTTTGAAACATACCCGATTCTCGATCCTGCGTGGCCCGTGCATTTAGAAACTGTAAAAAGCATAATGTCCTGATTTGCAGCTGACGTAATCGCAGTGTATTGTGGCCAATAGTAGGCAAAGTCATAAACAAGCATCCCTTTGGCCCCATTGACAACAGGCTCTCTGATAAACCCGTCGGGGTTATTTGGAGAAGTCACCATTTCTATGTACGGTCCATCTTTGTCGAAACACCGTGCATCGCCCGACCACTTGAAAAGTCCCGACCTCAAAAAGTCGGCCATCTCAGAATAAGACTGCAAAAGAAAATGTAGCCCAAGAATTATAATTAGGAATAAGTCTAATGACCACAAGTTTATAACACTAATGACATGATTGGTACGCAGAAATGCAGTGGAAATGAAAAGGGAATTTCCGCATTTATTTCCAATAACACGATTGGTATAGTTTAGAGGTAGAAATCACCATTCTCATATATGTGGGCTTAGTGTCTATCCTACATAGGTTTAATTATTCTCAACAAGTTGACAATAAATTATATTTTTATATTATTAATACATTATTTATTAAATTTATCATACATTATAATTAAGGTTTAATTTACATTTACACTAACTAATTATTAATAAATACATTAAATATGTACTAAATTTTATTTATTACGTAAATCTCTCTCTCTCTCTCTCTATATATATATATATTTATATATATCTACATAAATCATATACATTTATAATTTATATCTAATATTTAATTTTCAGATGTATAATATATTCACATATGCTAACATATGTATTTATATGTACACATATATGATAATATAAAATTAATTAATATCAAATAATTTAGTGATGTATTTGATATTCATAATGAAACTATATATTAAATTTATCTTAGGTGATATATATATATATATATATTATCATATATAGTAAATGCTCGTATTATTACATATATAAATATAAAATAATTGATACTCATGCATCCTTTATAATATGTGCACAAAACATAATATCTATATATATAGCATGTGTAAAAAATTATATCAATATATAAAAAAATGTATAATATATACATCGATCATCAATATACAATACTAAAATATTGTTTAAATATGATATATATTTTTTTTTATTTAAATTCAAGTTTTAAAAATATTTTTTTCTTATACAAATTATTTGAATCATATACTTGATTTTTTTTTAGTTCTATGAGTCGTTACTACTTAATTAGCAAATATATGAATGACATGGATTAATATTTTTTGTTTTTTTTTTTTGGTATGAACATGGATTAAATTAATTTATTCCTTTCTTTGTTACCTGAAACATACCAAGTATGAGAATACTATATCAATATCGTTTATTTTCCATTTTATTTCATTTCTAATTTCATTCCATTCAAATCTAAATCCTTTCTTGAATGCCAATCGCCACATAAGAATATATCGTTAAAAATTTAAACTATTAGAGAGCAGATATATTAAATAAATATTAAATGTGAACACATAATTTTATATCTCCCATGTTATGACGTTTCTCCTTTAGGACAACTTTGGACATTAAACCAACAGAATGCTCAGCTGAAGACAAGTATATTGTCTCATGACAGTGATTCAATGAACTATACTTACTTCTATTTCTTGCCAAATTAAGTTGACTTCATTAATTTAATATTCAAAAACTACTAATAAATTCACAAGTCAAAACAAGTAATCCATATTAATCGGGCTGGCTCACCGAGTAGTATGGCGTGGCTGATACAACGCTGACTGGATTTGGCTCGTTGAGAGGATCGGAGAGCGCATACAATGCAGCCAATATGAGCTGACTCGATCCCGTTCCAACGACAATATGACCATCTTCGACTATTGCATTGCCAACAATTTTGTGAATCCTCTTTATTTCTTCCTCTAGTTTTGGCTCCAAAAACCAGCACAAATTATTTGTGTTGGCAAAATAACTCAGAGATTGAGATACAGAGATATTCATACTGTATTTTTCGCCAACTTCTTTCCAGTATGACTCATACATTGTGGGATCACCACTGTCGCATTACCAAAAAAGATCAAATAAATATATCATATTGCAACGAAATGAAATTTAAACCCTCTTCACCAAATCAAGGATCGGGACATTCTCAAATGCAGAATCAATCAAAAGAATATATACAATATGTTACACACGCACACACACATATAATGAAATGAAAGAGACATACTGATCAAGATTGATAATGGCTTCCTGCTGATAGACTGGGGTGTAGCCATTTGACGTCTTTGAGCTTTTGTTCCCAAGAACCCTGTCTGTGCCACACATTCTTCTCTTTTTCTCTGAATAAAACCTTAAAATTGGTGAAACTGTAGAATTTGCTCTCTTAGGGTGTGCAATGAATTTAATCAATCACTGTCTTCCATTAGTGCTGTTTGCTTCAATATTTATAGGGCATCACTGCGTAACATACTAGCATATATACTTAATTATTTTCTTTCATTGGATAGAAACTGACTTATCTTGTAATTAAATTAATTAATGGGAATCATGAGTTAGTTTTAATTAACTCATAGAATCACGTTTTTTTCCTTTTTTTAAAGCCCTTAGTAGATCTAACTACTCAAGTTTCCACAAAGTCAGGAGTCAAAAGGGATTTTTGGATAAGTTATAAGACATCATCACGGAATTCAGGTAATATTTAGTTTGGGTGAATTATATTTTTGGGAGATATTTTGACCCTTGAACCCATGAAAGTATACACTTTGCCCCATCAAGGTAACAATTTTTTTTTTTTTTTTTGATAGAAAACAATAACAATTGAATTGACATTTAAAATTGCATATGATGATCAGATCACAAAAATCTCCTTTCAATTCGCTTTATAATAGTCGTACCTACCTCGATACTACTTCGTCAAATAGATTAGTTTTTCGACTAATGTATTGTTTTAGTTTTTCATAAGTTCTTTTTTCACCCTCGAACTTTTTATTTTTAGTAACTCTTATGAGTTAGCAACAAAATTTCTCAATTTACAAAATATGAACACTACCAAGGTGTTTTTTAAATAGGCATCTACAATATTCAATTCGGATTAGTCGATCAGTGAATCAAAATTGAGTGGCTAATACCAAAAAAGAAAAGATTTAAAATAGAATTGATGTATGCCAAAACATAGATTAGTAGATTTATGACATAAAAAAAAACTCATCACATAATAGTATTTTGTGAAGAATTTCATTACATCTGTTATAACTTTTAACGTTAACAAAGGGAGTGCAATTTACCATGTGATTGAAGTAAAAGTAAAGCGAAAGTAGTCAAATTAAATCTTGCTTATTCGATTATCTATACTATTTTTATTTTAATATATTGTTCGTAGCATAGGAAGCAACTCCGTCTATATTTAGTTCCCATAGAAAAAGTAAATTCAAAATTAGTACCATAAGAATGAACTTCTGGACACATTGAGTCCAACTAGCCACAAATTAGCGATTTCTTGCCAATCTTACTTATGCGGTACACTTGAAAAATGATTTGGCATTGGTGGGGATGATGTGTCAGGCAAATAACATGAATTGGCATTCTTAGTGACGACAAAACATAAATAAATTGAACAATATTAAAAATGTAAAGGAAAAAAAAGTACAATTTGATGAAAATAATATATAAACATATATAATTGAATAATACAAAATATATATATAATACAAAATGTAAATTAAAAAATATAATATATGAGAAATGACTATATAAATATTTAATATATAGTATAAAATATGATATATATATATATATAGATAGATAATGAAATAGATAAAAATACATATTAATATATAAAACATTACAAAATATTTATACTTTAAACTAAAAAAATGTAAAAATACATAAATTTTTATTTTTCCGTAGGTATTTGAATCTTAGGATTGTTGATACGAATTTGATAGTTATTCAATATTAAACTTAATAAATCTTGATGTTTATTTGTTGGACTCTTAATCTTGAATAAATCTTATTAATTTGAGATTGGATATTTAATTGGAAGCGATTGAGAAATGTGATAGCGGTTAAAAAAGAAAAGACGATTTTTGAGTTTTGAGTATATTTTTTGATTGTGAGAACAGAGAGAGAGAGAGAGAGGGAGAGAGAGAGAGAGAATTC
>CM047870.1:13549584-13563556 GCA_026212405.1 Petrea volubilis
CGGTTGTTCAATTGATAAAATTGCATATATTCAGTTGGTAAGATTAAATACATAATTGTTTAATTGAACCAACATAAGTGGAAAGTAACATAATTTGATTGGATAGAAGCTTTTGGATTATTCAATGGAAAATATACAATCTAGTTTAAAGGATCACATGCTACAGGTTCTTGGTTAGGACCGGATCCTTCCAGTTCTTAATGCTACTAACATATTAAATTCTATTGCGTATATAAGGTTGTTTGTTAATTCGGGGTTGTTTATAGCATGCTGCATATTTAACCTAAAATTAAGAAAAGATTAGTTGGAGGAGCATTTCAATAGGCTATAACTCATCTATTGCATGAATGTAAGAACTATCTTTGAATTGATAATCAATCCCTTAAAATGTTGTGCGCTGATCAATCCCTAAGCTAAGCTTTTCAACATATTGATTTATTCTAGATGTATTTTTAGTCTTTTTATTTTATTTGTTTTTTTATTAAAATCCCATAGTTTATATTTGAGGAAATTACTGTTTCCAACCCCAACGATACGCGTTTTTACATTTTGCAACCTAAATATTTTTGAGTTACCGGTTGCCACCCTGATCCATGCGTGTTTTTGCAGGTTGCAACCTAAGTACATTTTCTGATCAAAAATCATCACCGGGGTCGTACCAGCACATGTTGTGAGTAAGTGTGTTTGGGTCATTCCAGTATTTTGTGCCCGTGATTATCACGTGTGTAAATGAATTAGATTTTTTGCCCAAATTTGAATCGTCAAAACAAATTTAGGGTTTATGTATTATTCATTTGACAAAATCCTCTCTTTATCTGTCCTAAATCAGTGCTTTCATTTTATAAAAATATCGTAGAGAAGATGGCTTGGGAAGTTAGACACGAGAGGAATGCGAAATTTCGAAAAGGGAAGCCAACCCCTGAGTACAGTACGTGTTAGAATTTAGGATTTTTGTGCTTCGTCTTCAATTTTTGCTTATGATTGAGAATGGTATTAGTTTTTTTTTTGTTGTTTTTTGGATGGTGTGGTGCATTTTGGCATTTTATGTCGTTGTGCTTGAAAAAGTTCCCCTTTTTTTTCAATTTTGGAACTGCATGTGGTCCTAAAATATGTATTGTAAGCCTGAAGTCTGGATTTTTTATGTGTCATTGTATTTTATTTATATGATGTTTGTTAATGTTTTGCTGGTAAGGGACATTAGGTGTATGGTGTAGTTATGGTCCCAAAAGTGAAATTTTTTTTCTTTGTTGGTAGCTCTCATATGGTCCTAATTGGTGCTTGTCTTCTATTTTGTATTGTGTGTGTGGTGGGAAGCCTATTCTTTATCCCACCCCAACAAGACCTGAAATGTGAAATTTACTATTAGATTTCACCATTCTGGATTGTTCGTTAATTTAGGGAAAAATTGTTATGTTAATGGGATAGTTAGCCACATTGACCATTGTGACTCTGATGAAATGTCTATGTTAGAAGTAGGTAACATGGCCAGAGAGTTGGGACTTGTGGGTTTAATGAGTTATTACTATAATATTGATGGTGTGAACAATGCAGAGTCTTGTGTCCTCATGTCTAATGATAATGATGCCATGAATTTGGTTAACTTCATGTTATAATTGTCTAGAAAGCGCTATTGCAGAGAAGTATTGTTCTTGTGGATAAGCGTATTTGAATTTCTTGTAGAGAGCGATGTCATTTCGGATTAGGGAAGAACTCTGTAAGCCGTACACATGACTGTATAGAAAAGGATCTAGAGGGTTTCATTGTTAGTTAGAAAAGGATAGCTTAAATCCCAGGTATGTAATTCATTTTGTCAGTTTTGATCAATAACGGAATTCTGATTTCCCTCCCAAACTCTCTATCTCTCTCTCTCTATTTGGTTCCTTCATAACATTTGGTATTAGAGCCATAAATCTGGGGCGCAAGAAGAAGATGATGACGTATTTTGCTACTGCTGGAATTGCTGAGTTTGAGAGTGATCCGATCGAGCAGTGATTACGAGATTGGTTCGCGAATCAACAGGAGATGAAAGGAAAGTTGTGTGGCGAATTCTAGGCGGAGATCGGGAACTTATCAAACAAATGGAAGAATTAGTTAAGAAAATCACTGCGGATAAAAGTAAGGAACCGTTATTTCCTTTTACTTCATTTCTACTGTTGAACTCGAGGTTTAGGAATAAGACCAGAGTGTTGTTCCCTTTCCGAGCCCGAGCCAGAACCAAAGGAACCAAAAACATGTAATCAGAACTGCTCACCGTAATCTTAAGCTGGAATTTCCAAAATTTAATAGGGAAAACCCGCGTGGGTGGATCCGGAATTGCATTAAGTATTTTCTTATAAATTCGATGCCGGATTATGAGAAAATTGTGTTAGCTTCAATGTACATGGAGGAAAGGGCTAACTATTGGTATGGGGATTACATTGAAAGAAGGGAAAATATTGGCTGGTTGCAGTTCACGGAGTTAGTACTGGAGAGATTTGTTGCTCTTGGGGGTGAGAATCTCATCGGAGAGTTTAATAAGCTAAAACAGGAGACAACGGTTCAAGGAGTTGAAGTCTTTTATGATGAATATTAACCGGTCCTTGGCAGAGGATTATTTTGTTCAGAGTTTTTTGAGTGGCTTGAAAGAAGAAATTAGGCCAATGGTGCAGATATTGAAGCCTATTACCTTGCTCCAGGCTGTCCAAATCGCGAGAATGTAGGAGAATCTACTAGAGGTCAATGCTAAAGCCACCAAATTCCAAGTTAGGCCTATATCCTTCCCAAAAATGAATAAACCTCCTCAGCAAGCCCTACTGAGCAATAAACCCGTGCTTCCTGATAAGTATCCACCTCTAAGGAAATTGAGCAAGGAGAAGATAGAGTCCAGAAGAAAACAAGGCTTGTGCTTCAATTGTAACGAGCCTTATACATTTGGACATCAGTGTAAGCGATTGTTTGTTTTGATGGTAGAGGATGTGGACAGTGAGCTTACAAGCAGTGAGCTAGAATATTGTGGGATGGAAGAGGCTTTACAAGTGTCATTTCATGCATTGGCTGGTCACGCAGCCTCGGACACTATCAAACTCATTGGAAGGTATGGTGGGCAGTCCATCAACATTCTAGTCGACACGTGGAGCACTCATAGCTTTCTAAACAAGGAGACTGCAAGGAAGTTGAAGTGTGAAGTGGTGGAAACTAGTCCATTGCTAGTAATGGTTGCTGATAGTGGGAGGATTGAGTGAAATTCAAAATGTCCCGAGTTTGCTTGGAGTATGCAAGGTCACAAGTTTACAGCAGATCTGAGATTACTGAGGCTAAGGGGCTGTGGTATGGTCTTGGGAGTGGACTTAATGAGTAAATGGGGGCCGGTGTTGTTTGACTTTGAAAAGCAATGAATTACTCTAAAGTTTGATGGTCAAAAAGTGTGTCGGGGGGATATCAAGGCGTAGCCACATTCCAGATGATGACTTGAATAGAAATGGAGAAAATGATCATGAAACGTAAAGGGGAAGTGGATGGGTATCTCTTTGTGTTGGACGTACTCAATACCATAGAAGGACTACAAGAAGAATCCCAACAATTGTAGCCACTTCTAGCCGAGTTCAAGCAGGTGTTTGCGGGACCCAAGAGTCTACCTCCAGCAAGATCAAATGATCATGCCATTAATCTGAAACTAGGCACGGAGCCTTTTAAACTTCAGCCCTATAGATATCCACATATCCAGATGAAGGAGATTGAACGACTAGTGGAGGAAATGCTAAATTTGGGCATAATACAATCGAGCACAAGCCCCTACTGCTCACCCGTTTTGTTGGTGAAAAAGAAGGATGAGACTTGTAGATTCTGTGTCGACTATAGGGCTCTAAATGCGGTAACAGTTAAAGATAGATTTCCCATTCCCATAGTGGATGACTTGCTAGATGAATTGGGGGCAGCAAGGGTGTTCTCTAAAATTGATTTAAGAGCCTGCTATCACCAAATAAGGGTGAAACCAAATAATGTGCACAAAACTGCATTCGCAACTGTAAGTGGCCACTACGAGTTTAAGGTCATGTTGTTCGGCCTAGCAAATGCACCTGCAACCTTCCAATCACTAATGCATGATATTATTAGGCCTTACTTGAGAGTCTTCGTGTTGGTCTTTTTTGATGACATTTTGGTCTATAGGGAAAGTATGGTGGAGCATGAAAGACACTTAAAGATAGTTCTGCAATTACTGCACGATCACCGGTTGTTCTCTAAGGCATCCAAATGTGCCTTCGGTAGGGAGCAAGTAGAATATTTGGGACATGTAATCGGTAAAGGCATAGTAGCAACAGACCCGGGGAAAATCCAAAGCATGGTTAATTGGCCCATTCCTAATATGGTCAAACTGTTGAGGGGTTTTTTGGGCTTAACTAGATATTATAGAATGTTCGGGAGACACTATGGAGTTATCGCTAAACCATCAATACAGCTACTCAAGAAAGGGCAGTTCCATTGGGATAACAAATTGAACGAAGCCTTTGAGTTGCTTAAAGTAGCCATGATCTTAGCCCCAGTGTTACAGCTTCCAAATTTTGAGAAGGTCTTTGTATTGGAGACGGATGCTTGTTACAGTGGCATTGGGGCAGTGTTGATGCAAGAGGGACACCCCCTAGCATTTTTGTGCAAGGCCTTGGGATCGAAGAACCTGGGGATGTCTATATACAAAAATAATTCTTGGCTATTATCATGGCTGTTAATAAGTGGAGGCCATACCTGTTGGTGGGAGAATTTGTGATCCGGACTGATCAACAGAGCTTGAAACACCTCTTAGAGTAGAAAATCACTACCCCTCTGCAGCAAAAATATATGACAAAGTTGTTGGGGTATACTTATAGAATCGAATACAAGAGGGGTAAGGAGAACATGGTAGCTGACGCCTTGTCCAAGGTAGCTACGAGTCAGCCCGTATTGTCCATGATCACCGCAGTGCAACCTACATGGGTAGAAGAGCTCAAGCACTCATATAAGGGCAATGAGTTGGCTCAAAAAATGATAGTCGAATGCATCTTGGAGCCTTATCAGGTTTCCTTGTTTTCTTATCAAGGGGGCTACCTGAGATATAAAGGAAAATTATATGTAGGTACTGGAGGGGTCTTGAGGAAGCATGTTATTGACCAGGTGCATAGCTCAGTTGTGGGAGGGCATTCAGGTATCCAGGTTACTTTTCAGAGAGTAAAAGCCACCTTCCTTTAGCCTGGTATATGAGAGGATGTACACCAACAAGTGTCTCAGTGCGACACTTGCCAGAGAACCAAACATGAAACCTGCAAAACTCTAGGGCTTTATAGCCTTTACCAGTCCCGAACAAGTCATGGGAGCATATTATGATGGATTTCATAGATAAACTGCCCGTTCTGGAGGAAAGAATGCTATGTGGGTGGTTGTGGATCACCTAACCAAGTAGGCACACTTTATGCCACTTGCACATCCTTATACAGCCTCCACCATAGCCAAGCTCTTCCTAGACAACATTTACAGATTACATAGCCTTCTAGCTACTATCACCACGGACAAGGACAGGGTTTTTGTGAGTCAATTTTGGCAAGAACTTTTCAAGTCTCTCGGATTCAAGCATCAGCTAAGCACTACTTATCATCCTCAGATGGATAGGCAAACGGAGAAGGTGAATCAATGCTAGGAAAACTATATTTGATGTATGTGCGGTCAACAAACAAAGCAGTAGGCCTCATGGGTGTCCATGGCGGAGTGGTAATATAACACTAATTACCACACGGCGATTAGCAGATTACCATTTGAAGCATTGTATGGTTTTGCTCCCTTACACTTTAGGATAAGACCTCATTTCCTTTGCAAGTCTCTAGTGTGGAAGAGCTTCTTAAAGATAGGCATTATATGATAGAGGAAATCAAAAAACTGTTTGTGAATGCGTAAAACAGGATGAAGCAAATGGCTGACAAATAGAGGAAAGAAAGGGAGTTTCAAGTTGGTGATTGGGTTTATCTGAAACTCAAGCCGTTTCGACAGTACACTCTTCATACCATTGCTCTTTGGAAGCTCAATCCTACATATGGGGGTCATTTTCAGATCGTGGAAAGGGTGTGGCTGGTTGCATACAAGCTAAAGCTACCAGATTTTGCTTGCGTACACCCTGTGTTCCATGTATCATTCCTTAAGAAACAAGTTGGGAACACTACACGCGTAACAGCTACACTTCCTATTGTGGATGATGAAGGAAGAATTATTTGTAGCCAGTGGCAATACCGGATCGTCAAATGGTCAAATGTAGCAATACTGCAGTACCTCAAATTCTAGTTAAATGGGCTCACTTGTCTAATGAGGAAGCCACCTGGGAGGACAGGGATGATGTCACCAAACGCTTTCCCATCTTTTCAGCCTTGAGACAAGACTGAAGCAAGAAGGGGGGGAATGTTATAACTGTCTAGAAAGCGCTATTGCAGATAAGTAGCGTTTTTGTGCATAAGCGTATTTGAATTTCTTGTAGAGAACGACACCGTTTTGGTTAGTAAAAATGATGTCGTTTTGGAATAGGGAAGAACTCTATAAGCCGTACACGTGGCTGCATAGAAAAGGATCTAGAGGGGTTCGCTGTTAGTTAGAAGAGGGTAGCTTAAATCCCAGGCATGTAATTCATTTTGTCAGTTTTGATCAATAACAGAATTCTGATTTCCTTCCCAAACTCTCTCTCTCTCTCTCTCTCTGTATATATATATATATATGGTTCCTTCGTAACACTTCATTGATGAGAATAGAATGTATGGGTTGTTTGTAGATCATAGTGAGTCTGTTGATGAAGTTAATAAACATTTACCAACTTTTAATGAGCCTCTTCAATTTGTTGGGGATTTATCTGATGATAATGTGATTGGGGTAGGGGAACCATCTAGTGTGAATGATGTAGGGGTGGGGGAGCCATCTTGTGTCAATGATATAGGGGTGGGGGAGCCATCAACTGTTGAAAGTAGTGACAATGAATCACAATCTGTAGGATCGGATTCAGAGTACTCTGATTACTTAGTTGATAGTGATTATGAATTCTCTGATGATGATGACATTTTTTAAAAAAACCATAGACCCTGATGTGGAATGGGGGGCTTCATAGGGGGAAGAATGTCAGTGGGAATAATAATGATGAAGATGTAGATGATTTGTTGAATGAGGGACTTGGGCGTGTAGCAAACCTACATTATGGTTATCCTATGTTCAATTCCAATGGACACTGCTAACCCTAAATTTGAGTTGGGGCTTTGTTTCACTGATAGTGCAATCTTTAGGAGAGTAGTTAGGAAGCATTCTATTAGAGATGTAGCTTTTACCATTAACTATAAGTTCGAAGTTCAAGCCAAGTGCAAACATGAAAACTGCCCATGGTTAATTTATGCTTCCAAGGTTCAAAAAGAGGACACTTTGCAAATTAAAACATACAATGGGGATTCATAAATGCCCTAGAAAACACTCTGTTTCACATGCCACATCAAAGTTCTTAGCTGATTTGTATAAGGATAAAATTGTTACTAATCCCAGATGGCCTGTTGAATCAATAATGTATGTGCTTCAAAAAGATATAAAACTTTTGTCCAATAAGAGTCAAAAGTACAAGGTAAAGAAAAGGCTGTTACAGTTGGGGACTGGGTCTGATAGTCAACAATTTGCATTGTTGTGGTCATATGCAGAAGAAATTAGGAGGACAAATCCTGACACTACTGTTAAAATCAAGAGTAAAATGATTGGTGTGCAATGTTAGTTCATAAGATTTTATATTTGTAGTGGGGCTCTGATGAAGGGTTAGGCCTGTAATTTTTCTTGATGGATGTCATATAAAGAACCTGACCAGGGGTGTTTTATTAACTGCAGTAGGCATTGATGGAAACAACTGTATCTACCCATTTGCATATGCAGTTGTAGAAAAAGAGAAAAAAAATCGTGGCAGTGGTTCATCTCTCTTTTGAAGGATGATTTACATGTTATAAATAATCAACACTAGACTATTATGTCAGATAAACAAAAAGGTTTGGTTGATGCTATTGATGAATTACTCCCAGGTTGTGAACACAGGTTTTATGTTATGCATTTATATCAAAACTTCAAACAATTGCACAAGGGTTTAGTACTTAAAAATCTTGTCTGGAAAGCTGCTAGAGCCACAAGGGTAGTTGAATTTGAGAGGGCAACAGAAGAATTGAAGAATAGAGATAAAAATGCATTTGTTATAAGAACACGTGCCGCTCACGTGTGGCCTCCTTGGTGATGATTTCTGATCAAAAAATGTACTTAGATTGCAACCTGCAAAAACACGCATGATCCGGTGGCAACCGGTAACTCGAAAAAATTTAGGACTGCAAAGTGCAAAAACGTGTATAATTGGGGTTGGAAACAGTAATTTCCTCTTTATATTTTTACTTTCTATTCACCTAGTTACCTTTGAAAGTTGTCAATAGTTATTTCGTGTGGGATTAACCCTACTCACCCTATTTGCAATTAATTTTGTGTTTAGAGTAGTATGGTTTATTTTGAGTAGATCCAACGCTCACCAAAATTTTGGTACCGTTGCCAAGGAACAACTAATTTGATTTATTTCTTTGATTACTAGGTAAGAGAGAGAGAGAGAGAGAGACACTAAAGCTGAAGAGATGGCACAACCACGACAAACCTAGCGCCAATTAGCCGTACTACCAATGGATTAGCAACCGCTATGCATTACTAACCCTAACCCAGACGCATCACTGGAGTTGAAGTTAGGACTAATTCATCTTTCGCCCAAATTCAGGGGTTTGAAGAACGAGGATCCGCACAAGCACTTGAAGGAGTTCCATGTGGTTTGCTCTTCCATGAAATCACAATGCAACAATAAAGATCAAATCAAGTTAAGGGCATTCCCCTTCTCCTTGATAGACTATGCGAAGGATTGGCTATTTTATCTTCCGCTGGATCTATTGATTCATATACCTATATGAAACAAGCATTCTTGAGTAAATTTTTCCTGCCTCTCGTGTTTCAGCTATCCAAAGAGACATAAGTAGAATTTCCCAAAAGAATTCAGAGACATTTCATGAATATTGGGAGCGCTATAAATGACTATGTGTCAATTGTCCCCAATATAGTATGTCGGAACAAGTACTTATTTAGTACTTTTACGATGGATTGATACCCATTGAAAGGCGAATGATCAATAATACTAGCGGAGGAACACTAGTCAATAAATAGGGATCGATCCTATTCACCCCATTTACAATTGATTTTGTATTTAGAGTAGTAGGATTTAATTTGGTGGATTCGACATCCATCACCGTTAGGAGTAGCTGCAGATTGGCTACTGAATCTCCGTAGCTATTTGTTTTGGTTGCCTTCCTCCAGTCCATGGCTAATTTCATAACTATTAGCCATGGACCTTTTTTGTAGCTAAAATCCGTGGCAAATTGCCACTTTTCTTGTAACGTTACAAGTATAGTAGTTTGTTCTTTTACTTTATAGTAGCTTGCTTCTTTTGTTATTTAGTGGTTCTTTGAAAAAATAATTATATATGGAATGTAATATTTGTTTTTTATTTGGATTACTAGTGGACAAATTTAAATTGACTGTAACTACTAAAAAAAGTGATAACAAACCCAAAAATCAATAAAAACCCGATCGATATCAAGTGAAAAAAAGATACATACCTAAGCCTATTTAGAATCTAAATCACCACAATGTCTAGCTAGATCACGGGTGCAAAAACTACCTAAAATATAAATAGGGATAATTACATCTACACCCTTGAGGTTTGGTGTAATTACCGATACACCCCCTCACATTTGACTATTTACAATTAGACCCCTCCACGTTAGTGCCATTAACAAATACCCCCTTCCGTTAGTGGTTGTTAGGGTTTTTGGCTGCAGACGTTAGTTTCATTTGCGAACTCCCGAAAATACCCCTCTGCATGACCATAATACCCTTGTGGGTGCACAAGTTAGACCTTGAGATATATCTAAGGGGGTATTTGTAATTTTCAATAACTTGGAGGGGTGCAAATGTAAGTTTGAAAAAAAAAATAAATTTTCAATTATGTTATAAAATTAAAATATCAATATAAATTATATGATTATTTTTATAATTTTTTATAATAAAAATCTTTATTTTTCTGAACACATTTAATCGGAGTTAAAGCAAAGCTTACGTACAGAAATAAGAACACGGCATTAAAGAAACAAATTCAATCACACCGCAAAAAAGCAACCATTAGCAATAGAAGTATAGAACCACAATGAAGCAAAAACCATCACAAAGTTTCAAATTTTGAAAGCATCAAAATTCCAATAAGATATGCTAAGTAAATTTGGGGCCAAATAATTCTTCTTGAAGACTAGCATTCTGCAATGCATGCAAATTAAACAAGAAGAAGCTAAATTTCAGTTCAAACTCAGCAGATTGATTGTGTTTGCGAATTGTACGAAGATGATGATGCTGATGCTGAGTATACATCGCCGGAGCTGGTGCTCTTGTTAATTGATGATGCAGAGAGTGAACCGCCTCCACCTGCATCTTCTTCATCTCCCATTGCCGCCGCCGCCCACACTTCGTCCCAATCATCTTATTCATCTCCCACCGCCACCTCCATCTTCTTCGTCTCTCGCCTCCGCCTACCACCACTTCATCCTGATCCGCCGCCGCCCCACTTCGTCCCGCGCTGCTGCCGCCTACCACCACTTAGGGTTTTTTGTTCGGAGAAGATGAATGGTTTTAAAGGAAATTAAACAAGTTAAGAGATTGATTTTGCAATCCTGCTCTTAGAATGAGGCCGGAGAGAGACGGGATTTCCTTAAAGGGTTGTTGCCCCTTCTCTCTGCTCCGCTTGTGATTTCACTTCTCTCTCTAAAACCCAACAACCCTTTTTTTCAGAAAAAAGAAAAATAAGTTAAGAGATTTGGGTATAGGGGTATTTTTGGCAATCAATAAATTTTACTATTTTTCTGATTTTTTTTTTGGAACACTAATTTAAGGCATTAATGTCATTTTCATAAAATCGTCAGGGTTTCTTATTAAATCTTCGCATAGGGGGTCTAATTGTAAATAGTCAAATGTGAGGGGTGTATCAGTAATTACACCAAACCTCAAGGGGTGTAGATGTAATTAATCCATATAAATATAAAAAAGTTGGAATAATATTATGGAAAAAATGCATCCAACTCCCCTGTGGTTTGGCTAACTAGCACACTAGAAAATTTGGATTCCTAATTATTATCAAATAAAATTAAAAAAAACTCCATACTTTCTCAAAGTTGCTAACAACTTTATACTTTCTCAAAGTTGCTGACAACCATTTCGGCCAAATTTGTCAATATTTTTAATTGAATTGACCAAATTACCCATACACATATTTTAAAATACTTTTCTTTCATCCTTTGCTCACTACTAGAAAAACTGCATTCCATGGATTTTGTCAAACCAATCCGTGGCTAAATCTAATAGCCACGGATTTTTTCCGTGGTTGAAAGTGGAGTGTCTAATTTTAGCCACGGAGATTAGCCACGAATTTTTAGCTACAGATTAGCGACGGAAAATTCGTGGCTAAAATTATCCGTGGCCAAAAAACATAAAAATAAAATAAAAATTCATGGCTAAAACATAAAAGTGGTAACTGCGCTACTTGACCTTTTTGTTTAATGAAATAATGTTTCTTATACTTAAAATATATCTATATGATATTTTAAATGTAAATTATCTAAATAAATTCATTAATTTTATCAATTTTGTAATTTATTAGTTTTACGAATTTTTGTAAGTTATTAACCAATTATTTTTAAAAACATTTACCTTTGATTTTGTCAAAATTAATACCATAAAAATATTTATTTCAACAATTTCAAATACTAATTTTATTCCCTGTTGAGTAAAAATGACCAATAACCCTAATCAATTTAAATACATAAATCAAATATTTGAATTTATTTTATTGAATTTGTTATTTAAATTAATTTTTGTATAGATTATCTTGAGTTGAGAAATAATTTTGACTAGTTAAATCAAACTGCTTTTATTCTTTTGGTTCATAATAGGAGATCTTATTTCGATTGTAGCCTTCAAATATTTTTAAAATCCAATATATATCATGTTATATGTCATGGTCCAGTACTTTATTTTTTTCCTAATCTTTGGATTTTTTATATTGAAAACTATTTAGTGATTGAACAAGTAATTTATTAAATATAACAAATATTTAATAAATTTATAGCAAAACAAAAATTATAAACAAAAAATTTTTTAGATAATTTATTTTAGAATTTCGCATAATTTATATTAGTCAAGTATAGCAAAAACACATTCTTAAACAAAATATTAATGCGGTATAGTAGTTTGATACTCTAATCTCAACCAAGAGGTCAAGAGTTCAAATCACATCAAATGCAAGAAAAAAGTTTATTAAGAATTATCCACGAACATTCCGTGGCAAATAGGGATGGCAATGGATTTCGGGGTTAGACCCGGACCCGGCCCATTACTCCTAACCGAGTCTGGGGCAAGGTCCGGGTCCTCATTTTAAAAACTCGAACCTGCCTCATTAATATTTTTTTATATATTTTTTATTTATTATTTTATGTAAATTTTATATATGTTTTATTTAGTATTTTAATGTAATATATATAATATACATTATATTCATGTATAAAAGTACATATTATACAATAGTTGCTTAAAAAAAATAATAGATACTCATTGTAATAAAAATAATTATATAACATCTACTAATTAGTTTGATTCAAAATATATGCAAATAATATGTGATAATGAGGTTGAATTTGTTAAAAATTAAAATATGTTCATAAAAATGTGTAAATAATTAGTGCTTGTAACACTATTGTTTTTTTCTGTTTATAAGTTGTAATAATATCACTTTCTTAAAAAATATTTTTTAGTTATTTTAAAATTTTAAACCGTGTCTACCAGGTTCCGCTCAAGTCCAAAAAATTTCCCAGCGGGGCGTGGGTTCCATGCTTGACCAAGCCCGCCCTGTTTCCATACCTAGTGGCTAATCCGTGGCTAATAGCTATAGATTTTCCGTGGCTAAATCTTTGGCAAATAGCCACGGATTTTCAGTGCTAAATTGGTGCCAAATTTGAGCCAATTTTAGCCACCAAAAAATAGCTACGGATTTTTCGTGGCAAATCGTGGCTATATTTTTCGTGGCTTTTTTTAGATCCATGGCTAATTCCGTGTCTGTTTTTACTCTATTCTTTACATATATTCTATTTTCATTCCTTTTTTAAATTTTATTTGTTCTCCTTCTATTCTTCGTCTCATCGTTATCAAGGTCCGTTTCTCTCTTTCTCGACACATACACACCTCTCCGCTCCCTCTTCTCTCTTCTCCGTTGTTTCTGCTGCCACCACCCAACTCACCTGAGGTCATCTCTTCCTTTTCCAGTTGCTCCTCCTCCCCCCGATTTATCTCGTCATCACCACCACTGCCACTGCTATTTATCTTGATTAATCTTACCTCGTTCTCTCTCACCAGCGAGTCTCTCTCGCAATCTCTCTCTCTCTCTCTCTGACTCTCTTTGTGTCTTTCTCACTCTTAATCTTTTGTGGAGGGTGGTGGGGTCTCTCTCGTTCTCTCCCCCCTCTATCGGTCTCTCATATTCTCTCTCCATCTCTTTGACTCTCTCTTGGGTGGTTGTGGTGGTGGTGGTGGTGGTAGTGAGGGAGCCCACGGGATGAGGATCTTAAAAAGTTTGGTTGTGGTGGTAGAGATTGGTGAGATGGCTGTGATTTAGGGATATATATATATATATATATATATATATATTATTATTTCCAAAAACAAGAAATGTTTTGGTGTGGCGGTGAGTGGTTGTGGTGGCAACAGCAAAGGTCGTGGGAAGGGTTGGTTTTAGAGGTGGCTGTGATGGAGGTGGTGAAGATGTGTGATGTGAGGCTAAAAAAAAATGTAATCTGGTGGTGTAGGCAGTGGCAGTGGTTTGCTACAAAGGTGGTGGAGATGTGTAGTTTTT
>CM047870.1:13564056-13713620 GCA_026212405.1 Petrea volubilis
TTTTGAGTATATTTTTTGATTGTGAGAACAGCGAGAGAGAGAGAGAGAGTGAGAGAGAGAGAGAGCCTTTATTTTAATACTTTTTGAGTTTTGATTATATATCTTTATGTGGGTTTATGTCAATTTATTGAGTATTGTTAAAAAATTCTTTATTAATTATTTTTTTAAAGCAACTCATTACCACTATATTTGTTTCTTTTGAAATAGAGAATAGCTTATTGTTTTGTTAGAATCATTTTTTATATATTGTTTTGATTGTAACATTTTTTTATTGATCGTATACGCATAAATATGATAATTTTTGTTATTTTATATGTCAATATTATATATAACACTTATGTTTATGTGTTTCAATAACTAATGATTTCGAAAAAATTTTGCCCCCCATCAATTTCTAGCTTTGTTCCTGTACTTTCTCACGGTTGTTAATCATAATTATCATCTAATTCAAATTGTTAAAATAATTAGTTTGATAACATATTATGACAAAAAAAATTAATAACTTGATATACACAATTATTAGTTAAAATTTTTAATATTATCGATCATTTAATTTGACATTTTTTCGTAAACATATTCTTGTATTCTCTTCTTATAGTGGTGCACCTAACATTCTTGTTAGTATCAAACATTACAAAAAGAAACACAATAATATAATATACTATCATCTAAACTAAGTGATAAGCTTAAAATATATACACTTTTATAAGCAAGCTTTGTGTATTTTTCATTGATTTTTATTAAGGTTTTAAAGTTATAAGGATGAAATTTGTGTTTATGTAATACAACCTTAATTTGATCAATTTAAAGTGTTTTTGCACCCCTAAAGCATGTTTTATACAAGGTTTTGATGCCTATATACACCCACAAGAGTTTCATGATATTATTGTAGGAAATCGGGGCCGAAACGAAGCCGAAAAGTGGGTGTAAGCGTCGAGACGGCTTAAGCCGTCCCGAATTGCACTAAGCCGTCCCGATTCGAACCAATCCAGTAGCGGCTGAAACAGTTCGATTAGCCGTCCCGTCCGGCGAGGCCGTCCCGACGTGGCCAGAGAGTGTCCTAAAGGTTCGATTTAGGACGGCTAAAGCCGTCCCGAAGCCACGAAGCCGTCCCGATGCGATCCGACAACAAGGAAAGTTGAGTCGTATTAGGATTTTAAGAACGTTGCCCTACACCTATTTAAGGGACGTCTTGTGCACGATTTTGGGGGACTTTTCAGCTGATAACTCAAGGAAAATTCTAGGGCAAAAGCTTACGAAGGGTGACAATTCAAAGGCCAAGTTCCTCGATCTCCAAGATTGTCGTCGAAAGCCGAGTTTGCGTTTATGTTTCCTTTTAATTTTAGCATGTTTTTGTTTTGTTTTTGTTTCGCTATGTCTAACTAATTAAATCTTAGGGTTCTAGGCTAGTCATTGATGAAATCCTTGTGAATTTTGTTGAACCTCTTTGGTTTTGATTTTTACATACTTCCTATCTATAATTCAAGGTTTTATTACTTGTGAATTTTTGGCCAATCTTTACAAGCTTTGAGATTCTATATTCGACTACTAAGGGTGTTTATAAAATCTGACTATTTGTATTAGACATAAGGAACGCATAGATTAGAAATAATCGTGCTCTTGTGCGATCGGTTAGGTTAATTAGCGAGAACTTTTTAACTAACACAACTTTTGTGCGCAATGGGCCAAGGGATCCGTATGTGATCACGAAAGTAGATACATAGCATTCCTCGGCACGTTTGTTTTACTTTCGAAAGGAGATTACAAATTTTTCGTGAGTTGGATCGTGGGAAGGTGTATTAATTAAAATCGATGAGTGTTTAATTGATCACAAGGGGGGATTCAATCGACGATGCCTAGGCCCTAGTTTGTTTTTATTGAGTTATTTGCTTTGATTTAGTTGTTTGTTTTTTGTTTCATACTATCCCAATCAATTTTCGAAGCTTAAACAATAGAAAACTTATAAGTTTGGTGCTTGGTAGCCCGTTCCTCGTGTGAACGACTTATACTTTCACTTTATTATTTGAGCGACCCGTACACTTGCGGAAAAATCGCAACACTAAGAATTATTGAATAAAAACATTTGACCCAAAGAGTCTTAACTAATTGAACTAATATTGTTTCATCTCCAATCATTGATAATTGATTCTATGCATGTTATCCCTCTTTGACGCCATGTCAAATATACTACATATATATATTAAAAAATTAAGCCTCGTAATTGTATATATATATCTATATATATATATATGTATGTATGTATACTGATCTGAAACATAGTGTTCCAAATCAAAGAAAGCTTGAAACATGCTTGGGGAATCTTATGGTGTCCCGTGCTATGGTCGGCGGGTTCTAAAGTGAGTAATAGAAGTCATTAGGAATTTTCAGCCATAATTTTAATATATAAATGATGTCATATAATTAAGCGTAAGTCAAAGTATAAGTTAGACATTAATTAAACAAAACATATACAGTGACGGAGTCAGAACTAGAATTGTATTCAAGGACTTGAAGTATTAGTACCGAAAAGTTTTATACATGTTCACAGTAATCATGGAAGGAAACAACAGGTATGGTCAATTAAATTGGGGATATTGTAATTTTAGGTTATAAATCTTGATTTACTATTATTTGTTTAATAGTTGATAATAGTATGTTATCTAGTCTAATCTTATGTTTAAATAAAGCGATATTATATTAAACAAGTGTATGTGATAAATTTATCAGTTCAGACGAGAACGATACTTTGCTCATTTTATATTAATTTTGCAAAGCTCGCATTTGCATGTGATCATTTCTTCTCAAGTGACAATTAATCACCTTTTTTTTGTCATTATTATACTTGGAATGATCGATGTTCACTATAATAAAATGTTTCTTTTTTAATTTAATATATATAATAGGTGATAATATTTGCATTATCACTTCATATAGTGCTACTAATTTTTTTCTTTAAGAATACAACCTAAGACTATCGAAAACAAACATGGAAAAAAAACAAAATGCGCGATAATCACCTTTTGAAACACTCTTAAAAGGAAAAATGAAATATATATAATATATATATATATATATATATAAACAAAGAAGTGACCTTCATCATAATTTACCTTTTATAATATATCATCGTCGACTAGGGGAACAGTCGGATCATCTGCTACAAAACAGTACTATATTTCCTCCTTCACTGCTCAATACACGCTACGTGTATTGGTCAGTGGTTGAGATAAAGAAAGAAAAAGCTTATGACATAGAAAAATTTTTAAAAATTATATTTCCTTATCCTAATCGCTCACCAATACACATGGTATGTATTGATGAGTGGAAGAGAAGATGTAGCACCGTTTTATAGTAGAGGATCCAGACTGCTAGAGAAACCCAATCAAAAACTTAAATGAATTCTTCAAACGAACTATACCAATATACCATAAGAAGTTCAACTTCTTCATTAATTATTTAATTATCTTGGTTTTATTAAACTTTTTGAGTGATGGTCATGTTTGGCAAGTAATACTTCAACGGGGAGTAATCTAGGTTCAATGACTTTGCAACGAAGAATCCAATGTTCTAATCCTATTAAAAATAATTGGTAACTACTCCATCCTTCTAATATTAATGCCTTTAAATTAGTTTTATGTAGAGTTAATTTTATTTTTGGTTTCCATAGCAAATGTTTCATTTTAGTCCTATAGGATGAAATTTCCCAACATTTACAATGTCTTTGGCAAAGGCCAAAAAATAGAGAAAAAAGAAACTGAGAGGAAAGAAAAATGGATGAATTTTAATTTTTCACATGATTATTAGATGAGAAGAAAATGAAAGGAAAAAATGAAAAAAATAGTTGTAATTTTGTTTCTTTCAATGTCCGCCCAATTTTGGTAGGGAAAAAAAATTGATGGACCCAACGCAATTTTTTTTCTTTCCTTCTACTTTTCCACCCCAACCAAACGAAGAAAAATAATTTCTTTCCTTTGTTTCCCTCCATTCCCTCTCCTTCCTCACATTTTCCTCCTTACCAAACAACCCTTAGTCCCAATAATAGTTTTCATACCACATTTAGTCCCATTAGCCAAAATTTAATGGTGGCTAAACACAAGCGTTTGCCAGGTCCGACTGCTAAGTCGGTGTTTG
The DNA here is from genome assembly GCA_026212405.1 of Petrea volubilis. NCBI lineage: Eukaryota > Viridiplantae > Streptophyta > Magnoliopsida > Lamiales > Verbenaceae > Petrea > Petrea volubilis. The sequence continues at coordinate 13,568,188 of CM047870.1, forward strand.
CATTTCCAGACTTTATTGCATATGTAGCACCTAATGTGGCAAGTAACCAACTCATTTAAAAATATAATTAATAGAAAATAATATATGAAAATAAATAACCTAAAATATATATACTTCAGAAATATAACTTAAAAATTATAATATATAACGAAAATTGATATATATATAATATAAAATATAATATATGTTATGAAATAGATAAATAAATATCAAAAAATACAAAATGAAAATTAAAAGCTATACAACTTCCAGGTTGCCCCGTCAGTGACGTCATGTGCCACATAATAAATAAATCAAGGAAAAAAATGCCACATAAACTTAGTAACCGGACACGTCAACCAATTCCATAAACTAACCATCAAATTTTGGCCGATGGGACTAAATGTGATCAAAAAAACCTATTGGATGGGACTAATCATTGGAATTTTGATTGTATGGGACTAAATATAAATTAATAAATTTCTTATAGGACAAAAAATGGAATTAACTCCTGTTTGATATATGTTGTTGGTTGCTAATCTTAAAAACTATCATATCATAAAGAATTTATACTTTTTCATATTGCCTTACTCTAGTCTGTTTGATAATGTTGTTGGTTGCTAATCTTAAAAACTGTCATATCATAAAGAATTTATACTTTTTCATATTGCCCTACTCTAATCTACAAGGACAATACCAACACACACACACACACTCACATATATATATATATATATATATATATTTACATACTTGTTTGGCGCTACACGGCGTAAGCCATGGTGCCTGCTAGGATCGGTTGGATAGAGGGTAAAAGGAAAATAGTTGTGTGTTTGTTCACATGATTATACAAATAATAATATTATTTAATTACATGCCAAATAGCAACCATGGTAGCTAGGTCAGAATGTAAAGCACGCCAAGTTGAGGAGGTGCTAGCTCTATAGATATATAGACCAGCGTTTCCTACTAAATAGGAGCTCATGCCCTTATAAAAATCTATGCTCCATATTTTTGTATACATAATTTAAGGTTCAATACAATGAGGCGTGTTATTTTCTTCATGAGCATAGCATTTTGGATCACATGAAATTATTTTCCTAATACTGGCTTCATATTTGAGACTCGTCTTTGATCTCGAGGTTCCATATCAAAGCAACATGCTTAAGACTTTCATAACTCTTAGAGCTCCCTATGTTTACTTGAGACTCAAATCTATTACATTAATCTTATGTTCAATGGACTAGATTTGATTTTCCTCGACATTGGCAAGCTCGACGGCAACTACATTTGAGGCGTTCGATAAGCCATCATAGGGGCATCCGAGGGGCCACTTGAATCTTCATCCTCCACTCCTAATTGGCACTCGATTTTTCACTGAGCGTCTGACCGTCGACCAACTTGAGGACATACTTGAACTCCCCGCCTTTGAAGAAAGAAGCCCCTGCATTATCAACCAAATAACATAACCAATCAAGCAGTGTTTCCCATTACACAAAAAGACACAACTTCGTGGAGAGAAGAAAGTTCCTGTTTGATGCAATCAACATAAAAATTAAAAAATAAGAAAGAATTCTCAATAGAGGGGTACAAACTTTTTGGTACGTACATATATACAATCTTTTATTTTGACATGTAATTCAATGGTTCTTGGCAATTTTGTGTGGGAAATGCCAAGTCTCCAACCACCACAACAAATCTGATTTTTGTGCCATGGAAAGAACATATGAATAATACTATGTCAGAGAAAAAATGTAAAATTTGACATCATAATGCCCATTGCATGGCTCAATACTTCAAATAAACATATTCTAATTATGTTCCAAAAAGAAGGGTGTTAAATGTCCCACATCGGTTAATTACAGTGATGTAGTATGATTTATAATGGCTTGTGCAATCCTCCCCTCATGAGATAGCTTTTGAGGGTGAGTTAGACACAAGTCCATTTCTTCAACATGGTATCAGAACAGGCAAATGTCCTGCATTCAAATTTTTCCACCCGCAGATGTTCATTCCTGCAAACTTCACGCTCTAGGTTTCCCATTGTATTTGGCCCTGGGCATGAGAGGGATTTGTTAAGTGTCCTGCATCGATTAACTACAATGATGTTTGGTGCAAACTTCATGCTCCAGGTTTCCCATTTGTATCCGGCCCTAGGCATGAGAAGAATTTGTTAAATGTCCTACATCGATTAACTACAATGATGTATGGTGCAAACTTCATGCTCCAAGTTTCCATTTGTATCCGGCCCTGGGCATTAGAGGGATTTGTTAAATGTCCTGCATCGATTAACTACAATGATGTGTGGTTTATAATGGCTTGTGCAATCCTCCTCTCATGAACTAGTTTTTGAGGGTGAGTTAGGCACAAGTCCATTTCTTCAACAAAGGGTACAAGAAAAGGAAACCGAAAAGAAGGATCTTCATGTTTACACATAATTACCCAAACATTACCCCTTCGTATTAGAAAGTAAAGTCGTGTGTTAGAATTATAATTTTTCCCTTTTTTTCTCTTTTTGAGGAAGAATAACTCTTGTCCTAATCATCGAAAGACAAAATATCAATTCCTTTAACCCTTTGAACATATACACTTTGGCACTCCTTTGTCTTTTGCGTGGTTCTTGACACTTTAGCCTGAATAAAACCCACACCACCATGCTCTTATTACGGGTATCTATCAGTCTATCATAAGGAAATAGATATCAAAGAAAACCATATTCTTGAAAATATTTTGTTTCGTGTGATGCAACATGAACATTTCAAAGAGTAAGAAAGAGAAAAGAATAAAATATCAAAGGAAAATTTCTTAAGAAATGAATAATAATACTTCAAACCCAAGGAATGACCTCAAAGTGTTGAGACTTTTCCTTTTATGACTTCATTCAAGTTCAAGACAACTTGAACAACCATCAATTCAATCTCCACCCAAAAGCAATGCATATATTCTGGCAAAATATTGTTCCTTTATTTATAGCAAAAACACAAATGTAAAGTAGAGAAAAAAAATCAACCACAAACAAAAGAAAGTGCAGACAACCAAACTTTAATTCACTTCCTTAACTATATACTAAAAATTCAAAGTAAATGCACACAATTTTATACTATTAAGTAACTTCTCTATACTCCAAACGGGGGGGGGGGGGTGTTAAAGTAACATGACAAAACCCATGGCACAGAAGTAACAATGGGGGAAAGTAACATGACAAGATCCGATGGAATAGAAGCAGAATAGTAGAGGAAAAGAAGGAGAAAATACCTGTAAATGAAGAAAAGTATTGCAAGGGTCTAAAATGATCTCATCACAGGAATTAGAAAAAGAGAAACAAAATGAATTCATAGTCACTTTCAAGGAAGCTCATGCCCAAACTCACTACTAGAAAAATAGTCTTTTGAGACGTCAAAAAATGTCCCCACGTATTGCATATCGGGACGCTTCGCTTGTTGAGACGCTTTCTAATAGTGTCTCATAGGTGGCGGTCCTAATATCTTATAATCACTCTTGAAAATGTCTCCAAAAAATGGTATATAAGGACATGGAGAAATGTCTCAAAAATTCTCAAATCGGGACAACATAAAGCGTCTCTTTAAAATTCTATAAAGACAATTTCATGTGTCTCCACATCCGTATTGTAAAGACACTTCTAATGGCCCGCATAAGCATGACCATATCGCGTCCAAAAGAGTCCCTATAAAAATATATGATGACTGTTTAGAGTGTCCCAACTAATTGATATAAAGACACTAAAACATGTCCCTCTAGAAAACAATGGTGACCGTTACAACCGTCTCTATATACATAATCTTAAGATATTTACAAGTGTCTCTGAAGGTTTTATTACTGACACTTAAAAGTGTCTCCATATATATAGAGACACTTGAAAGTGTCATCCTATATGAACATAATATTACCTATTTCATATGGACATTTATTATGTCATAAGATACATACATTTAGAAGTGGACTCATTATCATAAATTTAATATTCTATGGCACAGATTGATATGTATACTTGAAACAAAAAATTTGATGTCATTTAACAAAAAACTATCATTTCATCATATCAAATAACATTCCAATAATTATATCTTAAAATGATCAATGAAAGTCCTAACTTTCAACAAAACATACTTGCTAAAATTTAATTCACCACAATCCAATGCATTTCATTGTCATAATCCCCCCAAAAAAACAAAAAAGAGCTAAATTAAAATTTATACATCTTGAAGCTTCAGACGTGATCACCAAATCAGTATTTTCCCATCAATCTTCATCCACAATGACCTGTTACAATTCCACAATTCATGATTCAATTCTTGAGAAAAGGATTAAAACAAATTTTATCAAAAAAATATAACAAAAAATTACCAAGTTACATGGCCAAGCAATAGTTTTCCCAATAGCCTCCCCAATAGTGGTGAATTCATGTAGTGGTCGAATTATTAGTGATAAAGTGTTGATGATAGTATGAAAATTTATTGTTAATAATTTATATTATGTTAAACGAACTTTTTATGTTTGTCATAATAATAATTTTAACACATTCAGAAAACTTAAAAATCAAATTTTATTGCTCAATGTAATGAGCAATGGAACATTTTTTTTTTAATTTTTTCAAAAAGGCATAACAGATGAGAAATGCATAGATATAATCCCAGTGAGCCAACAAACTTAAACTTAAACCAAGAACATTTGTGGTGACACTCACAAAGAAATGACAAAGCCCTCTGGGGAGCAGCCAACCATGTGCACAGTATTGATGTAATAAGGCTCTTTCTTAGAGTCCCATAGTGGCCTAACCATAAACATGTTTTGTTAAATAGTAAGCATTTTTGTTACGTCAAATATAAAAGTAAAAATTGCTTAGATATGAATGAAATTTGTCACCAAACATGGAACGATAAGTGAAGTGGGAAGTATCCAATCAAAAAACAGGATTCTATTTCTTTAGTTTCAATGGTAATACCAGTCAATTTAGATTTCCCTTCCTTTAATCCTTAATATGATATACAATACAATGCATGTGCAAGTGATTCTAAGCTATGCAGCTTTGTAAACTATCAGAGAGAGTTGTCTATATGCTTTTCAAAAATGCTGGATACAAGTATTAAAAAATATACCTTTCAACACTTGTGATTATGATATGGCATGCGCCCTATGAACTGAAAAACCTCCCTGTCTTATGAAGCAGTTGTAGAATGTTAGCTTAGCAACCCAAAAGCCAGTTTTAGATAGAATGAAACTGTTTTATCATCAAATTCTTTTGACTCCAACTTTCGATCCTCATCTGATCACTGAAGGATTCCGCACCACTCCATATCACACCTTAGGTTTTAGTTACAACAAATCTCTCTTGTGCAAAACAGTGATCTCCCTTGCTATTATCCAAGCGCCCAGACATTACCTATGCCTATTCCTCTAAGTAGAAATTACGTAGCAAGCATATCCTTTCAAGACTGAAAAAGAGAGAAAATACTCGTTTTCCCCTGATTGAGACTCTCACACATACTTCTTATTTCATAGCAACTTAACAATCCAGTCTTAATAAACTTTCAATTTAGATTGGCCTCAATCTCACATTCTAGCCCATTTAATTCCATATGAACTAACATGTAATATACCAAGGAATACCATCACAGTCCTCCGTAATAAACATGGAAGGGTGTTCTTCAATCTCAAAGCTAAATACTCATCTCCAATTTATGTAAGCAATTTTAAGAAACTTTACAGCAAATGTTAGAATCTTGGGCGTACACTGCTGTATTTGCTCATATATGCACTACTTATATAATCATTTTCTATGTTTACTAATAACACTAGTTAATGTTATTATTGCGGTTGTTATTTTTTCACCAGGAATGAAATCCGAAACTGAAATACAACCAAGTTGTGGGGTTTCCAGTTCTTTTCCCACTTCAATTGATCCACAAAACCAACAACAAAAACAACAAAAATTGGAATATATATGACCTCAAAAAACCCATGCTGGATAAATATAGGCATACACACGATCGCTAAGTGAAGACACTTTTAGAATTGGTCTTCAACCCTCACCAGCAACATCAGTAAAGTATACCTTCAAATCATCATTTGACTTTATTTCAACTGGATGTATTATGTATGGTGGAGGAGGTGCTTTTGTTATCATATACTTTACATTAACATCAACCCGTGAACACCTTAGTTGCCCCTTCTCAATAATTTTATCAATCAAGCTATTGAAAGAAATTTCTTTACTAACAACAAGTGGTGTCGTTACTTTGCATTTCCCAGTCCACTTACAACAACCCTCTTCTTCTGCCCACTCGCCATATTCAACACCTGTAACAAATTCTCCCGGCATAATTGCGGCCGACAAAGTAACATATTATAAGATAACAGAAATGCAAAATTATCACGAGCACCAAAAAAAAGGCAAATAAAGAAAAGGAAAATGTGATGATTACAAAAGATCGCTTAATCGATATAATGTAGTTGATTAATCGATCGACGGACAACAAAAGATCGCTTAATCGATAAAAAATTATCGATTAATCAATCACAAATATATCGATTAATCGATATAAAATGGTTGATTAAGCGATCGACCATTTAAACAAGATTGCTTAATAGATATTATATGGTCGATCAAGCGATCACATGCAACAAAAGATCTCTTAATCGATATGATATGGTCGATCAATCGATCACAGAAAGATCATTTAATCGATATAAGACGGTCGATCAATCGATCACATACAACAAAAGATCTCTTAATCGATATAAGACGGTCGATCAATCGATCACAGAAAAATCGTTTTATCGTTATCATCTGGTCGATCAAGCGATTCAAAGACAAGGTTTAATTGTTTCACTTCACTGTGCACGAGATCGCCATTAATGGTGGGTTCTCAAAAACCCACTAAACCAACTATCGAATTAATGGTTATTTCCAAAACCCATTATGAAATGATGCATTAATGGAACTCTGTACAGAATGTACTACTCAAATCGAGTATAAAAATCACAAAAATAGATTTTTACCTTGAGTAGTTATGTCTTTAGTGTGCAGAAACTCTGGTACAATTTGTCTTCCTCTTGCAATGAATACCTTCAAGGTTATACATCATATTCTATCAATACAACTCAATTTTCATTCGACTACAAAGTGGAGGAAAAAACTACCCAAAGAAATCGCAAGTGGTCAGAGAAATGAGAAGGGTTTTGATCGTAAGAATAATTTGGTTCAAGTTGCAATATACTTGGTTTTAGGGGTTAAAATATAAAATCTAAAAGTTAGATCAATATTTAACCAAATCTCATTTGAGATTAATTGAATGATTAATTACAGTTAATAAACAAAAATGTTATCTACTTAAAGATTGAAACTTGAGGGATATTTAATTAAAAAAAAAAAACTTGAAAAGACTATTTAACAAAAACGTCCTTCCTAAGAAGCCCAAGTATCTGCAACTTTTTCTACATACAAAGTTGACAAAAATAATCAATGTTAGACAAACAAAGAAAATGAAGAACACAAAAACATAAAACAGTCAATAGTCAAAACTTTACTTGACTATCTAACCATAAGAGTTAGTCACTCGTGGAAAAGCAAAACTACGAACAAGGTACTGTATTTGTAGTGTTTGATTTATCTAAACTGAATAAGACCGCAAAACCTGGATGTTTTAATTTTGTTTGCCACAATCTCACCATGAACAAACCAATTTGATTAAGAAAATCTGGAATAAAGTACGAAAAAATTTGAAAAAAAAAAACTAATTTAAAAAAATCGCATGGAACACCCATTAATGAAGAAAAGAGAAAAAATTTACCTGAATTCAGGTAAAAGTTCCTGATATTGTTCCAATGGAGATGGACCCTGGTTTTGTCATATACAATGGGCCCTTTTCTTTTCTCTCTTTTTTTTTTTTTTTTTTTTTTTTTGCCATGTAAAATGGACTCTCCCAATTACCCCAAATTGCACGCGCATATACCCCACAGTATCGTAGCCAAGCCAAACTATTAAACGTATCACATACGATGTCATTCGTACAGCCAAACTCTGACTCCAACATATCTCACGCTGGGAGCCATCACACCCAACAATCATAACAGTCGAAAGTGGTACTATAGCACAAGGGTTTGGCATTTATATTATAGTAGTAGTAATATACAGATATATAGTGAATGATTAACTATTGTTATGAATTTAGGTACAACAATTACACATACTATGAAACTATAAATGAGAAAGAATGAAAATCGATAGAAAATTTAACTTGCTTCGGCTAAAGATATATACCTATGTTCATGGGTACATAAGGCAGGGAGAAAATTCCTACATAATGAAAAAATTTATATATAATTGGATTCCTATTATAACGCAAAAATCCTAAATATCTCCAATAAATATAACACTGAAAATGGGTTGAGAACATGAGCCGACAAATAAACAAGTCGATACCAACAGCTCAGTTTTGGGCCATGCTCTCTGCTACCTATGCATACCTTTATAAAAAAGGTACAATTCGAGTCGTACTGTGAGGTTCTTAGAGTCAAGCTATAGTTTGGATTAACTAAAATTTAAGCCACATCAATAATTATATATAATGATATACTGTATATATTATTAAATTGATCAATTCTAAAATTTAAACCAAGCTGTTGAAAACGTAATTTCTCAAGATCCCCACAAATAATTGCTATATATAGGGTGGTGTTGTATTTTCTATTGCTTTATCCTTTTTTTTTCCCCCTTAGCCATTTCGTATTGCTTTAGCGTGATATCTATCGCTAATTCAGTTGTTTGTTTGCAATTTGCATAGTTTTATTTAATTTTTATATGATTGTAAATGATTAATTTGTTGAGACGTTAATAAACCCATGGAAGTGATCAGAATGTGAAGACATAACAAAAAACATGAAGAACATTGATGGTTTAACAATGTCTGCGAATAGGAGGATGGCATGTGTATGCCATGATTACATGTCCATCATGTGCTGTGTATATGTTGTGCATGTGACTAAAACTCCATCATAAACGACAAAACTTCTATTAATTTTTTGAGGCTAATGTAGAAAAATGTCAAGCAATTTATTAATTGAGAGACTCAAATTTTGAAAATTTTTGATGTAACGTTTAGTTTTAATTAGAAATTAATTTCTGCTGCATCAAATTCTTTAGCCGTTCATTTACATATTTTTTTGGCATTTCATCTCACCACGACGAAATGAAATATTAGGTATGGGCCCTTGCTTTTGTAATTAAAATTTGAGTGCTCTGATTATTAATGATTTAATTAAATATTTAAAAGTAAAATTTACATTTAAATCATTAATAATTAAATTATTTTAATTTTAAATGACCTTGATAAATTCAAATGTAAAAGTTATATGTGGAATCAATTTAAAAGAAAAAATAATAGTTGTATCTGATTATAGATGGTAATATCTAGTGGTGGTTGTGATTGCACAAAGCGAAATGACTTTGCAAAGGTTGGTGGAACAATGAAATTGATTGATGGATTTTGTCACGTATCTCCTGGTGGCCAGGTTGACTAATATGTATGTAGGAAAGTTATCTTTTGGACATCCTTATTAATGTTTATAAGGTCCTAAACCTCGTGGTGTTATTTGCAATTTTTAAAATAAGATAGATTAGTTTGTTGTTACATTATATGTCAAGAGGAGTAGATGTAATTTGCCTAAAATTAATGAGCCTTTCTCCTATTCAGTTAATCGAAATTAATCATAATTACAAATAATTACGTTTACATGCCCTGAAGTTAGGTATAATTACCGATAGACCTCCTCACATTTGACTAATTATATTTACACTCTCTTAACTTATGCTCCGTTAACAAAAATCCCCTTTCATTAGTGGTCGTTAAGGATTTCAACTGATATTGTTAGTTTTCAACTACAAGTCCCAAAAATAGCCCCCTATTCAAGTACAAACAGGGACCGTAAATGTAATCTTTCTAAATATATTCAAAAAAACTATTTATTTTTTAAAATTTTAAATATGGTTACATATTACATAATATTTATTTAAGAGTTTAATGATTAATTTTAAAATGCTTTTTCATGATTTTATATAGTATGATATATATATATATATCAATTTCTTTTATTTTAAATTATTGAAATAAAATATTATGCTAGATATTCAAATGAATTTTCAAATTATGTGTACAACAAAATGTTTATTTTTTAAAAGTTATTTAGTTACAAAATTATTACGCCATAGCTTCTATTTTTTATTCCCCCCCCCCCAACCCGTTTTTCTTTTCCTTCTCTTTCTCTCTTTTTCTCCCATTTTTTGGGTGACTTTTTCAGCAAATGTTGGTTGAGTCTGGATGGGTTTTATGTGTAAAAGTTGTTGGTGGAGTCCATTTTGAGAAAAGGGTAGTCGAGAAGGTGAATTTAACCAGAATGTGGTAGCGGAGGTTATGACTCACTGTTGCTTCTGTAAATTAAGTCTAAAAAAATCAAATTTTCATCAAATTGATTGAAGAATTTTGTTCCTCTTAATGATGCACACCCAGTCTGATTTGGCGAATGATAGTCCAACGGCTCGGTAGTATGGTTGGACTACCACTCGATAGTATGGTTAGGTGGTTTTAAGGGCAAAGAACATAAAAGATTTTATTCCTCTTTGTTGTAGGGGTAGAGAAGAAGAACATGGAGGGGGGAGGGGGGAGAAGAAGAATAATTATTTTGTTGTATAAATTGTTTTTTGAATATGTTTTCAAAAAAAATTACATTTGCACTCCCCTCTTTATCCTTGAATGGAGGGTTACTGTCGAAAGTTGTAGTTAAAAACTATAAGTGTTAGTTGAAAACCCTAATGACCACTAACGAAAGGAGGTATTTGGTAACAGGAGTATAAGTTAAGGGGGTGTGAATGTAATTAGTTAAATGTAAAGGCGTATATAGGTAATTACACCTAATTTCAGGGGGTGTAAATGTAATTATCCCTTTTATTTATGTGAAGTTGAAATTTAGGTTTTCCCATCTATCTCATCCTACGAAACTGAATTCTGTTTTATAAGAAAATATAGTTATCACTAAGTAGAAGAAGAAGAAAAAGAAAAAGAGATAGAATTTAACACATGTTTTTTCATATTTTTAATAAGTATCTCAATTACACACAGATTCCAACACTTTTAGAAGTGTCTTAATAATTTGTATTGAATTTTAATTTAATGTATTTTTAATGACATAAAATGACAAGATAAGGTATTATGTTATTCAAATACGCGACACTTCAGTTAGAGTTTCTAAATACACTAAAAATCCTATAAGTTATTTCCAAACATGTTGAATGAATTGAGCCGAGATGAGTGATTTCTAATCTTACCTTGATTCTTTTGTAAGTTAATTAAAATCGTGTTTAATTTTATTTGATTATTAACTGAATAACTTAATATATATATATATATATATATGTGTGTGTGTGTGTGTGTGTATAAATGAATAGGCTCCAACTCGAGTGTATTGTCTTCCTTTGCTTTTTTCTTTTTTTCATGTCTTTATGTTGAAAACTTTAATAAAATATGGATTCTCACATATTAATACATAATACAAAATATAAAACACGATTACTATGAATCGATTATGCACAGTACCATTAGAAAATAATCAAATAATATTTTAATGACTAACCTAGATCTATTGGAGATGTGAAAGAAAAGTGGAGCCTAGGGTTAATGATCTTTTAAGCCAAGAAAAATGACATCACTTCTTTGTTCTCTCTAAGATGGAGCAGTATGAAAAAAAACGTCATAATAATTCTGACTTAGGGACTGCACCTTAATATGACTTATGTCAAACAGTTTAATTATGGACCCATCAAGCATTATTAAAGTATGACTGAACTTCTACATATATGAAGGGCCCATACTCGGTATAATATTTCTATGATCCCATTAATTTATTTTCTAATGGATCACACACTTGAGCTCCTTTAATAAGATAGCAGACCATATACAATGAATTAATATGTGAGAGCACATAAATTGAGAAAAACACCCAACAATCGCCCACTTGATCCACATATATTTCTGAAAATTGTAAATAGTTGAAATCTTAGTGCACACAAACTTTATGCCATCTCAACCTCGAAATATCCCAAAATAACCTGGTCCACCAATTGTGCTAATATAGTATCAAAGCGGCTTTCGTCACATAACTCGTAACTAAATTGAATAGTAGTCACAATATCAGCAAAATTAATGATATAGATCAAGTATTGATGTGCAGCATGAAAATGACATGTAACGTGATCTCAATCATATCTATTTCCAGCTAGTCCTACCGTATGAGCCAAAGAGTTCCTTAACACTTTCCAATATTTTATGCAAAACTATAGTGGAAAGCCAATATTCTTATTTTAGAGCGTTCAATCAATTATGAAACCTTAATCTGGACAGAACATAACCATAAAACATGTCAAAAAGGCATGAAAACAAGTAGCAAACTCCCACTAACATGGCATACCATGGACCGTTATGATATCCACATAGATCACATGATCATGAAACATTTTAAGTGGCTATTTCTTGGTGGGTCTTAAGCCATTGAATTTGTACTAATATGCTCTATTGACACATGAATACTTTGAGCTCATTTATTTACAACTAGAAACTCAATATCTACATATTAAACTTCCCATAAATCTAGTAGTTTTTTCAAATATAGCTTAGAGACCATATTATCACAAATAATCTTTTTATAGTGTCAACATAATTAATCACGTGCAATTTAGTGATAAAATTCCAAACTATATTCCTTGATCAGATGCCTCGTAACAGATCTTGCATTCAGCCTTCATAGTTGAGGAAGCTACCGGTGTTTTAACACTTTCCAAAAGTCAGCTTCTCCAACTATCTTGAACACATATCGTTAATGTGGATCCTTTCCTATCCGGGCATTCAATACAAAGTCAAATTGGAATACTACATAATCTTTAAGGGGTTTGGTTTTTGAGAAGTGAGCATATATATTTTAATTCTTTATAGATACCTCATAACCCATTACTTCATTGATCTACTTTTGGGTTACTAAAATATTTGTCCAACAGCCTTACTATGTATGCTAAATCCTAATGCATTGCATACATACTCGTGCATTTATGAAATTGGAGTAAACTAAATTTTATCACCATTTGCCATAGGGGTGTCCCCTAGTGCACAATTTTGCATGCTAAAATAGCTAAGAACCTTATTAATATGGATCTTCTGCACCTAAGTATACCTTCATACAATAGGTCTATATTGTTGCTTGTCACTAGATCATCATCTACGCATAACAATAGATGGGTAAATTTGCTCTCAATAACCTTGGGATACATGCACTTATTAAGGGTGTTTTCCTTAAACCAAAAAAGGTCATCACCCTATCAGATTTTCGGTACCATGGATGAAACGCCTGCTTTGAATCATATGTGGATTTATTCAGTTTACATATAGGTGTTTTGTGTCTTTGGGACTCAAAGCTCTCTGGTTGCACCATGTATATTGCTTGTTCAATGTCTCCATTGAGAAACATTATCTTTATGTCCATTTGATGTTGTTTTGATCATAATAAGCCACAAGTGCTATAAAAATTGTAAAAGAGTCTTTCATCTAAGCCGGTAAGAAAGTCTTCTTAAAATCTATGCCTTCCTTCTGAGAAAATCCATTGGCGTGTTTTATATCTTTCGATACTACCATTTGAACTCTGTTTGGTTTTTAAATCATATTTATAACCAATGGGTTTCATCTTTTATGGTAACTCAACAAGATACAAAATGTCATTGCCCCTTATGGATTTCATCTCCTCATTCATGGCCTTGATCCATACATTAGAATTCAAGCACAATTTGATTTGACTAAAAGATGTAGAAACATCTTGTAATCTTATATCAAATTCGTGTTCATAGAAATAAACGATGTAGCTATCCAAAATCAATTTTCTCCTTTAACTCTTGGATATCCTTACTAGCACTCTAGGTTTGAGGTTGTTGAGGTTCATCAATTTCAATAGATGATGGTTCCGTACTTAATTAATGTACGTTTCTAATGTAGTTGTGTTTTATGTAATATCATAATTTACAAGTTGAAAAGTACTAGGATAAACTATCCAATCCTTTTCAATTGTAACCGTAGTAAGAATGCCAGTACATTCCTCTTAAAACACAACATTCCTATTTTGATCGCTCCCGCTATAACTAACATCCTCAATTTACTTAACATTTCCTATTTCAAAAAAGGACATGTGTGAGGGATCATAGGACTTAAAGTGCTTCGATTTTTGAGCACCCTACAAAGTAGTAACTATTGTTTTTGAGTCCAATTTATTCTTACTTAGACTCTGTGAGACCAAACCTCAATTGGACATCTCTAAACATGCAATTGTCTAATACTAGACTTCTTGCCCATCCACAACCCGTATGGGATTTTAGCTACTGTTTTGCTTGAAACTCAACTTAGCGTGTTAACTGCAGACTTTAGTGTCGTATCTAAAAGTTGTTTTCAAAGACTATGACTACTCAGTAATCAAGTGCAAATAACCACATAGAAATAACCATCAATAAAGTTGGTAGCAATTGTTATCCAATCCATGATGCAATATGGAATGGTTTATAAAAGGTCTATATGCATCAACTCTATAGATTATTTCCTCCTATTTACACTTGTTCTTCTTATATTTGTTTGTTTTTCCTTTATACATTTTATATAGATTTTTTTTTTAAGTCTGTAAGAACAAGAAAATAAAGATTGGGTGTCCAATATGTACAGTGTAACAAATTAGAATGCTAGTTCCATCAATATTTAAATTTAGAGAAATATTGAAAATTTTATTTCTAAAAGGACAAGTGAGTCTGGATTTGTCCACATAAGAAATATAAATTAAATTCTATCTCAATGATGGCGTAGCCAAAACTTTTCTCTAAATTCAAATATAACCTAGTATTCAATTGAACATTACATACTCCAAAAGCCTTTAAGAAATCTTTATTGCCACATCCTTATAGATATATCTTTCAACACTAATTGACACTAGACAACTTAATCAATTATGAAGTATGACACTAATGTAAACAGTTGGTCCCTTATTCATCCACTAAGTGTCAACAAGTATTAAAGTCAAATTAATAAAACAAACAAAATTGAGAAGTCAATATTCTTTACACACCAAATGGCCTATTTTGGAACATTTTTTCTTTATGTGGCCAACTTTCTTCCAAAAGTAACAAATAATTATTGAATTGTGTTTCTTTTGCACTTTATATTGGAATGTTCCTAGTCCTGCACTTTATATTCTTTACACACCAAATGACCTATTTTGGAACTTTTTTTCTTTATGTGACCAACTTTCTTGCAAAAGTAACAAATAATTACCGAATTGTGTTTCTTTTGCACTTTATATTGGAATGTCCCTAGTCCTGCAGTTTCTTTAACCTGATTCCTTTTTCATTTCTTAATAGCAGTAGCTTCTTGATAAATTATTGTCAAATTAGTACTTCATCCATTTTTTTGATTAAAACTAAGTCCACGAGAATCTTTTTCAACATTCAAACTTTAAGGACCATTATTTTATTACAAGATTGGACTATTCTTTGATATACTTCTTTATGTTTTCCTTGCATCTATACCATATTGGAACGAGCTTTCTGAGAATAATGATTGTTTCGACCTTTTCGCTATAGCAAATCGGTTTGCCATTTGCTTTTAGAAACTTTGGCATTCTCTTTCTAAACTATACAGCCCCCTTATGGATACCAGAATTTAAACATTACATGACTGCTAGACTAATGTAATTTGATAATACTAACGATTAAATTAGCAAGACAATCAAATCCTAATGTAGTCAAGTTCATGCAACTAAGCACATTCATAAAGTGCTCATTCTATTTCTTAAGGTGTGTGCTATTAAACACATGGGAATGTTATTCATGATGGCAAATATTAAAGATACTATAAAAGAAAATTAAATATTCTCAAAGTAAATCAATCCTATGAACATGCACATGTGTGAATAATAAATATATCAAATACATTATATGCAAGTGGGTCCATCTCAAGATACCTAGCACAATGTTTTTATTTAGTCTTTAGACAAAAATAACAACTTGTAAGTGGTACTCTTGTCCATAATTCATTAATATTGAGAGCCTCAAGATAGCTCATACGACATTGTTATTTAGTCTTTGATCAAAAATAACAATTTATAAATGATATGTCACAATTCATAAATATTTTATAATTGGAAAACAACCTAAAAATATGTCTTTCTTTGGACCGACAAATTACTAACATATTAACCAAAATAATTCTCATATTCATGACTATCCTTTGTCTGACCAAAATAATTTTCGTTTGGGCCGATTATTTCGCATATACAATATAATATAAAAACCACATATTCATGAATCAACCATCCGACCAAAATAATCTTCCTTTGGGCCGATTATTTCGCATAAATGAAATTAGTAGGACAACTTATATACTCATGAATATCGCATTTGGCCAAAATAAACTTTCTTTGTGTCGATTATTTCGCATAAATGAAAAACATGCCTAATTTTTCAAAATATATAAGTTTTACCCGAATAAAGGTTGTTTTGACAATATTTTGGTTCAATCTATACAATTTGACAGAGCACTATAGCTGACATTAAAATGCTGACTTTGATACAACTGAAACAACCAAAATATTTTAAAACTTATCAGTAGTTCCTCTAATTGGAATACCTAATTATATGTGAAAGAATTGGTAACTACCAATCAACAAACAATAATGTTCCAGGCAACAACCAGAAACATTCAAGTCAAATGTAGTTGTTTGGGTGATTAGCCCATTAAAGTCTTGTACAACTCACTCTAGTTTGATATATGATTTCAGACTAAGTCCTAGAGCAAACAAAGTTCCTACAGAGACTTCAATTTAAATTCTTATTTCTAGCGAAATTTCAACATAAAGACAAGATCGAGATCGAAACAGTTCGTCCTAACGCCAGCAACTTGTGGTTGGGACCGGTCCGGGTAGTGAAGGCACGATTGTGTGGTACTTCCATTATACGATAGTTGAGACATTATCTAGTATTCAATGCACCACCACGAAAATATAAGAGTTGTGCTCGTCAAAAACTCAATGCAGGATGAATATTATAATATTGTACCCACTAGCACTTATTTTATACCTTATTTAATTTCATAACGATCATGAATTTTATTCCGTAGATTACCACTATAAATCACATCCATTAAGTCAAAAACAAGATATTTATAAATATTAACATAGAAAAATGGCATTTACAACAAATTTGAGTAATATATTAATTATCGATGGGAGGAGGTTGGACTGTTACGCTAAGCTTTGCATACTTCAAAGTTCAAACTAATCTAATTCCGGAAAAAAAGGATTTTGGTGCACCCCACTTATGCAATATGTTGCCAGAAATATCAAAGAAATTGATATCAACGTCACTTTGAGTAATTTGCATGGTCATGAAGCCTTGCCCATCATAATAAAATTTCAGCTCCTTTGAATTGGACAAATTGTAGTCACCTTTCCATGCCTTTGAACCACCCCCACTTGTTAGAAACTGAAGAGGGCTGGAAAAATATAAAAAATAAAACATAAGAAAACGAAAATTGATATTATATCTTAGTTTTTTTAATATTATTCACTTAAAACACCCTATACATATCAATTACAACGTCACATACACACATACTCACCCAAGGGATGAGGGGAGAGAAAAAAAGGATTCAAACCCAAGACCCAAGCTCCCCACCATTACATTACAGCCCCTGATGATATTATCTTAGCTAATCACACATAATAATTCTTTTTATTTTTCTTTTCCAAATGAGAGAATAGTAATTAGTTACCTGTTAGAGCTAGAGATGTGCTCCAAACAATGGTCATGTCCATTTATGTATAGATCAACACCATTTGCCTGCATTATGATGGATTCATTTAGTCATAAGATCTTTATTAATTAACTAGAAATAAATATCCCTTTTTTAAAAAACCAAAAGTGGCCTTTAAATTTGTGCAAAACATTTATATTTTGATTTGTATCTGAAAAGGGAAAATCACCTCAATGATTGGAAGAACCTTTTGCACAAGCTCCTGAGTGTTACTGTGGTGTCCAACGCTCTGAATTGTGTGGTGACCAACCACAATTTTCCATTTTGCATGTGATTCTTTAAGCGCTGAGTCCAAATCCTATTACAAAAAATAAAACAAAATTTGGCTAATTATCTACACTGCAAAAAAGCATAAAATTAATTACCAAAAATTATACGAGAATCTAAAAATTGTGTTTAATGAGACGCACTGATTGACAATATTTTTTATTTGTGAGTAGTAATAGCTATTAGTTGACAATAATTTCTTCGGACCAAAATACGGCTGAATTGTGATAAAAATTAGTGTCAAAATTAAATTTATACAATCATTAATTAATTATGCATTTATTGTGACGATTTAATAACAACAAAGTTGCCATGGTTACAGTATCTCTATTGTCGATTTAGATATGTTACAAATCGTTAATAGTACCTCAATTCTGGAAGTCATTATTGTTACGTGATAAAATTTTTAGAATATTTTGGACCCAAGGAAGGATCTGCACCTAGTTTCACATTTTCGGTTAATTTATTATCACTTAACCTTTTTTCTGAGCTAATCTAGTCGTCAAACCAAAGGATATACATACATACATACACACACACACTTACGCACAAAAACACATTACTTGTAACTTGTAAGAGAGTTGAAAGATATTTTTCTCCAAAAACACATTACTTGTAAGAGAGTTGAAAGATATTTTTCTCTTGGAAGCACGCCTCTCCAGTCATAGACGTGATCTTTTGGATCAAGGAAGTACTTATCTTGGAAAGGCGTCGTGTCTATGAAAAAAAATTCCGCAACATCTGCTTCAGTAAAAACCAACCAGATCTATAAGTTATTTCAAAAAAATTAACTTAAATTAAATAAATTTAAAAAAAAATCATCATTAATAATTACTTACGTACCTGTATTCAGGATGTACGATTTCATGCAGGACCACTTGGTGTCCTTTAGTTTGAGGATGGGGCTCAATTGTGCTAAGGTGTCACCCCTATAGTCATGGTTCCCTAGCACTGTTAAATGTTGACAAATTAACAAACTTATGTTAAGTTTTTAACGGAAAAATACACCTAAAAATCACGTACACGCATGAAATCTTTAAGTGACCACACGTGTTTCTCCATTAAAAACTTAATGAGAACTCGCAAGACCCAACTAATATTGAGACAAAATGAAAATTGTGATATAAAATCTGGGATGAATACAAACGTTGTATCAAAATTTGGCAAAGACCCAACTTATATAATCAAAAATGATATTTCCATAAAACTAAATATGAACAAAAAGCTTCTAGCATCTGACATTTTTTCAAAAATACAATAATACAAGCACTAATTGATAACTTAAGCTCTTAAAAGTTTAAACTATGGGAATAATGGGACCCCCTATAGAGATTTAAAAGATGATTAAAATAGTATGACTTTTTCAAGTGGTGATACAAGATTTACTGTCCTTAAATATAGTGGGTCATGGTATTAATTGAGTTGAGTCATAAATCACATCATTCATGCATTATGTTCTAGAAAATAGTGAGTGAGAATAAATTTGGGACACGGGAATACTAAATATATAATAAATATGAATTTATATTAATAAAGTTGAAATTATAGTACAATGCATAAAGATTATACAGATTCATTATAATTATTTAATTTACGCGCTTCATTTTCCTAGCTTTCCCACATGAAATAATTTATTTTCCCAACTTAATGAAATTCCTCATTTTCAATCAGAAAAGGAAAAATGAAATCTCAATAGCCTCAATGAATTCTTTTAATTTCATTAAAAGAAGAGTAATAATTAAATCGTGAATAGTTGAAAATTAGATTACCCGAATACCACTGCTTCTGCAAGCTGAGAGCTGTGTAGATATTGGTAAATGATTGTTCGAAAGCTGGATCATGTACATCACTCAACCCATCTTCATAAAAATTATCGCCAGTTGAAATAACAAAATCAATGTCTTTCTTCTCTGCGACGATGCCCATCTGTAACGAGAAGAAAGCATTATAAAATATATATATTTGTGTACACACGCACACACATACACACAAATATATATGGGCCAACTCATGACATGGAAACTGAGAATATAATATATAAAAACCGGACCATGTCTAGGATTAAAAATTCAGTCGAATTTTAATTTCATAATTCAGATAAAATTAAAAATGGCTTGAGACTCTCATTTGTGCAGGAATAAACATATGGCTATATATGTTAAATGCGTCTAGTTAGGAAGAACTCAAAAAATTTTGTTTGGAAGAATGACACCTGTTAATTTCAAACCAGTTTCTATAAAATACTAGTCATTTATACAATTTAGGGTGGGGGTGGGAGAACAAAATTTAAAATTTTCAAAAAATGCATATAATATTTTAGTTCCATATAAATGATTACACATTTCATTCTGTTACTAATTATATCTTTCTTTTTTTTAATACTACATACATCATCACTCACACACGCGCATCTATTATCATTTGAACTCTACTACCCTAACATTACATTCCTCAAACCTTTAAGATAAAGTACATGTCCATTAGACCATCGGTTACAAACAATTATATCTATCTAGTAACAATAACTTCGATTTTTTTGCAATGTGAATTAATAGTAAGACTAGTATTTATATTGTCATTATTCATTTGAGGTCGTTTGGTCCATCGTTTTCAACTCAGTTATTTTTTAAAATGTTTCTAAGAAATACTCCAATTTTGAGAACAAGTTCCAAGGTGCTCTAAAAAATTATTATATACTACAATTTAATTATATATTTAAATTTTAGATAAATTAAATCATAAATATTTATTAAATTTTATATATGTATAATTTTTTTTACTATTTATTAAGCTTAATATTATTGAAAATTTAAAAATTAAAATAAGTTAATATTTATGATTTAAGAATAATTATATGAGAAAGTTAAAAATTATTTAATAATATAACATAAGAGGAAAGAGAGATAAGAGATTGATAAAATAAAAGAAAAACAAAGCAAAGAATGTGTAGTGGAGAGATGGGAGGCGATAAGTTAAAAAAGAGAGAGAGAAGAAAATAATAGACCAAAAACTCAAAGGGACCAAAAATAATTATTAAAGAGATTTCCTCCTTCATATAATTAGTAAACGATCAAGCACACTTGATGCGTATTAAAAAAAATAATTATATTTTAAATTTAGAAATATAAAAATTAAAATATTTATTAAATTTTATACATAATTATATATTTTTTAGTGTGCAAAATTAAAATAAAATATAATTTAATTACATATTCAAATTTTGAATATGAAATTAAAATATTTATTAAATTTTGTTCATGATTATATGTTTTTAGTGATTTATACTATCTTTTATTAAAATTATAATAGAAAAATAGTTTAAAATAAAAATAAAATTATAAAATTAACAAATAAATAACAAAGAAAAATTTAAAAAAAAATAATAAAAGATGCATGGAAAAAATTTATATATATTGACATATGAGTGGGATGGAAAAGAAAATGAAAATGCGTTAAAAGTGAGATAGGATAGAGAAAATTAAGAGACCAAAAAAATTAAGGTGATTGTTAGAACCCCTAGACTCTTTATTAATATTATAGATATAATAAAGTTAAAAATTATTTAATAATATGACACGAGGAAAAAGAGATAAGAGATTGATAAAATAAAAGAATCAAAAATAAAGAACGTTTAGTAGAGGAAATAGGGGGGAGAGAGAGAGAGAGAACCTAAGAGATAAGTTTTAAAAAAAAAAAAAAGAAAAGAAAATTACACACCAAAAAATTAAAGAGACTAAAAATTGTAATCAAAAAAATTTCTCTTTTTATATAATAGTATAGTTAGTATCTATACTTCTATAGTGTATATAAAGCACCAAACTCATTTAATAACTGACTTTGACATCTTGATCTAGCATTTTTTTTAATCTTTCGTGTCTCCTGCTTTCTCACTGTTCTCTCTTCTCTTTTCAAGATGATATATTTTCTCTCTCTCTCTCATGTGTTTATCTTCAATCCTTATTTTATTATCATATTTTTTTCCAATAATAAAATCAATTTAATGTCAATCAATTTTTTGTTTTACATAATATATATTTAATTTTCAATCAATTTTTTTGCTTTTCATAATATATATAAAATCATAAATTTATTAAATATATGATTAAATTATATTTTATTTTTATTTTTATTTCACACACATAGAACGTGCCACACTCGCTTGTAGATAACAATTTGAAAAGAGTTGTACCATAAGTTTCACACTTTCTGTTTTGCTAAATCCAACTGATAGTGAGGAGCACAATCTAAAGTGTGGAAAAAATAAATGGAAAATAAAAATAGTAAAATAATAGATAAAATTAAAAAAATATTTATTTTAAATTTGTACAATAAAAATATTTTATTTTGTCATTGTTAATAATTTAAAATATTTAATATGACAAATTAAAAAAAAAAAACTTTATTAGTTGATAATATAATTTACAATGCCAAATTTAAGAATATTCAATTAATGTATAATTATTTTTTCTCAATTAAAACTTTTATTTTTTATTACAATTTACAATTAAAAAAATATTTTGATATTTTATCTAAAAATTAAAATGGATAATATGTAATGGTTTAAAATTTTCAAAGTAATATAATTTTATTAGTTAAAAATATTACAAAATAAACTAAGTACACTGAATATTTAATTATCTCAATTCAATTATAAATTTTAAAAATTATTTTTCTTAATTATCAAACTAACTGTTTATATATTCTTGTTGTGTGTCTTTTTATTTTTCAAAACAATTTTATCCAAATACATTATATAAATATTCATGATTATTTTTCTAAATAATTATCCAAATAAATTTCAACATTTTTTGAAATCTAAAAATACATGTTACAAAACCGCTCTATAGAATTATTTTGCAAATCAATCTGAACAAAAACAATCCAAACGCACCCTTGTTTTCTGTAATCGAGTTTGTATGAATTATCCTCCCCCAACACATGAGAACAAATCCTTGCAAGAGAATATGTCTGAATATTCTTCGAAAAATTGACCTTGCCAATTTATTACTTTATTAAAAGCTACAAAGTACCCTACGGGCCACGCCATGTCCCGTCATGCTTTACCGTAAAGGCAATTTACGTGCACGATTTTTTTTTAGTTTCCCAGGATATCCCTCTGACCAGCCAGAGAACTAATCCCCCGTCCCTACTGTCGGCGCACTAAGCGATAGGGAACTGGCCAAATAGTTTGCTCCATTCACATGGATAGGGATCGAACCTCCGACCTCATGCTTAAGGAACGAGGTACTAAACCACCACGTCAACCATGTTGATTATTTACATGCACGATTAATTAAGCTAGTATTAATATCGAAACGTTTGATCCATATTGCTTGTTTGACACCTATCAGATTTTTTTTTTTCTTTTAAATGGAATTTCACTATTTCAAATTATTACGTCGTTGAAATTATTGATACGCAACCTATATGTAACTGTCAATCACTATTTAATTTTAATTATAAAAAAAAATCACTATTTAATTTTAATAACAGTGATATGAAAATAATTTTAGGAGTTAAAAAGTAAAAACTTTCAATCCTTATGTAAAATTCTGTATCAACGAGGTGAAATAATGAAAGCCGTCTCTCTCTCTCTCTCTCTCTCTCTCTCTCTATATATATATATATATATATACACACACACACGAATTGGTGGCTCGAAGAAGGGACGACAATCCCAACTCTATATCTATTTTTTTTTACTATTATTATTATTACTATCAAATAACGACAGAAAAGCATTTATTTTAATAACAATAAAAAGTTTGCAATGGAGAGATTCTATATGCGGCGAACTTATACTAAAATAAAATTAAAGCAATAATTATTGACAAAGTATTTATTAATTTATCGATTATTGACAAGTGAAATCCATCACAAGTATACTTTTTGTGACAAATTTCACAAAATTTGTAATGAATTTATCTAACAGTAAAAAAAGCTATCTTTTACACATACTATATTAAAATTCAAAATTTTACCCTTTACAGTGAGGAAAAAATTGCTCTTTTATGTATTGCAAAAGTTCGACCGCGCCTTTCAAAGTAAAAAAAGTGCAAAAATTGACCTGTACGCGCATACCTGGTAAGCAACTTGAGACTGGTTATAGTTTCCCTTTCTGCCCCAATCTCCGACCACCAAAACACTGAGCGACCCGTCGGCTTTGGGCGGATGTTCGAAGCGTTGAAGCTCACCATAAACACCATTAAGCTGAACAACAAAAACTGTTAAAATAATTGCCATGACGATATGGTGGCTCCTGTCAGCCATTTCTGACTGACCTTCCAACAGCTGGTTAATTTGTGTGTGTGTGTGTGTGTGTGTGTTTGTGTGGGTTTGTGTGGTTTATACGGAGGCAAGTTTGAAATGCAGGACAGCAGAAGATAAATAATAGATGGCATTGAAAAAAGGATGTCCTATAATAAGGTGAATTCCACTTTACCCCTTAACTACATGTTTGATGTCCTTCTGCCCCTTAAATTATAAAAATTAGTAATAGGGTACATTTATAAAATTATGAATATTTATTAAATTTAATACATGAGAATAAATCTATTAATTACTAAATTGTTTTAATAAGATTATTATAAAAATATTTTAAAATAAAAATAAAATTATATGGTAAATACTAAATTGAAGGAAAAGTTTTAGAATTACAATTTATCCCTAAATATTTTTAATATTACAACCTCCTTCCTTGATGAAATTAAAAATTATATCTACCCCTAATTAGTCAATTTTCAACCAAAATATAATGATGTCAGCACATTTTTAAATGAAATCCAAATGGGCCCATGCCATAATATTTGTACATTTTCCTTTCATGATTGCCCTTTATAATATAATAAAATACAAGGAGTGGTTTCTATAATATAAAAAGTATTTTTTTTATAAATATCTCTTACATATTTATTCAATTAAATATATCTAAAAAATATCGAATTTTTTTTGTATTTATAAATATATATACACATATGTACACACACATGATTTGTCGTGTATGTCTATATTCTATATCTATTATATATAACGAAATAGTCTATCTAATTTTTCAACAAGTGTTGTCATAGTTTCACGATAATTGTCGGCCTAAATATCCGATACGTGCCAATATTTTTTAATTAGATGGTAAATAGGATTAATTTAATAGAAAATATTTTACAAATAAATATTTCATGGCATATTCCTCTAAAATTATATAAAAAAATATTACTTTTCCAAAAAATGCTGATTGACGACTTTTTAAATTTGGGTGGTTGATTTAATCTGTCAATTTGAGATATTATTGTATTTCATAGTTGATTTTTCTTTTCTTATTCATTAAATGTGAATATGATTATTTTTTTAAAAGACATCTCAATGTAATTTTTAACTTTGTTGAGGAAGGAGGTTGT
Organism: Petrea volubilis; assembly: GCA_026212405.1. NCBI lineage: Eukaryota > Viridiplantae > Streptophyta > Magnoliopsida > Lamiales > Verbenaceae > Petrea > Petrea volubilis. The sequence continues at coordinate 13,593,731 of CM047870.1, forward strand.
GACTACAAAGAGAAAGTAAAAACATAGTCACTTAATGGGGACATCAAAGAAGAGAGAGAATATAAATAAGGAAAAAACACCAAAAGTACTAATATAGTTTTTTTTTTTTTGTATAAGTACTCAAAATATCTTATAAATGTCAAATGAAATGATGCACACATGCATGCGCTCACTGGGTGGGGTGGGGTGGGGTGGGGTGGGGGGTGTGTGGGGAAGAGGATAGGAGAAGTGGATGGACCTTAATGATACCAAATTTAAGTATTAACCACTAAGCTACAAGTCCAGTAATGACTCCAAGATTATTATTATTAAATTAGAATAAAATATTTTATTAATAGTATAGATAAACACTATCCTTGGTCCAATGAAAATAATATTAAAAATAATCATTTTTACCCTGTCCAATCAAAATTATATTATTTACTTTTAAAATGTACTCCTCTTTTAATATAATTGAAAAGGTTATAATAACATCAAATTTTAGTTGTTTATTGGCAATTAATAAATATCAAACAACTATTCAAAGAAAACCGCCGATAAAAAAAAACTCTGACTATAAAGTTACATATTTTATTTTGTACTTAATTTATTATATAAAATATTCATTCTTTTAACGAGTCAATTTTAATTATAACTATCGCAAGTATTCATTAAATAATTATTCATTTACCTGACTCTCTCGATTTTTTTTCCCCTCAAATTGTCTTTTTATTCAAATCTTGAAATCCATAGTTGATTGTTAACATTAATAATATAAAACTTGACTTGACTTTATGTAATCATTTATTCAAATGGTTTTCTTCTGGTGGGGAAATTAAATATTATTGATTTATCACGTAGTTATATCATTGATACATACGCGTCAATTTATCATTAAGTCATTGCATTAATCTATTTAGTAATCAATATTATTTCTTGAGATATTTTTCAAAAAAATATTTGATAGTATTTTTTCTGTATAGATTAAAAATAAATTACAAAAAATTCTTTAATTTCTATCAACTCAATCTAAATTTATTGAATCACACATCCCACCCCAAGATAAAAATGGGCTCAACCATAAATTGAAAAATAAAATATCGAATCTGAATTTTATAAAAAATGAAAAAAAATTACAAAATATAATTATAAATAAAATTCTTATATAATCCAACACATAAACTCCTGTGAAGTCCAACCTTGTTTGAAAATTATAACTGAGGGGTAAAGTTGAATTTACCCATTATATCTTTGCATCATATCTCTCAATTGGACCTTGACAATCAAAGTGATGGCCTTGTCACAAGCAATTATTCAAAACCAGCCCCACGCATATATAGTGGATAACCAATAATACACAAGCAACTGGTGGGGTGGACTGCCTTATAATATCACGTTTATCAGATGGAACTGGCCAGTAAAAAGCACTGTGACAACCGACAAACCATTATCATAAAAAGTTTGATGCTTGGCCGGCAAAATCGGATGTTGGGTCATTCGGACACGTCATTTTATAACAGGCAACCACTTTGTGTAATTATGTGGGACCCCGCCAAGATACACGCTGACACCATGGGGATAGGATAATATTGGCCTCTCGTCTGGTCGTACTTGATCGTTTATTTTATTATATGTTATACGAGTGGATCTTTTAAATTATTAAGTTAAATGTAATAAAGTAATAATTTTATTTTTTAATATTATTATATTTAAATTCAATAACTAAAAATAATTGAATGATATGAAATAATTATAATAGATATTACTAATTACTAATTACTAATTGATCTAATGAAATGAAGCGATAAATCACTCAAACGAAAACGAAACTATAATTGATATTTAATTTTGAATTTGAACCTAACATGACGATTAAAAAAAAAAAACAATTTGCACCTATGATATCATCAATTTTACTTGATAATTTAATAATGTCACATTCGCTATGTGCTGGTTAATTGGTAGGGATCGTGATGAGCCAACATATCATCAATTTTACTTGCTAATTTAATTGTCACATGCACTATCACTATGTACTTGTTAATTGAGAAATTTTTTAATAGATCGAATTTATGTATTTACGATTTAAATTTAATCATGTATCATATATTAAATTTTTTATAAAATATATATAATATATGATTAAATCTGAATTATAAAGTGTATGGACTGATGCATATAAGAATTTTCGTTATTTGGTAGGCATAGTGATGAGACACGTTTGAAGTTAATTGACATAATTTTTAAATTATCCTACTTTTATAATTTTATTTTCAAACTATCCTTCTTTTAAAAAGGTTTTTCATTTTACCCCTTTTAAATAGTGATTCTACTATTTAAATAGTAATTTCATTGTTTAAAGTTTCTTTATTTGTTTTGGTGTCCAAACTTTTCACTTTGTTATAACTTTAAACCTCTGAGTTTTAGAAAAAGTATGGTATATCCTAATTTTCATCATATATAAATTTTATTAGTTTTATTCTTTCTAGATTTTTACAATTCATAAGAATATAATTTTCTAATATTCTATCTGCTTCCGCAAGTTCTTTTAGTTCTCTGTCTATTTGTTCTAATTGTTTAACATAATTTTTAAGAATTTCGAGATTTATAGTTTTATTGATTAGATCAAAACATAATCTTCTTTATTATTATATGTTGCAATAAGAATTCTTAAATTTTCGGGTAGATCCTCTAGTGGTTTTAAAATTGCTATTTTCGTTTGATAATTGTTTTTTCTTTTAAATTGAATTTTTTATGATATCAAAATCTTTTCCCATTTCTATAGGTTATATATCCAAAAGATAATCATGCCATTTGCATAAATTGCATAAATAATTGATGAAGTACTCTATTTAAATCTTTTAAAAGTATATTACCTCCTCGAAGTTCCACTTCTTTAATCCTCTTTCCGGACTCATCTTCAATCACCTCGACAAGCCTGACTGATTTTAGCCCAAACGCCCTTCTAGCTTCACGGGACTTACATTTTAAAACGGCTACTGTCTCGAATGGTGTAAGCACTACGGCCTTCGTAGGGTTAGAGAATTTTTGAAAACATAGGAGAAATACAAGCTTAAAAGATTTCTATAGAAAAATTTCTAAACTTGAATATTTATGAAAATAAACTGGTTTTATTTCCTTCAAAAAGAATTTATACAAACATGATTTAGAAGAGGGTTTACAAAGATCTATAAAGGTTGGTTTCCTATACTATGGATATTGTTCAGAGTGAGAAATCAGTCTGAGTTTTTGAATGCTTTACAAATGAAACCTAAGTACAATTTATAGATCTAGAAATCTAACTATTCGGACTTCAAAGTTTTATTTGGCGTCCGCTGTCCTTTTCTTTATGCGCTGAATCTTTATCTTCTTTAGCCTCGGAAGTCAAAAGCTGCCTCCCACAACTGTCTGCCACAATTCTTTAGTGGATGATGACGTCATGGCATCCGTCACTCCTTGCACTGACGTAAGTGCTTACATCATGATTTGCAACAACCAATCATTCTGCAAGCTTTCTTTCTTGTTGTCTCTGTGCAATAAAATTCATGTCTGAAAAATTTAGTGAGGAATTCCTTTAGCAATGGAGGTTTTATTTGTCCTCCTTTCCTCAATAAAATCCAATTGTTGGCTTGCATAAGAGTTTCATATTGTCGCTCCCAAAGGGACTCAGCAATGGATTGAATGGCTTTAATGCCCATGGCTCTTCTCTCTGTGATCCATGAACTGGTGAACTTGAAAGATCTAAAATTCTTTATACCAATTTCGATCTTTAAATTTGTAGTTATAACATCTATGGTGATCATGTGTTGGACTTCATGCCAAATGCGCATCTCAGGTTCTGGGGCTATAGAATAGAACTTGAGTACAACTTCTTTATTTCTAGCAACTTGACTGACCTGGGATTTAAAGCGGTCATCAAATTCTGAAATTTTTTTTTAGATCCTTTCCAACATATAGCAGATCTAGAAATTCATAGTTTGCAAGTTGAAAGACTTTATCAGGATTAGCTCCAAATATGGCGGTAATTCTTGGATGAACACTATATCCTTTAGAGTAGAATAGTGTTCTGGAATTCTCCCATCTATGGGCTTCTTCAGCAACTTTTTTATATTCTCTTTCCCATTTATTTGTGGGAACAAATTCTTCATTGGATCCCCTGTTGTTGAAGCTTTCAGATTTATTGATTTTTATTTCAATAACTTCAGCGTCACCTTGAGATTTAGAAGTTTTTTCTTTGTTTTTCATAGAGTTCAAAAAGTCTTTATCAGATAATGGTTTATTATCTTGACTTCCAGAAGACTCTGCTTTATCTTTTCCTTTATTGCTCTCCTTTTTATCACTTTCATTTTTAGCTTCACTCAGTTTTTCTTTTTCTTTATTTATAGATTCAAGGAACAAACCTAGACTTTTGTGAAGGAAAAGGGCTCTTATAAGTCCTTCTTGAGAGATATCTGTAACTGTTTTAAAGTTTAGCTCTATCAAATCTTTCAGAGCTTTATTACTGTCAACAATATCTTGACAGATCAAGATAATATCGTCTATCTCATTCTTTAGCTCTTCAAGATCCGTCTTTCTTTAGAATTTTATTCTTGCAGAAAAATAAGAATTTATAAGATGATCTGTATCATCAACACAATTTTTGAAAAATTGTCACCTATCAACGGATTTGAAAAGTCTTTACCACCAATCGTTAGATAGTGGACTAGTTGTATGTATAGTGCATACAATCACTCTATTTTGCATTTATAGGGAAATGCACACCCATCTCATCAATTTTAGAGTTGGAGAACTCATCCGTTTTCAAATTCTGTATTTCTAGAAATGAAATCGGCTAAAAACATTTCTAAACCTTTTATATACTCTATCTTGAAATTATAAAAGGACAGGAAAACTTGCCATCTATATAACTTTATGTATTGGGGTGTATTTGGTAATTTATTGAAAATCAATGATTGTATCTGGGTATTGTCGGTCTGAACTTTAAAAGGTTTTTGATATAAAAAGAGAGAGAATTTCTGAATTCTTTTTATGATGGCTAGAAGTTCTTTCTCATGGGTTGTATAGTTTACCTCAGCTTGACCGAAAGTACCACTTGTATACCTGTATATCTCATTGAGATCGATTTTAAGTATTGCTGCCCAATAAAGATCTGAAGCATCCGTTTGTATTACTAAGTTATCATTTTCATCCTGAAGGTTTAATTCAGGCAAAGTTTTACATTCTTCCTTTAGAGTTTTAACAATCTCTGTATGTTGATTATTCCATCATTTAGTATTATTTTTTCAAAGCAATTTTTGAATCTCATGCTTCTTTTTAGCAAGATTTATTATGAATCCCTCAGCATAATTTAGACAATCGAGAAATTTTTCAATTTGATTTCTATTTTTCAATTTATCAGGAAATTCACAAATTTTCTTAGATATATAGGGTTGAAGTTTAATTCCCTTTTTATTTAATTTTAACCTTAAAAATTCAATTTTTTCTTTACAAATTATAGCCTTTCGCTCAGATAAGACTATACCATTTTCTTTACAAGTTTTAGCAAACTGTAATAGATGAGTTTTATGTTCTTCTAAAGTATTAGAAGCAATTAAAACATCATCAACATAAACAACAAGAAATTCTTTATATTTATTGAAGATTTTATCAATTCTTCTTTGATATATAAAAGGTGCATTTTATAATCCAAATGACATAACTAACCATTCGAACTGTCCTTGAGGGGAACTAAATATTGTATATTGTATACTTTCAAGTTCCATTTTTATTTGCCAAAACCCTGAAGTACAATCAAATTTAAAATAATATTTCTTTCTTTTAACAAGGTTTAGTAAAACTTCTTTATTAGGGAGATAATAACTATCTGATCTAGTAAAGTGATTTAGTCTTTTATAATTTATTACCATTCTAGATTTTTCTCGTTTTTTCTCAGCTTCATTTTCAACCATGAAAGCTGAGCTACTAAAAGGACTATTACTCCTTCTAATCAAAGGTGGATTTTTATATAATAATTCATTTATTTGTTTATCAAATTCTTTTCTATCTTTTTCTGTGTATAACACAAGTCTTTCTTTTATAACTATATTTTTAGTTAACTCTATTTTTGCCTTTAAATCTGACTCCTTATAAAAAGTCAGAAGATGATCATTATAATTTTCTTTTAACTGTTTTATTACATCTTCAAGAGTTATCCGTTTTATTGTTATATTATGCATTTTTATCGAAATTTTATCATACGGTCCACCAAGCTTCGTTGGCTAAACTCTGAATGGCTTATTTATTCGGGGTAATTTTAAATAATGATTACATTTAGTTTTTAGGATAACAAAATAAAGATTTTGTGAATAAAACTGAAACTGTTATAAGAAATCATTTCCTAACAATACATCAATTTCAAGGGAGTTATAATCATATATAGTATTTATAGTAATAATTTTACTTCCTAATATAACATTTACTTTATCTGTCTTTTTATTAATGTGTTCGGCTTGACCCGTAACACCCTTTATCTTTATATTCCCATTCTCTTGCCATTTAGTATAGAGAAAGAATTTAAACAAAGTTATTTCTGAACCATTATCTATTAAGGCACATGTTGTTATATTAGTATCTTGTAATGTTATTTGTACAAAGACACTCAAAGAAAAATTAATTCCCTTCATATTTTTTACAAAAGATTTTTATATTTCCTATTTGTATTGTAACACCATATTTTTCTATTTTATAATAATCACATTGATTTAAGAAACTATTACCTAGAATTATATCGTAATAGTCTCCTGCCATATCACTATCTATGTAACAAGGTACAATTATTCTTAAATTTTTAAAAAGTATTGAAACTTGTACCTCTTGATCACAAGTTATTAGTTGTCCTTCAAAGTTTTTATATTGAAATATTGTAGAAGCAACCTTTGCAATTATTATTTTTATGTTTTGCAAGGTGATTGCCACTAGTTCCTGTATCAATTAATATATTTGGTCCTTCAATATATTCTTGACCATTAAAATATTTAGCATTTATAATTATTGTATTGGTTATATCTTGTCTTGTAAATTCAACATTAGTAAGCGGTAACTTACTAACACTTTTTCTAGATATAGTATTTTTTTCAAAATCTATTTGTGGTATCATACCACTACTAGATCCACATTCTAAAATGGATTTTCTATTTATTTTAATTTCATAATCTTGTATTTCTTTAACTTCTTCTATCATTGGCAACTTTATTATTGTTATATCTCGACATTCATTATCAATTTCAATATAATGTTTATTTTGATATATTTTACCATAATTACTATTAGTAAAAGCATAAATTGCTCTATAGTAAAAGGTAAAAGCTTGACTTTTATTTCTAAGTTTTAAATCTTTTAAAAGTTGAAAGTGTAAACTTAAAGTATCATTTATATTCTGATCATTTATATCAACACTATATTTTGGATAACAATCAAAGCGAAATTGTGAATATATTAAATTTCCTTCAACTGTTCCCAAATGACTATTTTTAGCATCTGTAAACCTTTGGTCATGAAGTGAAATAACCATAGGACTATCTATTCCATCTCTAAATAAAACTTTAACTAGGATTTGAATTCAACCAAGATAAACATATTTGATCTTTTTTCTTACTTCTTTATTTTTGATTTTATTTAAAGCTTGATTTATTGAGGATTTAGTAAGCAAATTTAATCTAATTTTCCCTTTAGTAAGTTCAACATTTATAGAATTTTCAACTGCATGATAATCATAAATATTTATTTTTTCTCTTTTTATTAAATCACCAAAAGACTTAAAAATACTTTTGGTAGGATTCGTTGCATCAAGTTTTAAACCTTTTATTTTTACTAAAGTTTCTTGATCAAAGGTTATTCGTTGAGCATAACCTTCTGATCCTTCATAAATTTCAACTTCTTTATCAGAATCTTCGGTTTCAATTATATCTTTATTCATTTTTAGAATTACTAGAGTATTTTTCTTCTTCAATATATATTTCTTTATCTAGATAATTTTCTATATCTGAAACTTCAGACAATTCCTCTTGAAGTTCTATAAATTCAGCTTCTATACTTCGAATCTTTTTATGTTTTTTACATTCTGGTGATTTATGTCCAATTTCTCTACAATTTCAACATTGGCATTGTGAAAGATTTTTATTTCTTTTATAATTAGGTTTTCTTTTAAAATATCTTCAGTTTTGGTTTTATATTTTTCTTTTGAAACTTATTATATTTTTTATACGTCTTTTTATAAAACCTTCTTTTCTTTTTATTAATTCTTTCTTTATTACATCCCCATTGACTGGGTACTTCAAATTCATTACAATATAAAGGTGAAAATTCTTTAGTTCTTCTATATAAATCTTGAGATTTACATAGTTTACTTAACTCTGAAAAGAGAAAACTTATTCTTTTTCTAGAGTTGAAGTTGAATCTTTATTTTCTTCTTTCCATTTATTCATTATATATTTGTTCCAAGGATGTGGAAGTTTTAAAAAGTACATATTGAGATATATACTCTGATCTTCATTACTATAATATTGAATATAATAATATTCTTTAAATTCACACGTATATTGTTTTAAATTCTTCATACTACAAATTCTAAGATTTATTAAGTTAGTTCTTGCTTCTTCTTTTTCTTTTACACTTTCTTTATCAGGGTCATGCCAATTTTCTCCTAGAAATTCATTAGAAAGATAGGCAACTAACATTTCAATTCCTTTATCTGTAGTATCTATTAATTTAGTTTGTACATTTCTTTTTATCAAAGCTTTAGTATTTTCAGTTAATCCTTGCCACCAATTGAAAACAATACCATCAAATGTAGTAATTAAATAATCTATTTGTCTATTTGATGTCCATGTATCATCAGCGTTATATAAAAAGAAAACTTCCATGGTATTTGCCCATGAAATTATTGCCTTTTTAGTATCTTCTTTATAATCTATATTTAATTTAGAACCTCCATGATTTATAAGTTCACTATAATTAGTATCTAGAGTGAATTTATCTACTTATTTTTGATATTTATTTTTCTTTATATGATCATAGTATTGCCTTCTATATTTAGGAATATGCATCATTTCTGATTCCTCTGTTTCCATATCTTCTGGTTTTATTGTACTACTTGGGCCTCCAGTTGTATTATTAGTGTTAACTAATACTTCATATTCCTCAATTTCAGAAAGATCTATTTTTTCAAATTGATCAACTAATTCATTAATTTCATTCATCTTTATCAGTTTCTAATTCAGAATCTTGTTCTTTAGGTGGTTTAGATGATGTAGCTATGTCTTTACCCTTTTCTTCGTTTTTAAGAGCTTCTTATTCAACTAATATTTTAGATAATTCAACATTAATCATATATGTATCAAAGGAATTTGGATGCACTGTTTCTTTAATAGTTTTTGTTGGCTTTATTATAATTTCTCTTCTTTTATTTTCTTGTCGAATTTATTTTTCTTCAGGACAAGTATTTTTTATTAAATCTTCAACATTTGAATTACAAATCTTTAATATTTGAACCTCTGTTTTTAATTCTTTAAGTTCTTGATTTAGAACATATAATGCTTCAAGTATTTTATTCATTCCTGTAGGTAATTCTTCAATATTTTTGTTTATTTTACCCATTTGTATTTTTTATATCTATTCCAAGATATTTGAGCATTTTGTTGGGTAGCTTTTATCTTTTGTTTGCGACTTTGTATTTTTGCTTTATTCTTTTCTGTTTTAATGTGTTCATATTCTCGATTATATTCTTCAAGAATTATATTTAAACTCAAAATTAGATTTATATTGTGTATCCATCTTTTAAGGTGTTTATTTGTTTTCATAATCGACTTAGAACATCAAGACCTTCTTTTATTTGTTTTATTTTGCTTTTCAAAAAATTAATTCTAAAAGCATCTCCTCTATGATAAGTTGATTTTCTTACAATAAAATCCAACTCCTTTTAATATAGATACAATTCTACTCGAAGCCTTTGTAATGTATAATTAGGCATTGCTAAGTAGAATCATTATTGCTCTACGTTTTTTATATTCTTCTAACTTCCTATAGTACAATTCTCTTATATCGCATATTTACATGCCTTGGCTTCTTTATCTAGAGATTTCAGGATTTTATAGTACTTCTCAACCTTTTGGTACCTTTTAGTGTGTTGAAACAGTTTATTTTTCATGGGAAAGATAACCTGCCAATCAGTTTCATCACATAAGAAATCACAAGACAATAATTCAAAATTTAAGTCATCACTAAATTCTTTATCATTTATTTCTTGTAAGCAAATAAATAGCTCTTTAATAAGTAAAAGATTTACAATTGATAATTTTAATAATTTATAAATATTTATTGATCTTTATGGCTCTGATACCAATTTTGTGCAGGGGGTTTTACTTGATTTAACATAACTAATTTAAACTATTTTAAGAAAAATTAATAAGTAATTAAAATTTTATGATTTGAGTATAAACAATGTGAATAATGATGGTTTTGACTTTTTCTATTTTAAACATATTTTTAAAGACAATTTATAGGTGAAATGGACTAAATTGATCAAAAATACTTTAGGATGGGTTTTAGTGAAATAAAGAATAAAAGTTGGGTTTTTAAGAAATCACGCCGGCCCACATGAACAGTAAAACCGAGGTTTGAAAAGGTAATCAAGGGTCTTTTGAAAAAGTTTTAAAAAAGTGGGTTATTTTAAAAATTTAAAATTAAAAGAGGGTATAATAAAAATTGTTTCGAAGTTAATTTTATCAGACATTAAACCAAGATTCGGGGTGAAATCATGACCTGTCTCTGACCCACCCCACCTCCGTATTACTATACATAATGATAGTGATGTGTTGATCGTAATTATATTTTTGGTCAAATAATTTTTTTTAATAATTTTGAATTATTAATTAAATGAAAAATAATGATTAAACGATTTTCAAAATAACTTTCACACATGAAAAATAGATCAAATTTATTTTTTCTCACATATTCACTTCAACGTAATTGTTCGTCATCCCAAGCTTCTTATTTTACCCCAATTTTTAAAACTTTCACAAACCTAGGACTCGATATGACCTACTAATTAGTATGACAAGATCTTCATCAATATTGAAAAAGAACAAAAGTGAAGAATAAAATCCTTTCCTTAAATTTGTTTGATTGGATTTTTGGGTATTTTTTTAAAAACATTCATGATTTTATATATCATAACGAGAAGGGGGCTTCTGTCTCAATGATATGATGAATAACAGTCGGAACACTATCACCTCATCCTCCACAATAGGGGAGCGACGAGCTGACTTATGAACAACCTAATTACCTAACCTACGAATGAAAGGAAAACAAACAAACTCGAAAGAGAGATAAGAATTTCATCCCTTCAACTAAACTACCAATAAAAGACAAATCTCTAGCTAGACTAGCCAAAGACTTAACCAGAGTTGGGCGGTAAAATCTCAATCCTCTTCTATGATTAGATTTACTTTTTAAAATCGTTTTCATAATTCATTTTTCATTTCTTTATTATTATTTAGTTTCTTTGGTGATGCCTTCATAGTAAATATATATTTTAGTAATCTCTATGCATTTGTATTTTGATTATTTTTTTTCATTTCTTTATTATTATTTAGTTTCTTTGGTGATGCCTTCATAGTAAATATATATTTTAGTAATCTCTATGCATTTGTATTTTGATTATTTTTTTTCTTACTTCATTCTTCAAATTCTTATTTCTTATTTGGTTTGATTTCATTTTTATGTTTTTATAGAAAATTGAGGGATTTGTTGAATTCTTATGGTTATATATACACACACACACACACATACATACATACATATTACATATTTCCACTTAGAGAATGTTTGGCTAAGCTTATTTTAAAAAGATTATAAGCTCGTAGAGCTTAGAAAATATTTGTGGAGCTTATAAACTCCTATATCTTATTTTACAAATAAGTTCCTAAAGTATAGGATAAAATATGACCATGCAGCTTATAAGATGTTTTTACAGCTTATAAACTACAATTTTGTTTGGTAAAAATTAGAGTTTATATGTTTTTTAAGTGTAATGATGATCGAAAAAATTAAAGTAAAACTAATTTCATGTAAATAAATATTTTTTTGAGATAGTAGAAATGTAACCTTGAAAAAAAAATAAATATATTTATGTTATTTTATCTTTTAGTGTTATACAGTTTATAAGCTGTTTGAATAATAAGTTAGAGGGAGCTTACTTTTTTTTTTTGAGCTTATAAGCTATTGATAGCTTATTTTTGGAGCTTATAAGCTTATTTACTAAACAAATTACCAAATACTTTTAAGGAACTTATAAGTTGCAAACAACTTATAAGATGTTTTTAGGAGTTATAAGCTCAGTCAAACACTCTCTTAATGATATTGTTCAAACAATAATTTATTTTTGTTTATTTTTTTTGATTTTTAGTTCATCTAATAATTATAATTTTTTTAAAAAATAAATTAGAAATTTAATCATTTAATTATCATTCTCATCAAAATCTTTGCACTTTCTTATATTTTTCATTGACTGTTCATTTTTTAAACAACACTTCGGTTGGATTTTTTGGTTTGATACATCAATTGCTGGCCGGTCATAGTATTTGATTGACATGATTATATGTTTTTAATAATATATTTATTATTTGTCTCTATATTATTGTATTTTTGTGATTATTATATTCTTCAAATTATTTTTTATTTCATTGTTTTTTTTTTCTTTTCAGATCTCATGTTTGTGTTTCATTCAATCGAGGAGCTTTAATTGGTTGGATTCTAATATTTCAATTTTCCGCATTTAATTTTCATTTATATATATAAATCTGAGTGTATATATTAATTTGAGCTAATTCAAAATGTGTATGTGTGTGTGTGATTTTATTGAGTAATTAATGTTAGTTGAATTTCTCTATAATAATCTGTGAAAATAAAATATGAAGATGGCTTATGTCATGACAAATACATTTATCAATGTTTTATGTTATGAATAAGTTAAATTAAGTTCTCAAATACATGTTCAGTATCATATTTTTTAGCTTTTTTTTTAATATTACAACTTTTAGTTTTATTTGAGTGGTTGGCAATGTTGCATTTTTCTTTTTACCTTTTTGTTTTTCATTTTATTTTATGTACTAATATCACACCTATGCACATATTGCACGGTGGATTTGTGGATAAATTTGTTGCATCATTGGATCTCCGTTATTTGCCGAAGTCTTGCTATCATTATCAGGAGATAATCTCTTGGCAAGTATCTTATTTAGAGAGTTTATTCAAATTACAATACATGATCTTCAATTGACGCTGCAGTGTCATCATCTTTTCAAATAGGCATATGATCAAGTTGCACTAGTTGCATACACAAATTTATTTTTATTTTTATTTTTATTTTTATTTTTATCTTCATGCCCTCATAAATATAAAAAAGTTATAGATTTTTTTTAGAAAATTAATTATATAAATATACATGCCTCAAATTTACAGTAGTATTGGTTATATTTGATAATTAGTCCCTTAACCCAATCTTTATATTTGTCGTCCTTTCTTTCACAATGGATATCGAATTTGCAATTTGTACCTCAACCATAATGTATCAAAAAATTAAATAACTCACTTAGTAAAAACTATATTTATTTCAAACCCAAAATTTTTTTCCACGGCTAATTCGTGGCTAATAGCCACAGATATTGAAAAAAATACGAAAACAAAGCCACGAAATAGCTATGGATTAGGCCGTGACTAAATAAATCCATGGCTAATCGCCACGGTCAGGCTGTGGCTAATCTATGACCAATTTTTTTTTTTTATTTAGCCACGGATTGGCCTTGGCTAATCCGCGACTATTCTATTGTTTAACTATTCATTTTTTTTTATTCATTCTCGATTTAATATGTTTTTTGAATATAAATATGTAGTTTATTTTCATAAGTATTGTATTATATATAAAAAATAATAACCCTCATTTAATTTACTATTATTACTCAAATAAATCTTTTAAATTGTTATATAATTGAATGGTACGTTCGTGTGTTGAATATCAATTCGAATGACCAATGATCGTTTCAATTATTTGACGATATTATAATGTTGTATTGAGTTAAATCACAACTTCAATTTCATAATTATTTGTTTAGACTTTACCATTTTATTATAATATCACAATTAGTTTTAACTATATATATGTGTATATATACAATCCTGATCAGTTCACTTCAACGTTTATGATCACTTGTATATATATATACAAGTTCATTATCTAGTTTTAAAAGTTTATAATTGATCAATTGCCATAATTTATACTATATTTTTATGTATAATTCAATGACATGTAATGTTATTGATAATTTATAATATTTTAGTGTAAAATTAGCCACGGACCTGTACAATTAGCCACGGTCTAGCCGTGGCCATTAGCCATGGGCAAGCCATGACTATTAACCACGGTCTAGTAAACAAAATTTTTTCTTGAATTAGATGTGGTTCAAACTCTTGACCTCTGGGTTGAGATTAGCATATCAAACCGCTACGCCACTTTAATTTTCTGTTTAAAACTTAGTTTTTGCTGTACTTAACTAATATAAATTATGCGAAATTCTAAATATAAATTATCTAAATAAATTTTTGTGATAATTTTTGTTTTTGCAATTAATTTATTAAATATTTGTTATAATTAAAAAATTACTAGTTTAATTACTAAATACTTTTCCATATAAAAAAAATTAGGAAAAAAAAATAAAGGAATGGACCATGACATATAATATGATATATATTGGATTTTCAAAATATTTAAAGGCTACAACCCAGATAAAATTTCCTATTTCTGATGATATTTTATTTTTTGTTTTATAATACACATGTATACCAAACAACTATGTGTTTAAAAATATTTTCTTAACTATACATTTGATAAAATCTTTACAATTGATGTATAGTTATACAGTGAAAAAGAAAATGAAATACATATTTGGAATACAAGATTAAATGTGGCTAATCCGTGGCTAATGGACATGGATTAGCCACGACCAGACCGCTGACCGTGGCTAATAGCCACGGCCTAGCTTTTTCAATATTTAGTGGCCAAATTTGACCACGGTTATTCCGTGGCTAATTGCCAAATTGCTTGACATCATTAAGAACCAAATTTGTTCCATGGTTGGTCTTTAAACAAACAGTCCCTGTGCCCACTACTGGTACAACTGTATCATTCCCAATCTCCAAAACTCCAAAATCACCAGAAGTATAAGAAGTTAAGAAATCTTTCCTTGAAGTGATATGAAAAGAAGCACCACTGTCTACTACCCAACTTGCTTCATTAGAGGCAACATTAATGACATTGTTGTCATAAGCAAGAATAAGATCATCATTTGAGACGGTAGTAGCAACACGATCATTTTCATGATTATTTCTTTCTTGCTTATCCCGATTGGCTTTGTTGTCTCTCTTTATTTTAGAACAATATTTCTGAATGTGATCAGGTTAATTTGTTGTAGTAATCACACTTAATCTCTTTCCATCTTGACATCGACTTGCTTCGACTTTTATCTCAACCCCTTTTCTTTTTGTATTGGCTTCTCCCCCTATTTTCTATAACGAACAACTCAGGTTGAGATGAAGATTGAACTTTTCTTCTCATTTCTTCATTCAAAACATTGCTCTTGACAAGTTTAATGTTTATGCGACCCTCGGGAGCAGAATTGACCAATGAGACACGAAAAGTCTCCCATGAATCAGACAGAGTAGCAAGTATCTAGAATCCTACAATTTCATCATCAAATGTTATGCCCATACCTGACAATTGATTAAAGACTCCTTGAAATTCATTCAAATGATCATCAATAGAATTTCCTTCCTTGTATTTTAACTGCATCATCTTTTTCAACAAAAACAGTTTATTATTGCTAGTTTTTGAAGCATACAAATTCTCTAATTTCTCTCACAAAATTTGTGCATGTTTCTCGTGTTGGATATGATTATAAACATTCTCTTCAACAAATTATTTAATAAATCCACGAACTTGTCTATGCTCAAATTCCCATTCCTCATCAGTCTTGGACTCAGGTTTTTGAGTAGCAAAAACAGGCAAGTGCAAAGCTTTTACAAATAGGAGATCTTTCATTTTATTACTCCACAAATGATAATTTGTTCCATTCAAATTTATCATCCTATTTGTATTTATATCCATGTTTGCACCCAAATTAATCGACGCGCACTACTAGAAAAATAGCTAATGGCCACGGATTTTAGCCACGGAAAAAATCCATATCTAATCCGTGGCTAATAGCCACGGATTAGACACAGATTAGCCACGGATTTAAAAAAAAAAAGAAAAAAACTTAGCCACAGATTGGCTATGGCTAAATTAGGCCGTGACTATTTTTGGTGGCTGAAATTGGCGCAAAATTTGCCGCCAATTTTTAGCCACGGATTAGCCACGGCCTGGCCGTTACTGTGGTTAAAAATCAGTGGCCAATTTTTTTTTTTTTTTGCATTAAGTATGGTTTGAACTCTTGACTTCTTGGTTGAAGTTAGAGCACTAAACCACTACATCACTTTATCTTTTTATTTAATAATTAGTTTTGGCTATACTTAACTGATATATGTATATTATATATATTGATATATATAGTAAATGATTCGATATATTACATACATATAAGATTAGATATACTTATATACATGTGTATTTATATACAATTAGATGTATATATATCAAATATATATGTACATATATAACATATATTAGATATATAATACACTGATATATATTTATATAGATGCTTGATATATTTCAATATTTATTTCAATATCAATTCCAATGACAAATGATCGTTTCAATTACTTGACGATATTATAATGTTCTATTGAGTTAATATACAACTTAACTTTCATAATTATTTCTTTAGATTTAATGTACCATTTTATTATAATATCACAATATATGTTGGATTATACTACATATATAAGTATATAAGTATACTCCTAATTAGTCCATTTCATCGTTTATTGTCAATTGCTTATATATAAGAGTTAATTATCTGGTTTTGAAAGTTTATAATTGATCAATTGTCATAACTTATATTATAGTTTTATTAATAATTCAACAACGTATAATTGTTATTGATAATTTACAATATTTAAGTGTAAAATAACTAGGCTAATAAGGCCAAAATGGTATAGCCACGGTTTGGCTGTGGCTATTAGCCACGGACTAGCCACGGTTAGACCGTGGCAAAATTAGCCACGGGCTAGCTGTGGCTAGCTCGTTGCTAATAGCCACGGTCTGACCGTAGCTAGTTGTTAGTCATAGAATAAATTTTTTTTATTTTTTTAAATCTGACGTGGTTCAAACTTTTAACCTCTTGGTTGAAATTAAAGTATCAAACCACTGCATCACTTTAATTTTTTGTTGAAGAATTAGTTTTTGCTGTACTTAATTAATATAAATTATGCGAAATTCTTAATATAAATTATCTAAATAAATTTTTTTGATAATTTTTGTTTTTGCTATTAATTTATTAAATGTTTTTTTATAATTAATAAATTACTTGTTCAATCACTAAATACTTTTCAATAACAAAAAAAGAAAAGCCAAAGATTAGTAAAAAAAAAAAAAGAAAGGAATACTTTTCATAATGTGGATTTATGCTATAGAACTATGTGTTTCAAATTCTTTTGTTAATTATATACTTAATTTAAACTATTTAAAATTGATTTATATTCATGCAATAAAGTAGATTCAACATAAATGATTTATTAAATTATGAAAGTTATCCCACAATATAAAGATAGAGCTATACTTAAATACATATATGAACAAAAAAATTAAATCGAGTTTGATTAAACTAGTGATCAAAAATCATTTGATATAACTTGTCAAAAATTAATTTAAATAACTAATTCAACAAAATAAATTCAAATATTTGATTTGTGTATTTAAATTGATTTAGGATTATTATTCATTTCACTCAATAGGAAAATAAAATTAGTATTTGAAATTGTTGAAATAAATATTTTACCTACATATTTGAAATAAAAAATAAAAATTGATTAATAAATCAAAAATTAGTAAAACTAATAAATTATAAAACTAGATAATTTAAATTTAAAATATAACATAGATATATGTTAAATATAAGAAAAATCATTTCATAACCAAAGAGGTCAAGTGGCTTAGTGGCTTTGATGCAACAATTGCAACCATGAGGTCCATGGTTCAACCCCATGAAGTGCAAAAATATTAAAATTATCAATATGGCTCTTTGGGGGGTGGGCTTGGTTCGGGGGTGGCTTGGGGGGTACCTGGGTTGGGTGGGGGGGTCTGTTAGTAATAAATTATTTTTTATTTTTTTTCAGATTGGCCGTGGCTAATCCGTGGCTATTAGCCACGGCCTTATATCTTCCAGAATTTTGTGGCCAAATTGGCCACGACCTGACTGTGGCTATTAGCTATGGTCTGGCCGTGGCTAATCCGTAGCTGAATAAGGCCATGGCTAACGTTAGCCACACCACTTTTAGCTACGGATAAAATCCGTGGCTAATTTTCTGGACCACGAATTTTTGCCAAAATCCGTGGCTAAATCCTTTTTTTCTAGTAGTGGCGGCTCTAATGCCAATTGTTATGCATGGGATTTATCATGACAAACAACCACGCAAGCGGAAATCCAAATTCTTCATGATTCAAATCAATGCTAAACCAACATATATAATCAAAAAACCAAATTGCATGAGAAGTGAAAGCAATCGCACGAACAAGAACACAAATATTTTAACGTGGAAAGCCCCTCCAATGTGAAGGGTAAAAACCATGAGGTGTACGAGACCCAAATAAATCTCCACTATAATGTCAAAAAATGTGCAGCAAATTACACCTCAATAAGCTCACAAATTTAGAGCAAAAACGAATAACAAATCGAAGCAAGAGTTCAAGGAGATAAAAGATTAAAAGGTTCACCAATGCCCAAAAATGCAGCTGCTGTTCGTGCTGTAAACGATGGACTTTCTGGTGCTCCAAATCCAAGATCCACCGTACAGTTTCAAGTTCGATGTTTTGCCGATGTGCCGTCAAAATTTGAGCCAAATCGGACCACAAATGACCCTTCGAACGAGCTCTAGACAAAGACTACATAAGCTAAACTTTTTTTGGTGTGGGTTTTTTTTTTATTTTATTGCTGCAGCAACTGTTCACACTTCTCCTTTTTATTCAAAAACAAAGTCAATATTGGCCAACCCTTGCACCCCCTCAATTCGTAAACTAGATATGTGGGCTGGACCCAACAAATTTAAAGATTGACAACTTAACGGAACGGATTTGACACGTTCCCCCAAATTCGCACTATGTGTATTACCTTATGTGATTATGATCTCAGTAAATTTATCATATATTTTGCCTTTCAAAAATTGTACTGTCGTGTAAATAATTTATTAATGTTAGTTTAACTATCGTACTAATGTTGGGAGATGTTAGTTAAACACTTTCTCTATTTATTTCTTTTGATTGTTTACAATCTCAAAACTCCACAACCCCCACCCCCGCCTCCCCCCCTCCAAATCCTCTCGAACTACGCCAAATTGCTCTAAATTTATAACCATGCCTTCGGATTTACTTAAAAATCACAATTTGAAATATATTTTCAGAAAAACCGCATAGCAGCAGTAAGATTTGGGATAATACATTACAAATGAAAATAATTGATGGCAAAAGATTCAGCTATTACACTGAGCTTTACATGATTAAACTAAACTAAATTCCAGAAAAAGAAGGATTTTGATGCACTCCACTTGTGCAATATGTTACCGAAAATATCGTAGAAATTGATATCAACTTCAGTTTGAGTAATTTGCATAGTCATGAAACCTTGCCCATCATAATAAAATTTCAGCTCCTTCGAATTCGACAAATTGTAGTTACCTGCCCATGCCTTTGAGCCACCCCCACTTGTTAGAAATTGAAGAGGGCTGAAAAATAGGATTTATCATTAATCATACATATTATTAACTTCTTTAGGTTATGTATATATATATATATAAAAGAGAATAGTAATTAGTTACCTGTTAGAACTAGAGATGTGCTCCAAACAATGGTCATGCCCATTTATGTAAAGATCAACATCATTTGCCTGCATTTTAGATAGATTCATGTAGTCATATGATACTTATTAACTAACCATGCAATCATGGTTAGCTGGAACGATTGTGCAGAACGAAATGGTGGTGCCCGTTTCAATTCCATTTTAACATCAAGAAACGATCGCAACTATGTCAAACATTAAAAGTTTGTATTATCATTATATATATATATATTATAATTTTATACTTCAAAAAATACAAGATAAATTATAGATTGAAAAATACAAATATGCATTTTTTATAACCACGATAATGCTGCGACAATTATTGGAACAATAGAACGAAGGCCTCTGTTCTGGTTATTATATATCACTGTGTTCCGGCAAACCACGCATGCAATATATAGCTAGGTTGGTTTGACAACCAAAAGTGGTCTTTGCAATAGCTATGTTTTGGCCTGCATAGATCTGCTTCTGAGAAAGGAAAATTACCTCAAGAATTGGAAGAACCTTTTGTACAAGCTCCTCCGTGTTACCATGATTGCCAACGCTTTTAATTGTGTGGTGACCAACCACAAATTTCCATTTTGCCTGCGATTCTCTCAGTGCTGAGTCCAAATCCTATTACCAAAAATAAATAAAAATTTGTTCAACTATCTACACTACCAAAACATATAAGATTAATTACAAAAAATTATGTGACAATTTAAAATTAGTGCCTAATTAATGATATGTACTGATTTATGATTTCGTTTGTTTTGTCATTAATAATATCTATTGGATAACAATAATTTTTTTGGTCACAATAGGGTTGAATTGTGATAAAAATAAGTGATTTAAACGTTATTGTTAACAACCTGTAAAGCATATATATAGCGAAAAATTAGTAACAACAAAAATTGCCACCATAATAGTTACAAGATTTCTGTTGTCTTTCTAGATTTGTCACTAATCATTAATTGTGATGATTTCGTCACAATTCCTAATCATTATTAATCTTTTTGAAAATTCTTAATGTGACAAAATAAAACGTTTTTAAAACTTCAGACCAAATGTACGATAGTACCTAGTTTCACATTGTTAGTTATTTATTGTCACTAATCTTTTCCTAAGCTAACAATAAAAAAAAGAAAAAAAAGCGCGCGCACACACACACACGCACATTACTTGTAAGAGAGTTGAAAGGTATTTTTTTCTTGGAAGCACGCCTCTCCAGTCATAGACTTGACCTTCTGGATTAGTGAAGTATTTATCTTGGAAAGGCGTCGTGTCTATGAAAAAAAAATCTGCAATATCTGCTTCAAATGATAAAACCAACGAAATCTTTAAATTACGTTGAGCAAATAAAGTAAATTAAATAAACTTGAAACATTTGTCATTACTTGTATACCTGTATTGAGGATGTAGGATTTCATGCAGAACCATTTAGTATCCCTTTGTTTGATGATTGGACTCAATTGTGCTAAGGCGTCACCTCTATAGTCATGGTTCCCTAGCACTGTTAAATGTTGACAAAATATATTTTAAAAAAAATAAAAAAATAAAAAAATAATGAGTTGGTTCTTCTTCGCTTAGCACAAACGTTTATATTTGTCTCAAATTCTAGCCCACAACTTATATTTATTTATTTATTTTTCTCAACATTGATTTATGAGCAAACTTCCGTTGAGTATCAGACAAGTTTTGGAGGGACCACATGCATTTCTCCATTAAAAACTTGAAAATTTCCCAGTGGATCAACATCTATATTATTATAAAAAGAAAGTCGTTTTTGTTACACAAATGACAATTTTTATGTGATTTTATAAAATTTACCCTGAAATTTTATGTGAAATAAATAGAGACATATAAAAAGTGATTGGAAAAGTATACGACTTCTCTAAGTTGGTGGTACTGGATTTATTGTCCTTAAATATAGTGGTTAATAATAATTTGTCACAAATATCATATCATTCATGATTACATATAAAAAAATATGAATTTATATTACAATGAATAGAATTATATACATTGATCATTGTTTCTAACTATTTAATTTACCTGCTTCGTTTTGCTAGCTTTAACTACTTAAAATAATTATTTTTCTTTTTCAATATTTTCCCCACTTAATTAAACTCCTCACTTGGTCAGAAAAATAACTTCATTAAAATATCAATAATATTAATAATTGTATGGTAAACAGTTGAAAATTAAATTACCCGAATACCACTTCTTCTCCAAGCTGGGAGCTGTGTAGATATTGGTAAATGATTGATCAAAAGCCGGATCATTTACATCTATTAATCCATTTTCATAAAAGTTATCGCCAGTTGAAATAACAAAATCAATTTCCATCTTGTCTGCGGTGATGCCCATCTGTAACGCGAAAAAAGCATTATATAACATGGAAAATTGGACAATAAATTAATGTTTGGGATCAATAATTCAGTTGAATATTAATTTAGATAAAATTAAAATTTTTAATTGGCTCGATCTTCTTGTCTGTGTAGAAAAAGACATACGCCTCTATATGGTAAAACGCACGCACCCTAAGTAATTACATGTGTATGACTATCTATTTAAAGAGAAAAACATGTGAATAAGACAACTAACATGTTCTGATCATGATAATCCATACGACTCTCTTTGTATTGTTGGAATTTTCTCTATTTTAGTGGTTTCACTAATTAATTATATTATACATAGTGTGTTATCCGGTTAAAAGAGTCCAATTATGTGATCGGTTAAGAAATTAAGTTTAATGGGCTGATAGAAATATCAGACTAAGTATGAGGCCTTTAATATGTGTAGAAGCTCGATCGTGCTTTAATTATATTTGATGAGTCCATAATTAAAGTGTTTTGATATCAGGTATATTAAGGTGTGGTCCCTAAGCCAAATTTAATGGGCTAGTAGAAATATCAGACTGAGTAGAAGCTCAGCCATACTTTAATTATGTTTGATGGGCTTATAATTAAAGTGTTTTGACATTAGACATATTAGGGTGTGGTTCTTAAGCCAAGTTTAATGGGCTGATAGAAATAAGAGACTGAGTATAGAGCCTTTTATATGTGTAGAAGCCCAGTAGCACTTTAATTATGTTTGATAGGCCCATAATTAAAGCATTTTGACATTAGACATATTAGGGTGTGGTCTCTGAGTCCGAATAACGTTTTTCTTTCTGCCCCATCTTAGAGAGAATAGAACAGTGATGGCTTTTTTCTTGGCTTAGAGGGTTAGTCCGCTCTTATCTCAGAGAGAACAGAACAGTGACGATGTTTTGCTTGGCTTAAAAATCACTAACCCTAAGCTCTACTTTTCTTCCACATCTCTAATGGATCAAAGTTAGTGATTCTTATTAAAACATTATTTGATTATTTACTAGTGGTCCTGTGCATAATCAATTTATAGAAATTGTGTTTTATATTTTGTATTATAGATTATTGTGTTTGAATTCATATTTATTAAAGTATTCAACATATTATCCTAAAGCCCATTTCAATGAAGAATCTAACTTTTGAAAAAATTTAGGTTCAAACTAGAGATCAAGTCAGAAACTTTTATTTGGCGTGAGATTAAACTTTTACAAAATATTATGGAATTTCTACTATTTAGAAAGACAAAATCTAGAATTTATAAAAAGTACATGCAAATTTAATTCGATATGAGTTTGAGAAAGAAAAACTTAACTTCAAATATTAGCTCAATCTTATTGAGTTGCTCAAGCTTGAGCTAGTATATATCAAGATTCTCAAACACAAGTTTGATTGAATATTGTGATAATATGAATTATATTATTTTATAACTTTTTGAATTATAAATACTAATATTAGTCATTATATTTAATAGCTTTTATATTATATATATATATATACTTTAAGATATTATTAAAATATAATTTATATCTACCAATATGATTAATATTATAATTTGAATTATTATGACAAATAATTGGAGTTCGTCTATGTTGGATCATATAGTTTTGACCCTTGTACTAATATGACTCATATAATTCATATAGTTTAAGTAGCATTAATTATTTTTAACAGTATAGTTACTATAGTACTATAATCATACGATTGCAAATAGAATTGACATTATTGATGAGGTTATTACTATTCTGGATATAAAGTTGTTATTGTCATTACACACACTGCACACACACAAAAATAGATAAATAAATCAATAAATAATTTAGTTAAAGAAAATAAAGTGTCAGTGAGAAAATAGTATATATTAATATAAAATGATTATACTTTTCATTTTACCACCAATAATATTTATTTAGTACTGACAATAACTTTGATTTTTTTTTTTCACAAAATGAATTAATAGCAAAACTAGCATATATTCTAAATTATCATTTGAGAATATTACTTTCTAAAAATAAATTTGTACGAATAATCCTCATCCAAATAAATGAGAATAAATTATTATGTCCGCATATGCTTTCCTAGAATTGAACTATGCTTTAACCGAAAGGTAATTTACGTGCACGATTTATCAAACTAATAATAGCAACAATAATTTACGTGCACGCATAAGTCCCTAGAACACTAACTAATTGGCACAACTTTTCAAGGCCTTAGCGAAACAATTATGTTATTTTATTCCCAATATCGAACCGTATGATTCGTATTGCTTTGCTGACACTTTATTGGAATATTTTTGTCTAAATCGAATTTTACTTTTTTAAACTTATTCTCTCATTGAAATTATTGACATAGTACCTTATAATTGTCAAGCACTATTTAATTTTTAGAATAATAATATGAAAATATTTAAGGGTAAATCTAAATACAAAGATAAGAAGGGGCAATCGTTCATCATTAACTCTGTATTTAGCTAGTACGAAAATTAACCATATTAATGTATTTACCAATAAATTTGTAACATACAAAATTCATCAGGTAACTGTATTTCTGACAGATTTAATATGAATTAATTTGTTAGTTAGTCGAGGGTACACATTCTTTTTAGTTAGCTATAGTTTACATGTACTTCTATTAAATTCCAACACTTTGTCACCTTAAAATAATAAAACTATCTTTTATTCGTTATAAAAATTCGATTTCGTCTGATCACTCCAAGTGAAAATTCTTAGTTCAATTCCTATATAGACATACATATATGCAGTTTGGATTATTTGTTATAAAATGGTACTACATTTATTTCTTCACTTATCAGTATACGCTATGTGTATTGTGACGGATTAAGATATGATATTCAGGTATGTGTATCTATCTGTGTCGTGTGTGTGTGTGAGAGAGAGAGAGAGAGAGCAATATGAATTGGAAATATGGTGTGTGTACGCGCGCGCAGAGATTAGTATATACCTGGTAAGCAACTTGAGACTGGTTATATTCTCCCTTTCTGCCCCAGTCTCCGATCACCATAACGCTAAGCGACCCGTCGGCTTTGGGCGGGTAGTTTGAAGCGTTGAAGCTCACCATAAACACCATTAATCAAAACAGCCTCAACAATAAAAAGTGTCATAACAATTGCCATGATATTGATATTGGGGCTATTGTCAGCCATTTCTGACTGATCAGCTGCGAACAGTTGGTTGCTTGCCACTTTGTGTGTGTGGATTTGTGAGGTTTATATGGTGACAATTTTGAGGCACAAAAAGATAACAAATAGTTGGCATCAATAAAGGTCGTAATATAATATGGAATTTCTCAATTGAAACTGGACAACAAAGGAATGGTTTTGTCACGAATTATTCAAAAACAACCATAAAAATTTAACATACCAATAATGCACAAGCAACTGGGGGAGGGCGGGAGGAAGGGGGGGGGGGGGGTTTGTATTATAATATCATATTTTTGAGTTGGAACTGGACAGTAAAGGCATGGGCCGTGACAATTATCATAAGAAGCTTTTATACCTTTTGAAGCAAAAACATGGTGATTCGGGCATCACACTTTGTGTGGGACCCAACCAAAATGCATTCTGACACAATAGGATAACGTTGGGCCTCATTATTTTTATCTTGTGGTGATAATTGAGATTTAATTGCGTTCTTTATGGACATTATATCTGATTCATTATCAATTTTACTAGGTAATTTCGTTATGTCACATGCGCTATGTGCCAGTCAATTGATATGATACTAATGAGAGAGGTTTGAAGTGGATTTTGATCAAGCACAATCTCCACTATATATTTCCACCCTGTCAAGATAAGATTTCGACTGAAATCATGGCATGTATCAAACCCACCTCACGACAATTTATAGTATGGTTGTTAAAATCCAAATTAACTTTTAGTGCATTTTTATTATATATATATATATACACACACACGCTAGCGTGTAATTAGTACTATGCACAAAATATGTAGGAATTGTAATAATTTTACAATGAGTGAAAAAAAAATAATATTGTAAAAAAATTACAAAACTCCTTAAACTAAATCTACATAACTAATGAAATTAATATTTAATTAAAAAAATTAATCAACCATTTTTTTGTGGATAAGTAACGATGTATTACATTTCATTCGATCAAGTGGCCTATAAACCTCGTTTTTCTATATTCAAAACAATTAAAATAAT
This sequence comes from Petrea volubilis, assembly GCA_026212405.1. Lineage (NCBI taxonomy): Eukaryota > Viridiplantae > Streptophyta > Magnoliopsida > Lamiales > Verbenaceae > Petrea > Petrea volubilis. The sequence goes on from CM047870.1 coordinate 13,620,326, forward strand.
TATTTTTAGCTTGTCCGATTTTGGCTTAAAGAAGATATTCGGTCACAATTTGTGAAAGAATATCCGGTCACAATTTTCCTTAAAGAAGATAGATTTTTGTGAACAATTATTTGGTCACAAATATCTTCCTTGAACTTAGACTTTAGTGACCGACTTTTCGGTCACAATTTTCCTTAAAGAAGATAGATTTTTGTGACCGATTATTCGGTCACAAATATCTAATCGGTCACAAATATCTTCCTTGAGCTTAGAATTTAGTGACCGATTTTTTGGTCACCAAATTTCTTAAAAAACATAGATTTTTGTGACCGATTATTTGGTCACAAATATCTTCATTGAACTTATAATTTAGTGACTGATTTTTCGGTTACCAAATTCCTTAAAGAAGATAGATTTTTGTGACCGATTATTCGGTCACAAATATCTTCATTGAACTATAATCGGTCACAAATATCTTCATTGAACTTAGAATTTAGTAACCGACTATTCGGTCACCAAATTCCTTAAAGAAGATAGATTTTTGTGACCGAATAATCGGTCACAAATTTCTTCTTTGAAATAAGAATTAGTGATCGAATTTTCGGCCACCAATTTCTACCTTGCACTAACAGTTTAGTGACCGAATATTCAGTCACCAAATTCCTTAAAGAAGATAGAAATTTGTGATTGATAATTTGATTGCAAATTTCTTCTTTGAACTAAGAATTAGTGATTGATAGTTCAGTCACAAAGCTGCTGTAACATTAGTAAATTTTCTTTTTGTCATTTTTAAAAAAAAAGAGCTACATTAATTTAAATATAAGTAAATAAAAAAATATTTTTTATTTTTTTGTGACTGAAATTTCCATTTTAGTGACCGATTTGGTAGTTACGAAGAGATTTTCATTCTTCTATAAAATCGATCACAAAAGCGGTCACGACTCTCCATTTTTTGTGACTGAATGTGTTCAGTCACAAAATTCAGTCACAAAAAACAAGTTTTCTAGTAGTGAAAGGAATTGGATATGCAACTTCAGCGGATCGATCCTTGATAACACCAAAAGGACACCAAATAATGAACCAAAAATTAAACAAACACAGAGAAGTTACTAGCAACTGGTGCACACCGTCCCTGCACGCATATATATATATATATATATATATATATATAACTTGTCTTTTACATATATGTTTTGCCTTGATTATAGTATAGATATACCACTACAAAAACAAAAAAAGATTTAGCTATGGATTTATCCGTGGCTAAAAGTGACGTCCTAACTTTTAGCCACAGATTTTCTGTGGCCAATTGGTGGCGACGGATTTTCCGTGGCCAATCCGTAACTAATAGCCACGGAAATTCCGTGGCTAAAATAGTAGCAATGGGGTACGGAAATTTCATTAATTTGATCAATTTTAGTAATTTATTAGTTTTACATTTGACTTTATCAAATTTCTAAAACACCTTGCCACCGTCATATTTAATCAAACTTCATATTCAAGGTGATATGATTATATATGTATTAAATGTGAAATTTAATATGAATAGTTTTTTAGAGAACTAATCACTAATTCAATAAAAAAACCCACATACTTCATTTATACATTTAACAAAAAATCACTAATTTAATTTTACACAGCAGGCTAATAGCAACGAAGTGGCTGATTTAGCTACAGAAAATTCATGGCTAGATTGAAGCCAAATTTTGCGCCAGTTTAGCCACCAAATTTAGCTGCGAATTTTTTTTGTAATTAAATTTAGCCATGAATTAGTCACGAAAAATTTGTGGCTAGTTTTTCTTGGCTTTTTTTTTAAAAATCCGTGGCTAAAATCTTTGGTTAAATGCCAGTTTTCTTGTAGTGTACTGAGAAAGAGCATGCCAAAAAGAAAAATTAGAGATGACAAAGCAAATTTCATCCCTCTAAAATTGTGATTTCGCGAATATAAACTTATCATCTTTAGTTCCTACCCAAATGTTTTTGTGTACCAATTAAATAAAAAAAAATCATTCAGAGATATCCACACAAATAACATCTAATATAAGTGATATAAGCACTCATTCGGAATTCATTGGTTCATAAAAATTGTTGATGTTTTGGTATATACTTACATGAACTCATAAATAGACTAGATTCACTTGTAAAGGAAAAAAAAGGGGAAAAAAGATACTCGGAACATAAGAAATATCCCAACAAATACATGAATCGTAATCTCAATCTATAAAATTTAACTCCATATTGAACATAACTGAATTTTTGTTATAATAAATTGTACTTACTAAAAATTAAAGTACAAAAAACTAATAAGCTTATAGTACATTGGTTTAGTTCGCCAAGAGTTTTTTTTTTTCGGTAAAGGGGTTTTTCGGGGGGACATCCCCCCCGCCCCCCCCCCCCCACACACACACACACACAAACACTATTATATATTAACCAGCCAAAAAAGGAACAAATACAGTGTTCATGGTACAAAGCAAATACAATCCAAGTAATAACAAAGCTAACTATTCACTAAAGCCCTTTTACAAAGAATGTAAGATACCCCTAGCTTAGGCCTGTCAATGGGTGGGTAAATACCCACCCAAGCCCAAACCCAATTAATACCCCTAAAAAAAAGTTTAGACCCGGACCCGACCCGAACCCAATCCAGACCCGATTTTTTTTGGGTCGGGCCTGGGTCAGACCCGATTTTTTTTATTTTTTATTTTTTTTATAAACCAAGTATAATGAGTGCTTTTTTTTTTTTTGGTTATGAAGTATAATGAGAGCTAACATGCTAATCTTCACATATTATTTGTTGTTGCCATGTATGTAATTGAATAGATTGCAATGAAGAGCCAAAAAAAAAAAAAAAAACAAATAGTGTCATTAACAATTAATACATAGCTCAAAAAATATTAAAAAAGAAAATTACATATTCCAAATCAATCAACAAATTCTTCTAGCCCGTTTCTCGCAATAGCCCAAAAATCACTTTAGATTCAACAGTCTTCGCTACATTTTAAACAAAAACAAACAAAATAAATCAAGAATAATTTGTGTGCACATTATATCTATACAAACTGCATAAAAAAAAATTAAAGAGGATGAAAAAGTACCTCTTCATATTACACTCTTAACACGCTTTCCACTTGGCTTTCAGATGATGTGGCACCTTTTTCTTGAGGTGATGAAAAATAACGAAGATGAAAAATTATGTTGATGTAATTGTAATTTCAAACAAATAACAATAAAATAATTATACTTACCTTTTTCTGGAGGAAGTTCAATCCAATCATCGGCTAGAATCAGTGCGTGACCCCGACATTACCAAAGCTATCAAAAATATACATTTAAACCATTTAAGATAAATATACCAAAAAGAGTGAGAGACCAAGAGCAGAGGTTAGAACAATTACACATAATAAGAAGGGAGGGCAGTGTAATAAACATTACTGATCAGAACAACTAATTGACATGACAACTGCAATCAGGATAAGCTTGTCAAGGACAAGGTCACAGGTTCAGTAAACTGCCTGACCCCCCAAAAAAAACCCACAGAAGGAAAGAAAGAAAGAACAAAAAAATAAAAGAAGTAGCAATTGCATAAATCTTGATTGATCATGAGATGAAGGCACATCATATGAGATTTCAAACAACTGTAAAACAGGATCTATACATAGAAAAAACCAAGTCTAACAACCTCCATAAAAGAGTATCCTAGGATCTTTCAACATGTTGGACTTTCTTTAACTAAATTCACATGTCTATTTATCCTGAACTATAATTAAACTAGATACCAACCTGAACATAATGCTCCAAAAGTTTGGGCTAGATAAGATCCAAAGTTGCTTTAGTATAGTAGCCCACTAGCACTAGAATGTTACAAGCTGTTTCCATAATTATGAGCAGAAAAGGATATTTTTTCCACAGCTTTGGAAGGGGAAAAAAGAAACATGACACACGCCAAGCATGCAAATTTATTCTATTCACTGGCATTCCATTCTCGCTGAAGGGAAAGGAAAATTAACAAATTTAGCAGCAATAGATAACAATTCTTTTACAGATACGTACCTTCAATTGTATAATTGGATCTGCAGCTAACACGATAGGAAATGAAGTTGTTAACTGCGCATGGAAAGCTCAGTTAGTAATTTTTTTTTGTCTTTTCCTCTTCTTTCTTCCATTTAAAGGCTATCTCAGAACAGTTAAGAGCTAAAGAAACAAGTTGAAACAATTCCAAGAAAGACAGGTGTAAGTACATGTACAAAATAAAATATTTAGTACCAAAAAAATAGAAGCACAATAGCTAATTGATTGGCTGCATTAACTAGTTGCTACTAAAGCCTCTTCATTTGATTACATTTGACAATGCAAAAGAAGCAATTAGACGTATATTAACACTTAAGGAATGTTTTGTCTGACCTTCAGAAAGAATTATCTCTTCATCTGAGTATTTTGGCAAGGAAAAGTTTCACAAAATCTTGGGGTAGATCCATATACAAAATAAATCAAAAGTAAGATGAAACAACCTAGAAGAGGCAAAAGGAAAAGAATAAAAGGAGCACAACTGGCTTCACGTTTTCAGCACAAGGGAAAACTTGAAGATATAAATATTAGAAAAGGCTTAGCAGAATAGAGTTATCTATAAAATGCACTTATCCAATTTGTACTTAAACAATTAGTTGTTCATTTATCAATGTCAAGGGATTTTCTTTTCATTCTTCACCTCCATTGATTTTGTGTGGGCTTCTCGATCACACATTCAGATATCCCATATTTAGGATCACATCAGATGATATTCCCTGTATCATCTGTGCTTACAAAAGAACATAACAAAACAGGGGAATATTAGAAATTTCAAAAACAAGGTATACCACTACAAAACCATACAAGTATCACAAGCGCGTATTAACATAGATGTAGATGCATCCAGAGAGAACCCAAGTACAAAATTAAAAGTCAAAGGAATATAAGGGCCGGGGTGAACTCGATTTGAAACACAACTTCAAGTTGGCTAAAGCATATTCAAGTCCATTCTGTCCCAGAAAAATCGCACCAGCACGATATACTAATTTCGGGAGTAGGTCGCTGATTTCTTAAGGACCAACGATTACATTTTTTACTGTATTTAGCTTAAAAAAAGCACCATTTTTCAAGAATATAGCATAAAAAATTACCTAACGGAGCGGCGGAGTTGGGCGGCGGCTCTGCGGGGTTGGGCGGTGGCGTGGCGGGGCAGAGACTGAGAGACCAGCGGGAGAGAGAGCTTGTTGTCTAGAGAGAGAGAGAGAGAAGCAGAGTTGAGAGTGAGACTGTGAGAGGCACTTTCAGCGTTCAAATCGGGTAGGGATTGGGTTATGGGTTACCGGGTACTAATCGGGTAAATACCCGGACCTAGCCCGAATAGAATTTTTTATTGGGTTTGGGTCGGGTTTGGGCCTGGGAAAATTAATTGGGTTTGGGCCTGTGTTTTTTTTTATTTTTTGGGTCTGGGTGGGTAAATACCCACCCATTGACAGGCCTACTAGCTTATCCAATCTCCATAAACCCCAAACCCCCCTTGGAAGGGATGATGAGTCAAAAATCCTGCTTGCTCTGTTTGTGCATGCGCAATTAGCTAATCCATCTGCCACTGCATTGCCTTCTTGAAAGATATGTGTAATCCGGACTATCATACTATGCATAAGCTCCTTCAGACGCAATATCTAGTGTAGCAAGCACCAAGCACACGATTCTTGGTCTTTAAGTTGCAAAACTGTCTTGGAGTCTGTCTCCACCCATACTCTAGTGATCTCCCTTTGATTGCATTGCCAGTCCATATATCACAACCATTAGTTCTGCCTGCACATTATTTTTGTCACCCAAATAGGAGGCATAGGCAAATATAACCTCACCCAGCCTATTCCGCAAAACATCACCAACCCCTGCCGCACCTAGATTCCCTTTGGATGCACCATCCGTGTTGAGTTTCATGTATGTCCTCTCAGGTGGTCTCCATAAGACAGACCAAGCCTTATAAGCATAAGAGGGCAGAACCTGTAAGCCCTATTGTTCTGTTATGTGAATGTTTGACCCCTAATATTTGACAGTAAGCAAATGAGCATGGTGCAGCTGAGCAATGTGCACCTTAACTCTATCAATAATATATTTGACCGAGAATAAACTCCCACGATACTTGGAGTTGTTCCTTGACAGCCAAGTATACCAACACACCAAAATTGGAATAAGGGTTCTAATATGGCATTGTTTTTTGCCACATGAAGCCCTCCAGTACATTAATAGTTCCAAAATAAACTCACCTAAGGGATAGGAAGCTGGAATAACATATAGAAATGATTCCATACATGTTGCACCGGTGGATTATGCAGGAATAAATGATTAATTGTTTTCTTTTGAGGTTCCATATAGCATTCGCATTTCGAAGCCAAAAATAGGCCTCTCTGTTTAAGTCTTAGATCCACTGGGAGCCAAGCATGTATAGTGCTCTACTTAAAGATGGAAATGTAGGAATTATGCATTTATCCCAAAGAGTGGTCCAGTGTGAAGCTTGCCCTGTAGCTTGAGAGAATTGTGCCCATGCAGAGGATGAAGATAACTAGACATTTCCAGAAAGAGACCATGTAGCTCTGTCCCCCCAAGTACCAATTGGTACGCAAGTTGTAGCCTCAGCAAGTTCTGTCCCAACCAATTCTTAAATCTTAGTAGCATCCCAAGCTTTGTTAATAGTCATATGAGAAACCGAAAGGCTGGGGAGCATGCTTTGATATTACCCCAACTTGTACAGATGGCCTTTTGTCAAACTAAAAGGAAAGATCCTCCTCCCCAATTTGTCATTTAATGAATTGTTCCACATCATTCCTCAGCCTGCAAAGTCTTTTCCAGCAAGGGGAGTTTCTGGGCTGGGGTACACAATCAAGGCAGGATGTGATTTCCTAATGTACTTTGCAGCAATATACTGAGCCTAAAGTGACTCTCTAACCTGCACTTTCCACCATAACTTCCAAGCAAAAGCTCTGGCCACCTCTCCCATGCTCCTAATAGCCAAACCCCGTTCAGAGATTCTTTTGGAAATTTTTTGCCATGAGCACTAGTGGATGCTCTTTTGGTCCCCTTTGTCCCCCCCCCCCCCCCCCCCCAAAAGAAAAAATTATTGAAGAGCTTCTGGATGATATCAAAAATTTTCTTAGGAGCAAGCAAGACTTGCAACAAGTACACCAGAATAACATTTAATACACTTTTAATAAGTTACAACCTCCCCCTATAAGTGAGAACTACAGTTACCCAGCCAAAAATCCTTGATCTGATTAATTCAACTATCAAATGAAATAAACAAACTTACACTGTCCAATGAAGAGAAGGGCGCCAAGGTAGCACATAGGTGAGGAGCACTGTGTAAATCCTGCCAGGTGCTTGATCATCTCTATCTTCTTTGGCAAGTAATAGTTTCCAACAACAATACTGCTTTTTGAGCAACTTAGCTACCGACTAAAGAGGGAGGTGTATTACTGTAGAATTCCCAAAATAGCTTTAACAGACGATGGGTTAGCCCGCGTAAACAGCATCAAATCATTTGCATAAATGGCCGAGATCCAATGCCATTAATTAACACAAAAAATTGGCAAAAGGCAACACAATTAAAGATGAAATGGATCCAAGATGAGCAAAAACCAAAAGCCCTCAAAATACAATATAAAAAAGGCTAATGCACTCGGTCATAGGCATTTGCCATATCTAGCTTAAATAACACTCTGTCTCCATACTTCCTTTGATGAATTAAATGCACCATTTCTTGGGCCATAAAGATATTGTCAGCTATAAATCTGCTCGATATAAAACCAGATTGGGAATGTGAGATAAGCAGGGGAAGGATAACAACTAACTTGTTATACACGAGTTTCGTAAAAATATTTTTGACAACATTATATAGACTCAAAGGTCTAAATTCAACCCAAGTAGTAGGAATGTCCTTTTTGGGAATGAGAACCATAGTAATGAGAGTAAAAGTTGAAGGCATGCAAGTGCCTTTGAAGAAATCCAGTGTTGCCTCCCACATATCCTCTCCCACTATCTCCCAACATCTTTGAAAAAAAATAGCAGAGAAGCCATCTGGCCCTATTGTAGCCACAGAATTTAACCCCTATACAACACTCTTCAACTCCTCATAAATTGGTAGAGAGCACAAAGTCTGATTCATCTCCTGTGTCTAGTATAAGATGAATATCACCATATGTGACCTCCTAAGCAGTTAACAAATGGGAGAAATAATCTCTTGCTGATGATAGAATGGCATCTGGATCAGTGAGCTCTTTCCTCCAAACTGGTGTTTCTTTCACCTTGCACCAGCCATTTACAATTGGCCTTTGCCTCCAAAGTTCCTCCTCCCTCCTAAAGTAGGCTATTAAGTGTTCATTGGCATCCTAAACCTTGGTGAAATTTCCTGCAGTTGGATGAGCTGCATATACAATTTCACAATGAAGAGTTGTTTGTTAAGCATCCAATAAAGCTGCGGTGACATCCCCAAAAGTCTGCTTGTTCTAGTGTTTGAGGACTTTAGCTAAATTTGCCAATTTAAGATGGAGCTTTACCATTCCCACTGCAGGCTGCAGCCACTGGTTTGTGCCATTGGGAGTAGACTAATTCCAGCAAGTCTGGATGTAGGAACTACATGTGCTGAAATCTGACGGGGGCATAACCCTTCTTGTTCTGGTCTGCCATGTACACTGTAAGGGGTGAGTGATCAGACAAATAAGAGGCAAGGTGGGAAACCTTCATTTGGGTAAAAATATCTAGCCATGCAGTATTAATTAAAACTCTATCCAGCCTTTCCCAAATGACATTGTTTGTCCATGTAAAGTCCACTCCTTAATCTCCAGCCCACACACTTGTACGTAGTCAATAAACTCGTTTATGGCACCTAAACTGGGAGGCGCCCCTCTTTTTTTTCCTCCAGCCTCCTTGTTACATTGAAATCCCCCCACCCCCGGCCCCCACCAACTAAAGCTCTGCCGTTTTTACAGACTGCATTGTCTCCCTAAGCACCCTTCTGCTCACTCTATTACACTTGGGATAAAAAATAGAGCAGAAGAAGGGAGAAGTACTTTGGGGAACCATAATAGCTAGGTGTAACATTTGCTCTATATCAATTAGAACAATCATCTCCCAATAACTCTGATAGAAAAACCCATATGTGGATTAGAGACATTGCAAATAAGAGAGTCAAATCTCAATTTCTTATAATTTTTTTGCTGCACTATAACAATTTTAGGTTCCAAAATAGCAACAAAAGCTGCCTTATTACTAGCCTTTATTATATTTACATAGTCTTGTTTTAGAGTTTTGCAGAAACCCCTAATGTTCCAAAACATAAGATTAAAAATGTGGGGAGGGTGGGGGGAGGGGAACTAATTGCAGCCACCTCACTCCGTGTAACAATATCAATTTTTCTTATCATCTTTTTCTTCTTGCATTTGACCATTTTCCTTTGAGCTCTGTCCATGTCAGATTCAAATTTGGTTGGAGAAATTGGGAATGTAGAATGGGTTACCTCAGTGTTAGAGAGTGCGTGATTGGAAGTAGAAGTGTCCACCTCTTCCATCTCTGAGATAGGGCAGTCCAAGCCAGGAAGGGGAGCAGGGGCCTTCACCTGATCATCCTCAAAATTCCTAAATTGGACACTAGGGTAGGGCTCTTCTTGAGCCGAAAAATAGTGTGCTTCTTCTCAGGTGTCTACCACTGCTGCTAGGGATCCGGAGGGGTTGTTGCCAACCCTCCACCACACTCTTAGCTTCCTGGAAAGTGTGCAGGAACTCAGCCATAATGGGTGACCCCTGCTCAGTCTCAGCGTCCCTACATTTAAACAAATGCATCGTCCTTCTGCTCCACTGCCGTGGCTTTAGGTACCTGCTCCTCCTTACCCAAGCTATCCGCATACCCCTTAGCCTACTCCATTGTGTTCACCAATTGCTCCATAGCCGTATGAGCAGCAGCAATAGGGTCTACCAAAGGTCTAGTGCACTCACTGTGCAAATGGTTGCACCTCTTGCAGCGTGTGCGATACTCTGGTATAACCTCAAAATGCGCCTCCTGAATGAAGAAATGTGGCCCATCTTGGATCCACAATCTAGAACAATCGTCTCTGCCCATTAGGGAGAAACGAAGGAACCTACCTAGGAAATTACAAATTCTGAAGCAACTTCGAAGATCAGATTCACGCTACCTTACGATTCAATTCAAAAAGAGAGAGATTGGAGAAAAAATCATAACATTCACTAAAAACAAATGGGGATGAAAGTTACATTTGGGTTTTGCCCCTTTCATAATCCCACGTACTTAGCAAGCAAAGATCTAACTCTAACTAATTGTATTAACTACTAACTAAAATCGCTAATCTAAAATAAAAGAAGAAAACGTAAAATAGAAACGTATTTCCCTGACCATGCTAAAGATGTGTTTTTATTAAGAAAGACATACTATTATTTCAATAACACTTTTTATAGATAAAACGTGATTCCTTCAACGTTTTCGTAAATGAAGCGTGATTCTTCAGATGCGCCTCTTCCCGACTTCCCACGCTTTATGGACTCGCTTTTCACGAAATGCGTTCTTGAAGCTTGGCCTTTGCTCTCCACGTTTTTGGTTACTTCAGCCTTGCATGTGAATTAATTCCAGTAACAGCAAAAAGGTTATTACAATTGCCCCCTTCAAAACATTCCTTGTCCTCAAGGATTGAAGTAAGGGAAACGCTGCTGCAGAGAATGCAAATCCTCTCAAGTGTTGTCATCATGAGAGGCCATTGAACCACTTAATCAAAACCTGGGTGACCGGTCGATTATGTTTCTTGACAATACGCCTATCCAAAACCTTTTCAGGTTCTAGCAAAAAATGCCCGTGTGACGTGATATATATGGGTAAGTGTGAATGATATGGTTCTTCTCCTACTCTCTTTTTGAGTTGAGATACGTGAAAGGTTGGGTGAATCTTGGCCTCCGGAGGTAGCTTCAATCTATAAGCAACTTGCCTGACTCGTTGTTCGACCTGGAACGGTCCAAAGTAACGCGGAGATGACTTGTGAAATGCATGAACCCGCATCGAAACCTGCCTGTATGGCTGCAGTTTGACATAAACCCAGCTACCTTCACTGAATTCTCTCTCACTTCATCGTTGATTAGCCTGTGTTTTCATCCGTTCTTGAGCCAACTTCAGTAACCGTATGGTGGCTTCCTGATACTGCAGACTGAGATCAACCGCATCCAGCGACAAGTCAAAAGGCATATACGGTTGATGCAAAGGTGGCCTCTGCTCATAAACAACCTCATACGGTGTGCACTTGATGTGTGAAACGATGTATTATACCACCACTCCGCCAGCGGCAGCCACGATGTCCATTCTTTTGGTTGATCTCCCGCTATACAACGAAGATAGCTCTCCAAACACTTGTTCACAACCTCGGTTTGTCCATCCGTTTGTGGGTGATAGGATGTGGATGGCAACAACTTCACCTTTTGTAATGTGAACAACTCTTGCCAAAATTTACTAAGGAAGACGGGGTCTCGATCACTAACAATGGTTTGTAGCATCCCATGTAACTTGTAGACGTGATCTAAGTATGTTTGAGCCACTGTCATGGCTGTGTACGGGTGTTTCAAAGCCATAAAATGAGCGTATTTGCTTAGGCTGATCCACCACCACCAAAATTGAAGTCTTGCCAAGGGAAGAGGGCAAGCCATCAATGAAGTCCATGCTTGTGTCTGCCCAAACCTTATCAGGAATTGGTAACGGGTTTAGTAGGCCTGCTGGTAGACAGTTTTCACCTTTATAACGTTGACAAACATCGCACCCTCTCACAAACTCTTGTACATCTCTTTTCAATCCCTTTCAATACAATCCTTGCTTGATGCATTGTACCGTTAGACTTTACACCGAAATGTCCTCCCACCAAGCTATTGTGATAGAATTCCAGCAGCTTTCTTTTCAATTCTAGCACATTTCCCACCACTAACCTATCTTTCTTCGTTGGTATCCCATCCCTCCAGCAGTATTGCGGTTTACTCGTTGGATCGTTGGAAAGTGTTTGTATCAAAGAGGCAATCTGAGAGTCTTGTTGCCAACTATCTTTGACTTCTTGCCATAAAAGGAAATTGATCAAAAGAAATAGGACAAAGGAGTGGCTGGCTATTTCAACGAGGTGAATCGTGGTGGAAGGAACATTTGATTCAAGTGATAACAGAGGTGGGGATGCCAAAGGATTTGGAATCGGATCGTGGGCAATCCTAGACAATGCATCAGCTACTACATTATCTTGTCCCTTCTTATATTGAATGGTGTAATCATAGCCTAACAACTTGCTAACCCATTTTTGTTGCATAGGAGTAGAAATTTTCTATTCTAACAAGAATTTGAGACTCTGATGATCAATTTTTATAATAAAGTAATGGCCTATCAAATAAGGTCTCCATCTCTGAACCGCACTCATGATAGCCAACATCTATTTTTTGTACACCGAAAGGCCTAGATTGCTACCCGAGAGCCCTTAGCTCATGAAGGCAATTGGTTTGTTTCTTTGCATTAACACTGCCCCAATGCCGGAGTGTGAGGCATCGGTCTCAATAACAAACTCTCGGGTGTAATTGGGTAGCGCCAGGACTGGGGTTTGTGTCATCGTATGCTTGAGGTGTTCAAAAGCTCTAGTGGCTTCTTTATTCCAGTGGAAAATATTGTTCTTTAAGAGATCTGTTAAAGGCCTAGCTAAAAGTCTGTAGTGTTTGACAAACCTCCTATAGTAACTAGTTAGGCCTAAAAAACCTCTTAATTTCTTCAAAGTTTTGGGTAGTGGCCACTCTCTCATAGCTTCTATCTTGCCCGGTCCACTGTCACGCCATCCTTGCTAACAATATGGCCTAGGTACTCAACTTGGGGAACGGAAAAATAACGCTTACTCTTCTTAAGGAGAAGACTATTGCTCCTTAGGAGATCAAATGTTAATCTAAGATGAGACAAGTGACTTTCATCATCCTTACTGTAAATCAAAATATCATCAAAGAACACAAGAATGAATTTCCTAAGGAAAGGTTTAAAAACACTGTTCATTAGGCTTTGAAAGGTAGATGGCACATTGGTTAACCTGAACGGCATCACTAGGATTTCAAAGTGGCCATGGTGGGTTCTAAAAGCAGTTTTATAGACATCCTCTTCTTTCATCCTGATTTGGTGGTATCCGGACCTCAAATCCAGCTTAGAGAACACCTTAGCTCCATGTAACTCGTCTAATAACTCTTTAATAACTGGGATGGGGAACTTATCCTTAACGGTGTGTTTGTTTAACTCGCTATAGTCTATACACATCCTCCATGAACCATCTTTTTTCTTAACCAAGACTATAGGGGAAGAGAAAGGGCTGGTGCTTGTCCTAATGGTACCATTATCAAGGAGTTCCTGGACACTTTTTTCAATTTCAGTTTTTTGGGTGTGAGCATTCCTATAGGGTGTCACATTAACCGCCTTAACTCCCTCATCTAGATGGATTTGGTGGTCTTGTGGTCTTTTGGGGGGAAGGCTTTTTGGTTCTTGAAATAAGTCATGCTACTCGTTCAAGAGGTCTTCCAGCCTAGTGTTTCCAGCCCGTTCCAGTGAACAAAGAGTGGTTGGGGGGTGGTTAGTTTTCCCTTCCGGAGCTGTACCTTGTCCCACACATATACATGATAGTGAAGAGGGGTTTCTCAAGAGTTTACTCATTTTTTTCCACTCACCAGGGTAGTTGTTTGGGGCTGACTGCCCCTCAAGGCCACCCGTTTTCCATCCACCGCAAACTCCATGCGCAACTGATCAAAGTTCCACTTGATGTCACCAAGTGTCACAAGCCATTGCACCCCTAGTACCATGCTGCACCCCCTATAGGAAGCACCATGATGTCTGTGGTGAAATTTTGGCTCTGCATCCGCCACGTGAACTTCTTGCACATGTAAGTGCTTTGAAGTTTATTGTCATCGGTAATAGTGACAGTGAAAAGTTTGATAGGTTCCATCCTACATCCCAATCTCTTGGCCGTGTCCAAGTCCAAGAAATTATAGGTACTCCCGGTGTCAATCAAGATGTGTATTACCTTCCCATTAATCGCCCCGGACACCCTCATAGTGCTATAGTCGTGTACCCTTGTGATGGTATGGACCGATACATGTAAAGGAGAACTTTCTAACTCTGCCCCTGTACTCTCCAGCTCCTCTATGACCTCCTTTTGTTCTAGCTCACCCTCCTCCATTTCGTCTAAGTCCATTACTTCCATAATGAATATTTGTCGTCTCCTAGGGCATTGGTGTCCCCTCTGATCACACCAAAAATAGAGTCCCTTTGCTCTTTTTTCATCAATCTCCTGAGGTGTAAGTCTTTTGGATGGAATCATTGGATTGGAACTAGTTTTGAAACTAGGACTCTTAAAGGACTGGACTCCGCTATAGCTGTTAGGATTACTGGAATTCCCTGAGTTTGGCCGTGAGCTAGGTAGGGAAGTCACAAGTGGTTTAGGGGTCACAGAAAAGGATTTCTTGGTTTGAAGAGAGAGGGCGTGCTCTTGCAGTTTCGCTAGACCAATGGCTTCTTGCAGGGTTCTTGGCTTGAACATACGGACATGAACTGAAATCTCAGATTTAAGGCCAACCAGAAAACAACTCAAGGCGTACACATCATTTAACTCCAAACAATTCAATAACTCATCAAACCGATCCAAATATTCTTTCACTGAACCAGTTTGCTTTAGATGCACTAACTCCACCATAGGATCCTCATACATCAGCAATCCAAATAGATCATCCAAATAGATCATTCAACGCCTTCACATAATCTTCCCAATTTGGATACTCTCTAGTCAACCGAGATTTCAAAAATGTTTGATGCCATTACAACGCCATACCTTCCAGGTGGACTGATGCCAGTTTCACCTTCGCGTCCAGTGGTGTGTTGTCAATATCAAAGAATTGCTCACAACGGTAGACCCATCCACATAAGTCTTCCCCTGAGAACCTAGGGAATTCGATGCTTGAGCACCGTGTGGGTAATTGGTAACCCCAGGTCCTGAAATTTCCTCTGTTATCGGGAATAAAATTTCCCCCGGCCTCTTGCCTACGATGACTTCGAAAGTCATTGTGATTCTGAAATTCTTCCCGTCGTCGTTGCTATGTCGTACCATCACCCTCCTGCGACGCACTCATTCCCGTCCCCTACGGCATTCCACCGTTGGCGCCCGTCGTTACCAACACAGCAATCATTGCCTGCAGATCCTCAAAATTCTTGTCATATGCCTCCTTTATCGATCGCACCTCTTCCGCCAATGATTCGACTTGCACTCGCGCCTCCATGGATCACGTCAACACGCCGTCCACCATAAACTCCGCCCACACCCGCCGGCGCAAGATCGACGGCTCTTATACCACTTGGAACAATCGTCTCTACCAATTAGGGAGAAATGAAGGATCCTAGCTAGGAAATTGCAAATTCTGAAGCAACTTCGAAGATCTAGATTCACGCTACCTTACGGTTCAATTCAGAAAGAGAGAGATTGGAGAAAAAATCGTAACATTCACTAAAAAAATGGAGATGATAGTTACATTTGGATTTTGCCCCTTTTATAATCCCGCGTACTTAGCAAGCAAAGATCTAACTCTAACTAACTGTATTAACTACTAACTAAAATTGCTAATATGAAATAAAAGAAGAAAACATAAAATAGAAACGTATTTTCCCTGACCATGCTAAAGACGTGTTTTTATTAACAAAGACGTACTATTATTTCATAACACTTTTTCTAGATAAAATGTGATTCCTTCAACGTCTTCGTAAATGAAGCGTGATTCTTCAGATGCGCCTCTTCCCAACTTCCCACGCTTTATGGACTCGCTCTTCACGAAATGCGTTCTTGAAGCTTGGCCTTTGCTCTCTTCGTTTTTGGTTACTTCAGTGCATGTGAATTAATTCCAGTAACAGCAAAAAGGTTATTACACAATCCCTCACAAGGCCTTTTCTTTATATCAATCTCAACGCAGGGTTTGGCCAAGCTAGGGCGGGTTATGCATACTGTTGGCTCATCCACCCAGACTGGGTTTCCCAGTGCTCTACCAATGGTATATAAGGCCTCCTTCCAAAAAAGATGCATTGGTAGCTCCGGGAAAGAAATCCACACCCGAGCTAGAGGAGCCTCAACATTGGGGTTGAAATTGGGGGTCCATTTTAGGGCTTTCATAGGATAATCCCCAAATTTCCATACCCATTTCATCCACAAACGAGTGTAATCAGCTAAATCGTCCAACTGAATCAGCAAATGAGTCTTGTTCAACAAACCCAGCCAAAAATGCCCCAATAATCCCCTTATTGTAAAGTAATGGTTAAGCGCGCCCATGGATGGGTATCCATGAGCAAATTTATCGATCAATGAAAATTGAAAAAACTCAGAAAAGGCAGTGCACTCAGCCTCTATAAAGCCCACCGTTGCGTTGCCTTTGAAATCCTTCAATCGCACACCCCATGGTGATATCTCCTTAGGGCTAAAAGCCTTCTTCTGCGCAATGTGATCCTGTGCAGAAGCCCTATCCACCGTCGGGCGAGATGTAGCATCGACATAGCTCTTAGGTACCGGCAGCGCTGCTCCGCCATTTTCATTAGATAGAGAGAGAGAGAGAGAGAGAGAGAGAGAGAGAGAGAGAGCCATTTTCATTAGATATATAGATTTTTTTTTCCATCAGACAGATAGATTTTTCATTAGATAGAAAGAGCCAAGAGATTGAGCATTCTTATCTATACTTTGTAAAAATTGTTGCTATTCTTTTTCTTTGACTGCTCTGCACCCAAAGAATAAAAGAAGTTTTGCTATATCTTATAATCTATAAAGAGCTTGAACTAAAGAATATTTATTAATATTGTATTTGTTAAATTTGAGTAGTAGAACATACATATATATTTGTTCGCAATAAAATTTGCCAACAATCTATACAGTATAAGTATATATGCTATTATATTAAAATCATAGTCGATAATTATCAAGAATGAGGGGAAAAACACAAATGATAAATAGAGGAGTAGTGTAAGTAGGATATAAAGAAGTACACGAACCCATAAACTAATTCTGTGAATTTCATTACCTTTCAATAGTCATTGAAGTCCTTTTCAAAACCGCTCTTGTGACAAACCCTAAACCTTTCACGTACATAAAATCAAACCTTATGAAATTAATATCATACCTATTACAATTAAGTATCACAATTTATATTTTCATATAGTATATAGTGTAGATATATATCATATTAGTATAGAGCGTAGATATATATTAATATCATATTAAAAACACAAACTATATATGTTATGGAAAAAAGAAATAGAAATTGAAGGCATTACCTCTAATGCTACTTTGATGTAGTGGTTGTCATAATTGAGAATTCACGGAAAAATGTCAAACAAATTTAATAGAAAGGTTTAGGAAAAAAAATCGAAAAGTAAGATGAAAGAAGAAGCAGGGCATACCATAAATTTTTATAAGAACTAAAAGGATAAAAAAAAAGAGAGAACTTTTTAACCTGGCAATTAATATAAATGAGATTTAATAGAAATAAAGTAAGACGCACTATCAATTTTACCTTGAAAAAATGGTACTTGAGCTGTGAATTCCATAATTAACCCAAGTTAAGCTGTAGATTATTTGCTCTCTACTATGCTCCCCTCTTTGTTTCCATTAATTGAAAAGAAAAGATGACTCATTTAGATCAGAAAAGCAAAATACTAACACAAAACTTAATAATATCGAGGATACTGGATAATGAGAGAAGACTGCCCAAAAAATAAAAAAAAATAGAAAACTGGAAATATAGATGTTAATCTAGAAAAATAAGTAAAGAGACCGCGTCTCATTCACTCATTGAAGAAACCACAATTGACAATTGTAAAGCTTCTAGTCACTATTCTTGGTAGAGAGCGGTAATAGGCTAAAGTAACAGTGAACTTTTCTAGGGATATAAATATAAGTATAGATAAATGAATCAGTAGAACTTAGAAGAAGAAGTTGAGGGTTGCAGTTATGGTGATGGAGTCGTTCATGCAGAGAAGTTTACATGGTGATGGAGTCCTTTGTGAAGAAGTTTACGTTCTACTGGTCAAGAGAAGTGGTAGAAGAAGTTGGTAGAGTTTTAGGGAAAGTGGGTTTGACAATTGGAAAATCCCAACTAAGACCCAACTTTATGCGAACTAGTTTAAGGGCATAATAGGTAGTTCATATCTTTGGTTTTGCAGTGTCACAAACCGCTGTTGGTGAGTGAAAACCCCCCTCATTTTTTATATAGTATAGATGACCGAAAATGGAGCAAACAAAATAGAAATAAAGAAAAAAGCCGTTAAAATTGTGATGATTAAAGTAAAACATCTCGCAAAAAGGAAATAAGTCCCAATATTTATGATCAAAATTAATGTTTTGAAACCCAACCCGGACCGACTGGTTGAACCGTCACTCGGCCCTTAAAACGGCTCGGTTCATCCCATAAAACCGGTGGAGTGCAAAAACTGCTCTACTTTTGCAAAATCGGTGAAAACCACCGGTTGACCCAGTACCGGGTCATGCAAACCGGCTGGTTCTTAAACTTTTTGAATTTGGAAAATACAAACAAATTTTTAAAAAATAGGATTGAATCTATGACCTCTCACATGAAAAAGGAAGAAATATGCCACTAAAACAACACTCAAGTGATAATTTAATTATTATGTGTGTATAAACACTACTAGAAAATAAGGTTTTGGCCACGGATTTTGGCCAAAATCTGTGGCCCAAAAAAAAGGCTACAGATTTTGGCCAAAATCCGTGGCCAAAAAAACAGGCTACGGATTTGGCCACGGAAAAATTCCGTGGCCAAATATGGCGTGGCTAAAACTGGTTACGGACTTTGGCCACGGATACCTAGCCACGGATTTTTCTTCTTCTTGGCCACGGATTTATAAAAAAAAATTAAATTTTTTATTAGTTTAGTCCACGGATAAATCTGTGGCCATATTTTTGATTTTTTAAAATAAATAAATCCGTGGCCAAAAATTAAATTTTTTTTATTAGTTGGGCCAAAGATAAATTTTTGGCCAAAAATAAAAAAATTTAAAAATTTTATTATTTTGGCTAGGGATATATCCGTTGCCATATTTTGGATTTTTTAAAAATAAATAAAAATATTATAAAAAAAATGAAAAATTTTGTTGGGTTGGCTACGGATTTATCTGTGGCCTTCTTTTCAATTTTATAAAATAAATTAAATATGGCCACAGATAAATCCGTGGCCAAAAATAAAACTTAAAAATTTTATTAGTTTGGCCACGGATTTATCTGTGGCCATATTTTTTATTTTTTAAAATAATAAAAATAGAGACGGAAAAATCCGTCGCTATCTGTACATACTTTTTCACTATTTAATTTGTTTTAATACACCATAAAACCTGCTTTTTTTTTTTCAAAATTCAAAATACCAACAAACCTAAATACTAACAAACTGTATATCAATGTAATACTAATAATCCATATAACATATATATAATTAATAATTAATATTATTCTATTAGTTTAATACATGAATTCATACAAAATAATACATATATAAAAGTTTTTAAAGATCAAATGTCGGAACATCATCGTCATCGTCGCCTTCATTTTCATCCCGAGCAACAGGAGCAGACGAAGTAGAGCCCTTCTTACGACACGGAGCTACTCGGCGTGTGAGTTTTTTTAGGTTGGCTGCCATTAGGAACACGGTTTTTTGAAGGCCGAAAATCTCTCGACTATGCTTTTCTTCCATCTCGGCCATTTTCTGATTGTGTTTCTCCTCTAAATCGCTCACCCTTTGTGTGAGCTCTTCTGTTTTGGGGTCAATCCAAGTATTTAAGTCAGTTCATGATCCGAAAGACTCAACTGTCACGGTAGAGGATCCACCGGCAACCCCATACCAACGACCCTTCTTTGGACCATCGACTGTCTGCTTCCAAATCTAAAACATTTATATTTTTTAATAAAGTGTATATATATATTTCAATAAGTATATATCTAATAAATACACTTTTGAATGTTACCTCCAACTTGTCGGGCTGTTGAATAGGTCTACCCTGTGCATTCTCGGTGGCTCGAGAACAAGCTTCATCATAATTAGCTCTGAAACTCTCCTGCAAAAAATAACATACATAATTGTTATAAAAGCATTTTGGTAATAATAAGTGAAGATAAATATTAATAGAAAACTACCAGAGTAGTCTTTGCTCGCTCATCGACATAATGCTCGATTCCAACCTCGTCAATTTCATTTAAGCTAAGTAAATAGACATACCTTAAACTGGGCAAATCACATCTCACGAACATCTAAGGGGATCTTTTTCCAAGTAGGCTACAGTCACTTGAAACCATTCTCAATTGTCCGACCGATCTCCTCGATACATTTCTCCTCGAGATCAAACCTATTGTACAAGTGGAAAAACAATATTATACATTGCAATGCACATAAAATATATAGAATATATATCAATTTATTGATAAGAAGCAAACTTATATAAATCAATTGACTTACTCTCTTCCTCGTGGCATTATTAGAAGCTGATGGCCACCGGTATCACTGTTTTGAGATATATCGGTGGATCGGCCTTCATTCATCGGCGTCGATGGCGCGGACCCTAAAGCAGGGGATGGAGGATCTGATCTTGAACTACCTAAATTGATGTTGAGATTGGTCAGTGGAGGCATATGCCGATTCGAACCTGAGTCCGATACTTTCTCCTTGCCTTTTTTCGATCTCCCGGCCATCTGTTTCAGAATCTCAACAAATAATCTACAAACTTAATAAATTGTTAACAAACTACACAACAATTGATCACACATCAATTATGAATAAATATATTAATCGGGCCTCTAATATGTCATAAAACTGTTGGGCTTGCATATTAGGATATTGATCATTGTTTTGCGGCATCTTAGTATCGTGACCACCTTCGACATTCAAATCGGGCTGATAATACATACGATGGTGTGATGCATTCACACCCATCGCATCATATACCAAATTCTCGTAATTATTGAGTCCATACGAAAAGTTAGCCTGATTCGAAGAACTAGCACCACCGACATTAAATTCTTGTAATTCTCGTAATATTTGTTCAGTATGCTTCATTAATATCACAATATATAAACACTTATCTCTCATTAAATTATTTCAAACATTGTTCGACATTCTTCCTATCAAACATATTTCACCTAATTTTAACCCTACAAGAACAACAATATTCAACCCAAAATAAAATATTCATAACACTACAAGCAAACACATTCATAACAATCCATAATCCAATCAAACGTGTTCAAAACAATCCATAGCCCAAACTTATTCAAAACAATCCATAATCCCAACTTATTCACAACAATCAATTGAATAAATTTATTCATAACAATCCATAATCCAAACAAACTTGAGCATAACAATTCATAATCCAAATAACTTTGTTCATAACAATACATAATCCAAATATGTTTATAAATTTATTCATAATAATTCATAATCCAAATCATAATAATTCATACCTTGCTTAAACTTCACCACCTCAAATTACGTTTATGATATAAACCTACAAATAATATCACAACAACAAAACAACAAACAACAAACAAAATTAAAATTACAACTCAACGAAAAAAATAAAAATTGCAACTTAACGAAAAAAATAAAAATTACAAGCCAAAAATAACAATAACGTACGTGTGTGACATGTCTTTGGGAGGCGTGGGGCGGGGGATGAGGGGCTGCTGGGGGTGGGGGGGCTGCTGTAGGTGGGGGTGGGGGAACGACAACTAGAGGTGGTGGGGCTGCTGGTGGGTGGGGGGGGGGGGGTCGCACGCCGGCTGGTGAGGGGGCGAGGGGGGTGGGGAGGAGGGAGGCCGCACGTCGTGCGGGGGGAGGGGGGCGCGATGGCGGGGACCGGTGTGGACGCTGCCGTCGACGGTCGGGGGGAGGAGGAGGGTTAGTGTACCTTGTGGGGAGGAGAGAAAGAGTAGATTTGAAAAAAATAGCTAAGTGTTGTTTATATACGAACACTTAGCCACAGGTTTTTTACTATTGGCTACGGATAAATCCGTGGCCATTTAAAATTTAAAAAAAAAATTATTTGTTGGCCACGGATAAATCTGTGGTCACTATGTATTTAAAAAAAAATTTAAATCCGTGGCCAAAATCCATGGCCAAGTCCAACTTTTTTTAAAAAAAATTTAAATTTATTATTGGGTCACAGATTTATCATTGTCAATAGTCAAAACTTGTAGTTGACTTTTTTCGAATCGTGCATTTTCGTTAATTAGGTTAGACGGAACTGTACGATTGGAGCAATACAACTTCAACACTAATCAATCTGCTCTAAAGTCCATTTTTTTGATAATTCCTGCATAAGTTAATTGACGTTAGCGTACATTGACACCGGAGTACGAACTCATTCGTATATATCACAGAAAGAGAAAAATGTATTCTCGTTGATCAAACTGCAATTTTCAACGCATAAGAAGGGAAAATATAAGAACCGTGATGAAAATTGGACGATTTTGAAATGCTCAAACCTTTTAATGCCCCGTAATGTTGGGTCGCGCGATATAAGCCAGCCATTTAAAATTTTCAAAAAAATAAATTTATTTATTAGGAACGGATAATTCCATGGCCACTATGCATTTTTTTTTTAAAAAATAATTTTATTTTTATCCGTGGCCACTATGCATTTTAAATAATAATAATAAATTTATTTCTTGCCACGGATTTATCCATGGCAAAGTCCAACTTTTTTTAAAAAAATTAAATTTATTATTGGGCCACGGATTTATCTGCTGCCAATAGTCAAAACTTGTAGTTGATTTTTCCCGAATCGTGCGTTTTCGTTAATTAGGTTAGACGGAACCGTACGATTGGCGCAATACAACTTCAACACTAATCAATCTGCTCTAAAGTCCATTTTTTTTATAATTCCTACAGAAGTTAATTAACGTTAGCATACATTGACACCGGAGTACGAAGTCATTCGTATATATCACTGAAAGAGGAAAACGTATTCTCGTTGATCAAACTGCAATTTTCAACGCATAAGAAGGGAAAATATAAGAACCGTGATGAAAATTTGACAATTTTCAAATGGCTCAAACCTTTTAATGCCCCATAATGTCGGGTCACACGATTTAAGCAAGTCATTTAAAATTTAAAAAAAAAATAAATTTATTTATTGGCCACGGATAATTCCGTGGCCACTATGCATTTTTTTTAAAAAAAAATAATTTTATTTCTTTCGTGGCCCCTATGCATTTTAAAAAAATAATAATAAATTTATTTCTTGGCCACGGATTTATCCGTGGCTAAGTCTAAGTTTTTTTAAAAAAATTTAAATTTATTATTGGGCCACGGATTTATTCATGACCAATAGTCAAAACTTGTAGTTGGCTTTTTTCCGAATCTTGCGTTTTCGTTAATTAGGTTAGACGAAACCGTACGATTGGAGCAATACAACTTCAACACTAATTAATCTGCTCTAAAGTCCATTTTTTTGATAATTTCTACATAAGTTAATTGACGTTAGCGTATATTGACACCTGAGTACGAAGTCATTCGTATATATCACTGAAAGAGAAAAACGTATTCTCGTTGATCAAACTGTAATTTTCAATGCATAAGAAGGGAAAATATAAGAACCGTGATGAAAATTTGACGATTTTGAAATTGTTCAAACCTTTTAATGCCCCGTAATGTTGGGTCGCGTGATTTATGCGAGCCATTTAAAATTTAAAAAAAATTAAATTTATTTATTGACCACGGATAATTCCATGGCCACTATGCATTTTTTTTTAAAAAAATAAATCTATGCATTTTTAAAAAAAATAATAAATTTACTTTCGTGGCCAAGTCCAACTTTTTTTAAAAAAAATTTAAACATTGGGCCACGGATTTATCCGTGGCCATTATTAATACATTTAAAAAAAATAATTTACTGGCCACAGGATTTATCCGTTCAAAAAAAAAATTTAAATATATACTAGCCACGGTTTTATCTGTGGCCATGATGATTTAAATTTTTTTTTGAATTTAGCCACGGATAAAACCGTGGCTAAAATGTAAATTTAAATAATTTTTTTTTAAATCCGTGGCCAAAAACATTTATGTTTTTTTTAAAATTTATATAGCCACGGAAAAATCCGTGGCCGTATGTTTTCTTTTTTTTACTTAATTCGTGGTCATTTCCGTAGCTACTAGCAACCGATTTCGTCCATGGCTAAAATTCGTGGCTAAATCGCTGTTTTCTGGTAGTGAAGTTAAATTAATTGAAACCTTAAATTCTTAAATTCTTTTTTTTTTTTACTCTTTATTGAATAGTAACATATTGATTTACAATAACTAAAATAAAATTCTATGGTTTCTTAAAAATGAGTAGCTTGTACATCAAATTTTGTTGATAGTGAAAATTACATATGACTTCCTTTTTCACATATAATTTATTAATTATGTTTTCTTTCTCTTCAAATTTAATTTAGAACATTAAGTGCATATATTTTTATTTTAAAATATTTTAATTCATATTATACTTGAAGATGTTCAATATGTGGACTTAATTTTTTTTATTTTAACATATTTTATATATTAATTATTATTTATTACATAATTATGACATCACCGGGTCGACCAACGGTTAAACCAATGACCCTTGACCCGGTTGATTTTTCGGTTCGATGACTGTTCCGGGTTTTAAAACATTGATCTAAACAATTCGAATGATATTTTAAGATTATCGTAGACGAAAAGGTAATAATAACTAAAACAATATTATGATTATTCCAAATCAACTGTTGTTTGAAAATAATTTCATTGTTGAGGATAAGAACTTTATCTCAAAGCATACGCACAGTTGAAGTTGTAAAAAAGTGTATATAATATCAAATTGCAAATTTTGAATTATAAAAGCTTGATTCACTTCTAAGAAATGGAGCTAGACAAAAGCTATTTTAAGAGTACAGTGATCTTATTTGTTCCATTTCAAATTGAGCGTTTGCATGTTTTAAAGCAATTAAAACTCTTTAGGAGATAATGATAATTATGGATTATATAAATTGAAGTTTGAAAAAGTCATGATTTGTTTCAATTAAGGAAATAGTTACAAAAGTTAAAGAGTTTACTATGACCATATTATAGGTAGGGTGGAACAAGTTAAACGTTAGGTACCCTCATTTTATTAGAGTACTCGTTACCTGTTTTACAAATCACACTTACCTGTAACCTATTATACAGGTTGTTATGATCTGTTACTTATTGTTTACCTACAAGGGTTTGTCTAAAATTAGGTTTCCAAGCATTCCCATCTATTGGATGGCACATAGCCCCATCTAGTCGATGATTTTTTGCATGCCATCTTATATGAGGTGCTAAACTCATCGAGGTATACAAACACTTTAACCTAGGAATCAGGGGCAAGTAGTGCTTTCTTTTAGTGGGAACTTGTTCTCTCCCAATTTTCCTCCCTTCAACAATAGGTTGATACCTTGGAGCACCACATAATTTACACTCTATAAGATTGTCATCGTCTTTATAGTATAACATACAACTGTTGATGCAATGATCAATTTTTTGGCTAACCAAACCAAGTTTCTTCACCAGCTTCTTTGCCTCATAGAAAGTAGTTGGGATACTTTGGCCTGACGGACTCAATTTGGACATTAACTGAAGAATCTTGCCAATACCATCATGTGACATATTATAATCACTTTTGATGCTCAGTATTCTCGTAGAAACAGATAATGGTGAATGAATTTCACATCCAAGCCAAACGGGTTAGTTATACTCATTCAAAAGGGCGTAAGACCTTTGAGTTTCGGAGTTAGGAGGCTCAACATTAAAACTTTACTGATCATTTTCATCCCCAACTACAATTTCATGTTCATTGAAACCCAAATAAGAACCACCCACGTTTTGCCTTGTAGCATCAAAACACATCTCGACATATCTTCCTAGCAGATCTTCATGGCTAGTATGCTCAGTACTGGATGAACCATGATTGAAACATGGTTCACTTGTCCGAAGAGGTTCTACCTCCCCGTGATCTATCCAGTACCAATTATTTGGTTTGAAGTCATGCCGGTAAAGATGATACCTCATACTATCTCCAGCAATAAGCTACATTTCCTTAAACATTTCTTGCATGGGCATCGAATCACTACCTCAGAAAGATATTTATGTGTACCCTTAGCATGTTGTATTAAGGATTCAACCTCAATAACAAATTCAGGATTAATACCTCCACGAGTAGGAACAGTCCTAGTGTAATTCCAACTCCTATGCGGAGGAACATTCATATACATTGGTTCACGAAGTTGTTAATTTTTTTTTATTAAAATTCAATTTTTTTGGTTATAGATAATTATACAAGTATATACCTTCCCCTTATTTCTCCACAACATGCAAGCAACTAAAAACCAGCAACAAATAATGGGAAGACTCCACCCCTTTCCCCAATCCCCTTCCCCTTTCCCCACATCTCTGACTAACCTATAACTATAAACTAAATTATTTATATACTATAAATATACCAACACATATGTTTCCGTATTTTAACGTACATATGAATAATTTAAATTCAAATGCATAACTGTAGTAACCTTTGAATAGTCGCAAAAGTACAAGATAAACAAATATTTAATAGCATGAAACGACAGAAACTAAAGCGAAAATCAACCCATGTAACAAACTGATCATTTGAAATTGTTTATTTAATTGAGAATTAGAAGACCATATCCATCTACTACACAGATAGATTATATCTTGCCAAAGTGGACCAGAGTTTTAATTGTTTTACTGAATTAATTTTATTTTTATATTTGGTTATTGCATGTTGTGGTCTATTAATAAGCTTAAGAGCTACATGAATTATTGTGGTCTTTCAATAGACTTGTCTAACATAGACTAACAGTCGCTGCATGCATTCACTGTCTTCACTATTTTCTCAAGGTAAGATACCATCAATCAAATGCCACATAAAGAAAAAATAAGAAAATATATCTGTCATCACTAAAGTCATTGAAACCAAATACAATCAGTATACTTAGACATTGATAAGGAAATTCACCATAAATATTAACAATTAGTATCCACCATGTGACTCAAAATCATCAAAAAACTAACAGAAAGGTTTCATTCCAATTCACCATTAATCGTTTCTAACAGACATATATAAATAGCCAGCTCAAAGCCTCGACCTTACAAGGAATCATATAAGCTGCACCCAAGTTGTATTTATGAAAGACCCCACAATTGGTAGCTAGATAGATTTTGGGATAAGGATATAATATGTTTTAATAAAAATCTTACATGGCTTTATCAAGTCTGAGTCTCCAATCCTTGTTTGATCACAATTCTGTGTAATAATCAAGAGGGCACATAATTAGTTTAGATGATCTTATTTTGACTAATATGCATTGACTTATAAGTAATAACTAATAGTAAAACGATTTTCTCATTATCCTATCTACCTATCAAAAAGTATAAGAATCTGGATAAAGAAATAGATATAGAAACCATCTATATTAATCCACTTGAGAAGTAAAGAGAAAAGGGGACCATGAGCAATATATTAATAATTTCGGTGCTTGAGAAAATTTGATATAGAAATGTTTCAATTTCATCTGATTTTATAAACTTTTACAATGATGAATTTAACGAGTAACCATTATTCTATTGTGCATTCCAAGTGTGTGAAGAAAACATGAATTTAACAAGTTACCACAAAAATGATGAATTTAATGAGTAAAACTTCAAAGTTAAAACAAATTCGAACTTATTGTAACATTCATGTATATAACATTCAAGACAATTTCACATCACAATCTAACATAACAACATCCAATTTCAAGATGACAAATTTTTCAATAGCACATATGCGCACTCTAACAATTTTTTTATATATGAAACTATGACATTCTAACAATTGAAAAACAAATACTTGGCTGGACATCACAATGAATTATATAGACATTACTATAGGTCTTGTTTCCTTGTTAATTATGATGGAGCAATGACTAGAAATGCAACATGAATTAGTCAAATCTTGGTGAAAGATAAAATAGTAACATTGCAATCCATTTTGACCTCCTTTGGACTGTATCAATCAAAAAGGCATGAGGAATTGTAGTGCTATTGGCGACATCCATTATTCGGAGATACAATTTGCCTATGCCGATTTGTGACCTATTTGATTAATTCTTATTTAATTTTCAAAGTTTGTCATTTAATCTTATGAGAGAAGCATTTCACCCTAATGAGTTTGTCTTGCACAAAAAATACATAGGTGATAAGTCACCCACAATGTTTTGAAACCCGAACCGGACTGGACCATCCGGTTTGACCGGTTCAACCAGTGACCGAAGGCCTTTCCGATCTGGGTGATTTGAGTTAAATAACTTATTTATATATAATAACTGTGAATTTCTATTTTATTGAACAACTTTCAAAGAAAATTTTTTTGGGAGAAATATTTCTACAATTTTCTATATTGTTGTCTCGTTTACTATAGTATTATATGTATCATATAATTAAAAAAAATATTATATATTATGACGTCATACCGGTTGAACCGACGGTCGAACCGGTTGAATCGGTAACTAGTAAGGCTACCGGTTCTATCTCTGGCCTGGTTTTAAAAACATTGGTCACCCAAGTTCATAAAACAATGAATCAAAACCCATAAACAAATATTGCACATAAAATGCATAGGCCACACAAATTCATGAGACAATACAATAAACCAAAACCTATGAACAAATATTTATTTAAGCCACCCAATAACCAGTATTTGCAATGAAAATTAAAATATCAATTACGAATATAGCAAATAATGTATAGTCTATATTATATACCTTGCAAATTCACCAGACCAAAGAATGTAGAACACAGGGGAAACTTCAACTGACCAAAGATCTTCCATACCCACAACCAATCTTTATTTTCTTTCAACTGACCAAAAATATAACTTGTTCTTGTAAGGGTGGAGGCGTCAGACTGGTAGTGTGGAACTCGGACGGCTAGCTAGGGTTCTTTTTTTTTCTTCAAAGGTGAACAAAATTTGCAAATTATATAGAGAAAAAGGGGGGGGGGGGGGTTACTGTGAGAGTTGAGACCTGAGAGACAATGTGTGTGTGTGTGTGTGTGTGTGTGTGAGAGAGAGAGAGAGAGAGAGAGAAGGGTTACCTTTTTCTCAATTACAAAATCTGAAAAAAAGAACGATTTAATAAAAAAAAAATCTAAATAGGGTTTCAAAGCTGAGAATGTTTGAGAAGAGGGAGAGCAAATCTAAGTAATGAGAGGATAGAGAAATTAATTGGCAAGTGAAAAAAAATACAAGAATTTTCCCGCGGAATTTCCATGACTACAATTATTAAAAAAGCTTATTGAGGGAAAATTCCCTCGATAGTCCCTTGGTAAAAAATTAAAATATTTACCAAGGGAGAATTCCCTCGGTACACGCTCAGTAGAGTAGTTAATCATTTTCCCATGGATTTTCCGTCACAAATCCCATGCTAAATTTAAAAATAATAATAAAATAAAAAGTTTACCGAGAGAAGTATCCCTCAGATATCCCTCACCAAAGCAATCAACCATTTTCCTACGAAATTTCCCTTGGTAGTCCCTTGGCCGTGCAATCAACGAATTACCTACGGTAGTTTTCGTAGGCAATCCCTCAACAATTTCTCCACAAATAAAAAAGGCTTTTTGAGGGATATTCGCCCTCGCATATCCGTATGCAAAAAAAGGGGTGCTATTTCTCCCGCCAAGTGTGTGCCAAATTTTTCTATGGATTTGCAATGGATTACCAATAAAATTGTATATTCACTAGCTCCGTAGGCCATCCGTAGGAGTTCCGTATGTGACACCCCAATTTTTATACACAAAATAGGTAAAATACCTATATGCTAACTAAAAACCAGTTCCTATGGTATGCATGCATGAAAATCGGAATTTTCTAGTATATGTGTGTAGAAACCAATATATATATATGTATATATATATATATACTTATATGCAGAAAAATTGAAATTTTGTGTGTACTAAATATAAAATCAAGAAATATATAGCATATAAGCATGTATTTTTGAAACTTATAAATAAAAATAGGTTTATTTTATTTTATTTTATTTGTTAAATGTGTTAGGACATTTGTCCAAATCATATGCCAAAAGAAATTTAGGGCACATCTTATTTTACACATGTTATGATCAAGACACCTCACAAGACACTTGTTTTTATGAAATTTAAGATAAGATGATCTCTAATATATAGAAGACACATGTAGGGACACTTATTCTTATCTTCAAAAACCATAGAACACTTGTGTGCAATCTATACAAGCCCTTATCTCAATCCAAGGGCTACAAATTTGTCCTTAGTCATTAAGCACAGATCAATGGTCATTATTTAGCCAAAAAAAATGCACAATTAGATATGAAATAGATAAGGCTAGGGACACCTAAACCCTTATCTCATCTTGATTCATACACTTGGATACCTCAAAAGTTTGCCACAACAATGTCTTGAGACTTATTAATAAAATAATTAGTTGTGTCTTGAACCCACAACTATAAATAGGGGGTCACCCCTAGGGATGGCAATGGGTCCGGGTTTGACCCGAACCCGACCCGCTAGGACGGGTTTAGACCCGTTTAATTGGGTCTTGGGGCGGGTCGCGGGTCCAAAATTTTGGACCCGCCCGGGTTCGGGTCGGGTCTCGGGTCCACTGAGACCCGGCCCGAACCCGACCCGTATATATATGTATTATATATTATATATATTTATAATATATAAATAAATAAAATTAAAGAAATTAATTTATATATAATATATATTTATAATATATATTATATATATTTATAATATATAAATGTTTTGTGATATAGTTTTGGTTCTTTTTTTTTATTTTTAATTAATTGTTGGATTCAAATCTAGTCTTTTAGGCACAAAGAATGGGGATGCCAAGAGTGTAGATAGAGCAGCCCTTTGATGAGATACTCTGTACGGTTTTTACCATACAACTAGTGGCTAAATTTCTTTAATGAAACAAAGCTTTTTTGCATGTTCATTCCAGTCTTTCCAGGTTGTTAATGTTCTTAGGTAGTGTAGATAGAGCAACAGCATTAACTGGCAAACAGAAAATGAGCACTTGAAATGGCAGATGAGAATTTTTAGACTTTGGAGAGTTGGTATGGTTTACAGGATGGAGACAAAAGTGAAAGACAAGCACGTGGGCCATTACTCTTGCCAGGCATGATTTTAGTGGGATACAAGCTCCAGAAAACTTAAGTAAAAGGCGTTGTAGCACCTGAATCTTGCCATGTGATTTCCTTTTCATTCGCCACTTACATCATTTTGTAAAAAGATCTTTCTGTTGAGACTGTATAAGAAAAGAATAGTAGCTGTGCGTCGTTTAAAAAAAAATGTTTCACTTGAACATATTTTATTAGGCTTTATAGTTATGATTATGGTAATTTTTCCTTATGGTTGGACATTTAAAGTTGGTTATTATTATTTCACTTGAATATGTTTTATTAGGTTTTATGTATAATTTGAATATTTTCAATTATTAAGTTTCTTGTACAATTAAAAATTATTGTTTCAAAAAAAAAATTTAAAAATAAAAATTTCAATTATTGAAGCGGGTTTGGCGTGTACGTGGGGCAGGTTGGGAGGGGTTTCGGAACCCGGCGGGTTCAACGGGTCCAACCCGCCGGGTTCGGGCCGGGTCCGGGTCCGGGACCCGTCGGGTCTGGGACGGGTCCTGGGTCCAGAAAAACCTCGCTGGTCAGGTCTCGGGTTTGGCCAAACCCGTACCAGACCCGACCCGTTGCCATCCCTAGTCACCCCCACACGTGAAAATCACAACACACATACTCACACACACACACAAAGCACACTATACAGGCACACTCTTATATATATGAAAAAACTCCTAGAGTTTGCTTTTATAATTAGAATGTATGTCTAAACCACTTGACTTCTTTGTGTGCTTTAGATTTAAGTTCTTTTACTTTAACTAGCTCATTCATGCCTATATGTATATATATTTATGCCTTAGTTATTTTATGAACATGTTTATATCCATGTTTTGTCTACATGAACTAAGTTTAGTAGCATAAGGATTACTCATATGATCATACATACAAATGCATATTTGAAAGATCATAATTATTCTTTCATATGTATATATATATATGTAGTTAAAGTTGTTTTTAAAAATTACAAATATGCAATCATGCAAGTACATATGCACATGTTTTGTCAATTCATACATATAGTAACATAAGAATTGTCTATATGGTTATGGACATACTTACACATTTACAAAGATTAAACTTGTTCTTATAATCCATGAACACGTGTAGTTAAAATTACTTCAAAAGTTATGAACATGCACGTATGAGTAAATATTGTTGTTGTGCATCCATGCATAATATTCTTTTTAAAATAGTTAATTCATGTCTATATATACACATGTTCATGTATTAGTGATTCAAAGGAACTACCTATGTACATATTCTACATATATATGAGTAGGGCAACTTGCCAATACGCTCACACACATGCTTGTGAAACTAAAGTTGTTCTTTTAAAATTATGCACATACATAAAGTTATTCTGAAATTATAAATGTGCATTATGTAGGAATATTGCACACGTATGCATAATATTTTCCTTAAATTAGTTACTAAGCATAAGTGAGTTACTTGTTACCACCAAGTTATGTGTAAGCTTTATGTTACTTCAAGAATCTAAGTAGTCATGGTATTCCTTAAACAACGATTAGTAGTCATGAGCAATTACGGCATAGTACCCTAACTTTAGCTATTAATGCGAATTCTAGGAGATTACCAAGTTGATGTAGTCAACCTAATCCATAAACTTGGTGAGACAATAAGCTCTTAAGGTGAGTGCTTTGTTGTCTATGTCTTGCTGGGGCATTGAACTATATGAAATAAATATCTTTGTATGGCATACCATGTCTGATTTATGTAATTTAATTTTTATTAATGGATTTACATTTTACTCTATATGTTTCAAAGAAATATTTCTTCGAATTTTAAGTCAAGTTATATATGAAAATATTGCATTTCTGATATTGTCATTATACCTATCCTGAAATGATTTATTAACACCTTTGGGATATCATATTTTAATTATGTTTTTATGTATCCTGAGTGTAGAAATAAGTGATTGCTTTATTGAAAGTTTGTGAGCCATATCTGTTATACTGTTACCCTTGGAGATGCCCTTGGGAAGTTTGGGCCCAAGTACATGTGAGCAGGGTATATCAAGTGGAACGGATCGTTGACAGAACCTTCTTACATGATACCATTCTATTAGATATGATTCCTATGCATAGTCGGAGGTTGAATATGGTAGGGTTGGATCGGTGTATTGCACGGGCACATGGTACACCTTTCTATCCTATTGTTGTAGTTGAGGTCGCTCATAGACAAAAAGGGGCCATAAGGGGTTCTGTTATGATTTATATGTTTTGGGTAGTCATAAAATTGAGATTCTATCAATGGCTCACCATCCGTCCTGATCAGTTTGTGAATTGCTAAAATACTTACTTCAACATCTTATGTTTTTTACCATTTTAATTACGATCTTCACTTCTGTTAAAATTGTATATATGTGCTTCACACCACAGCACATGTTATCATATTTTCATAACTTATAAGTTTTAGTT
Organism: Petrea volubilis; assembly: GCA_026212405.1. Classification (NCBI taxonomy): domain Eukaryota; kingdom Viridiplantae; phylum Streptophyta; class Magnoliopsida; order Lamiales; family Verbenaceae; genus Petrea; species Petrea volubilis. The sequence continues at coordinate 13,654,040 of CM047870.1, forward strand.
CTGTTCATGCCTATACATATCTATAACTGGCTTCACTAAGTCATTTGAACTTACTACCCCAAGTTCTTTCTATTCCTTGCCTTAGTTTCAAGAAAAGGGTTGAGGGAGTTCGGTTAAAGCGATCGGTGCAGTACGAGTCATTAGTGCATAGTCTTTTATCCTATATAAGAGATTAGCTCAGCGTAGGTTGGAAGATCATTATTTCAAGTATTGTATTTGGATAGTTGTTACCCTACACTTCTATGTAAGTTAATTGTATTTTAGTCTTATCTCAATTTTGTTATTGGGCAGTGTCGAATAAGTTGTAAGTATTGGGTACTGATTGGAAAAGCAGGTACTCAACAAGCCCATTAAGTGAGCCCCACTGGTATAAGATGGCTCCAGCGAGAGGGGTGTCACAGGTGATATAAGAGCTTAGGCTAACTACCTGGGATTCTCGAACTAGGATGTACATACTACGGGTTAGTGATGTCTTTGGCACTGGAATTTCGGCGAATTATTGTTGGGGAGGCCGACCAACAAGTAATTCATTGTAATTATGGTCCAGAGACCTAGGATTATGTTAGGAGTGCTATAAAAGCGCTTAAGAAAATGATTAACTGGGATAGTAGGACAACTAGTACCGCCAAATTTTTTATGTATATACGTAAGCAACTAAGGTCAAGGCAAACGTCTAGCCTTCTCTTTTGTTTTGTTTAGACTAGACCATTATGTGTGCCTTAAGTGTGACCCTTGAATATGTTGTTTGTATCTATGATATATGTAGTTTTGTGTAAATCTTTATGTGATACGTATGCTTTAGTAAACGGTTGATAAACCTATTCCTTAGATTTGAACCTATAAGACTTTGAATCACAAGGATAACAGTGATAACAATGATGTCACGAAAGAGAGCTACACGTACCCGATAACATTCCCAAATAGCTCCAAAACCAACTTGCCCTACAATAACACAACCTCGAAAAAACCGCTACCAGGGACCAAGGATGAGGAGAGAACTCAAAGAAAACCAATCCTTGAATCAAGACAATAGTAGTGATCTTCTAAGCCAAATGGTTGGAGTTTGTCAGGAATTTGTGCAAACAAGCCAACAACAAAATCAAAATCACCAGCCGGATGATAGGATGTTAGATAGTTTCCTGCGCCTCAATCCACCAAGGTTTTATGGGGAACCTAACGATCGAAAAGTTGAAGCATGGGTAGCGGCACTTGTCAAAATTTTTCAGGCTCTCCACTATAGCAAAAGAGAACAAGTGGAATTTGCAGTATTCTTGATGGAAGAAGCAGCCCAGAATTGGTGGAGACTTGTGGAGCAAAGATGGAATGCAACTCATACACCCATGACTTGGGAAAACTTCTTAAAGAAATTCACTGATAAGTTCACCCCAAGTAGTGCAGCATCTAAGAGAAAAAGAATTTATGAACTTGACCCGGGGAGCATGTAGTGTAGCAGAATATGAGGCCAAGTTTTCTCACTTGCTGCAGTATGCACCTCACAGCATAAATGATGAAAGGCGTAAGACCAAACGTTTCATCCAAGGTTTGAAGCCCGAAGTCCGTTGGCCGCTAATCTCAACCGAAATTGAGGAATATCCTCAAGCTGTGAGTAAGTTAATGGCTGTTGAGGCAGAAATAAGGGACGGAAACTTATTAATCAGATTTGTGCGACATTCATTCTCTCAGTGTGCACTTATCAATCGGATTTGTTCACTTTGTAACACAATTATAAATTAATCATGTTAAATGTAATATTGTCATGCTAAATATCTTACTATTGCAATAACCGAGGTCCTAATAATGCTAAACGTATTATTAATGTAAAGCACGAGTATGATTTATCATTAATATGTATTCAAATGAACGTGTTTTATTTGAATAATGAATGTCCCATATAAATTAGAAATATGATTTAGTATAAGGTATTGATGCTTTACAATAAAAATAATATTCATATTAAATGGTTTATTATTATTATTATTTCAACAAAATAAAATGCATGGTTTTTTCGGATTTACTATGGTTAAAAATTGAAAACTGAATTTTTTAATAAACGAAAACCAAAAACGAAACTGAATATGCTTCAGTTCAGGTCGATATTTTTGATTTATGATCGGTTCAATTCGATTTCAATTTTTTCGCACACCCCTATTTAGAGTGTTGGACTATATATCAAATATGATTATTTATTTCAATTTTTGTATTTCACTAGTTATGCATGGCATATGGTTCAGTCAGAATATAAAATGGGCATGCATCATGAAACTTATCGAAATACACGGGTGGAATAAAGAAGTTAAATATTCAATTTTGCCATGCAATAGACTGCTTAATTCAGATTTTTATTTCGTTTTAAGTTTTTGTAATGTAGTTTATTGCGCAATGCACGCCAAATATAATAATTTAAGCCGAATATATATTTAAAGAATTTTTTTTATACCCGTAATAAATATGTATCCAATGCCATAGGAAATCAAATACCAATCGAAAAGATCCCAAGTGCCGTTAGATTGCCACAGTTTAAGTACATAATCGCAATATGAGCAAACTTGGGACCTAGGTCACATAAAGTGAGTGTTGTGCGAGTGAGTGAGCGAGTGCGGGTGCGTGAGAGCGTAAAAATTAAAAAAAATTGAGTGCGAAAGTGTTTTAAAGCGTCTAATAAAAAATAGTTTATATATAATTCTAAATTATACATATTCAATGCAAAATACATTTGAAGAGGCAGTATAAGCAAAAGCAATTTTATTAAATGTTATACTTGAATTATAACATTGATAATTTAATATTATTGACTAAATTTGTCAATTTTTCTTACAAACTAAAATTCTTTTCATACGAATGCTTAATTTATACACAAAAAGCTAGTCGCATAGTATCCTAAAAAACTAGCTTATTGTCCTCATATATATACTTACTATCTAGCAATTAGAATTACTAGACACTAATTACATCAATAGAAATTTATTTATACAGTATTTAATTAAGATGTAATTAATTTTTCTTAATGGACTAAATCAAAAAGGTAGTTGGAAGAGTTTATCTATCGAGTGATTGTCAGATCTTTAGTATTTTTTTATGTTATGTCTAAAATATGAGTGTGGGATACTTAATACGAGGATTAATAAATCTTAATTTTTCGTCTTAAAGCGAGAACTAAGCATTCAAATCATCAGTTCGAGCACTGAGCGTGAGAGCGGCAAGATTGATAGGAAAACTATGTGATCTAGCTTGGGACTATAAACCAAGGGGAAAAAAAAATAGGACATAAAATATAGTATAATATACACCCTTGACTTGGTTTGTCAGAACCCAACAAATCACATGATATGTGACGAATTACTCTCCATAAATTATGAACCATTCACAAGACATGTGTAAAATATTCACCACGTGATTAACACTGGTTCTATCTAACCGGATTTGGATTAGAATTTTCCATATATCAATATAAAAACAACATGTAAGCAATGGAACTACAATTGAATATGGCCCAACTTATAGAATGAATTTTGCTTTCGTCCTTCCAACAATTTAATTTTTTTTTTGTTTTGCCTTAAATTTCCATTCACGTAAGTTGAGTAATTATCAGCAATATTTGTATGCACTAAAGGCTAAAAGAAGTTCAAATCAAAACCAATTTCATAAAAAAAAACAGATTGTAAAATTGGACATTTTTCACTGGAATTTCGTACTACAGGAGCCCAAGATTTTTTGCTCAATATATTCCCTAAGGGCCCTTTTCTCCTATTTGCACTTTTTTTTTTTTCATTATTTTCTAGCTAGCCCCCAAGTTTGTGCGAGGGCTAGTATTCACTCTCAATTTTTTTTTTGGTCTTAATCACACGATTCCGATTCATTAGCCGACTAATTCGAATCGGATACTACAGAGGCCCATTATGAGGTGACCCTCCCAATCCAGTTGCTCCATTCACAATACCTGGATTTGAACTCTGGACGTTGCTTAAGAGATCTATCACCTCATCTCGGTAAATCAATTGGTAGTTGCTAGTGCTCACTCTCAATACTTGAGCAGAGAGGTGCCAATTTGGATTGGTTGGATGAATTTGCATTAGGTTGATATAAGAATATAATACACAAAAATATCAATTCGAACTTAACTCGACTTGATAATCAACCATCTAGGTTGAGGTTGAGATCGAAATGACTTGATTGGTTATTATTTCACCCAACAATTAAAAACTCGACCCCACCTGGCCCAATATATATATATATATATATTATATCCATCACATTGCACTATAAAAAAATAATATTAATGACAAAATATACAAGTAATAATATAAAAGTTGTTACCAATAATTATGTTAAGTAACAACACCTTCTATTTTGTTACTAGTTAAGTTTCTATAGTGACAACTTTTATCTTGCCCATAAAAAAAAAAAATTTTATCTTGTCACAATATTTACTTAATGGTAACAAGAATTGATGTTTTAGTACAACCATTAACAATTAATGATACGCCTATAGTGACAACTTAGTGACAAAAAAATTGTCATTAAGATTTTGTGACAAGATTCTATTGTCACTAAATTGGCATCATATGTGTCTCACTAATTATCAATTTTGTAGTATGTTGGCATCATTGATAGTGTACAAACTATGTTTTGTGATAACATAATTTTGTTGTCACTAAATGCATATAATTAATAGCAACTTTTTCATTATCACTTGTTAAATTTTCAGTAATTTAATCTTTTTTTTGTAGTGTTAATAATTACATATTTCCGTATTTAAAAATATTGACTTTAAAGAAAGAAATTGTTTATAGTTTTTCTCCCAAGTAGATAACAACATCAATTTTTTTTTTTTACCAGCATAGCAATATAAGTCGGATGATTTTTATTTTTTATTTTCTTTTTAATGTAAATGATTCAAGAGATGCGTATAATGTCTTTAATTGTGTTGAAAATTAAGTTAACAAAAGCAAAATGAAAAACTATTAAACATGATAATAAATGCATTATTTCAATGTCGCACTCTTTTTTCTCAAGGGTTGCACGATTACAGCTCTTATTTTAACTTGGTCTTTTCAAAAGAAAATATTAAATTATTTTGTAATTTTATTAAAAATTTCAATTTTAATATGATTATTTAGTTTAGCAAAAGGTGAATTATATTGCATTCATTTTTCAATATAATAATAGATTTTTAATGAAAGTTAGTGCTAAAACTAGAAAAACAAACCACTAAATGAAGCATATAATCTTTGATAAATAAAGTGAAAAGAGTAATGCGATTGTGATTTATAAAATTGTTATTTTAATAATTTGTAAATTTCAAGATTTTTTTCTCAATAACTAGTTAAAAGTTATTTTGTTTTTTTATAATTTAAAAACATCTTACTGAATCATAATTTTCTCAATTACTTCAGGTATAGTAGAAAAGATAAGGTTGTTAATTTTATCTTTATCTTATAAAGTTTATTTTTATTGTATAATTATTGTGTAGTTATTTTATGTTAGCATTTAACTTTATCTTGTAGAGTTTGTTAGTGTTATCTTTATTTTATAGAGTTTATCTTGAATTTTTTTTTAAAATATCCTATTTTTATACTTTTATTTTCAAAATACCCTACTTTATAAAATTCTTTTCATTTTGCCCCTTTTGAATAGTGATTTCACTATTGAAAGTTTATTTATTTGCTTTATTGCCCTAAACTTTAGATTTGTTTAAGATTCGATACCTTTTATGTAGAAAAAGTAAGGTAGATCCCATTTTTCATGATATATGAATTTTATCAGATTTATTCTTTCTCGATTTTTACAAGTCATAAGAATATAATTTTCTATTGTTCTATCTTCTTCCCAAAGTTCTTTTAGTTCTTTGTCTAGTTGGTGTAGATCTTTAACATATTTATTAAGAATTTCTTGGTTTATAGTTTTATTGATAAAATCAAGAACATAATCTTCTTTATTATTATATGTTGCAATAAGAATTCTTAAATCTTCAAGTAAATCCTCTAATATTTTCAAAATTGCTATTTTATGTTTATAATTGTTTTTTCTTTTAAATTGATTTTTTAAGATATCAAAATCTTTACCCATTTTGCTAGTTTATATGCTCTAAAAATAGTAAAATATGTTTGCACAAAACTCATAATTAATGATGAAGTACTCTAAAACCATACATTTTCAGAACATCAAGTAGAGAAATCTTAATATGTAAATCTTTTAAAAGTATATTACCTCCTTAATGTCCTCAATTCTTTAATCCTCCTTCAGGACTCGTCTTCAATCACCTTGACAAGCCTGACTGGTTTTCTCCCAAATGCCCACCTGGCTTCACGGGACTTACGGTTCCAAACGGCTGCTGTTTCGAACGGTATAATCACTACGGCCTTCGTAGGGTTAGAGAATTTTGTAAAAATAAGAGAAATACAAGCTTAAAAGATTTTTATAGAAAAATTTTGAACACTCGAATATTTATGAAAATGAAATGGTTTTATTTCCTTCAAAAAGGATTTATACAAACATGATTTAGAAAGGTTTACAAGGATTTTTCTAAAGCTGGATTTCTATACTAGGTTTCTCAAAGTGTTTTTCAGATTGAGAATTCGATCTGAGTATTTGATTCAATCCTCTAAATGAAAATCCTATCACAATTTATAGAAAAACAAAGTAAACTATTCGGACTTCAAAAGTTTATTTGGCATTCGGAGTCTCTATCTTTATGTGCTGGAATCCTTTATCTGTATCTTCTTTATCTTCAGAAGTCAAAAGTTGTCTGCCATAATGTTTTAGTGGATAATGACGTCATGACATCCGTCACTCCTTGCACTGACGTAAGCACTTACATCACAGTTTGCAACAACCAATCATTCTGCAAGCTTTCTTTCTTGTAGTCTTTGTACAAAAGAAATCATGTCTGATAAATTTAGTAATGAATTCCTTTAGAAGTACTGGAGATTTTATTTGGCCTCCTTTCCTCAATAAAATCCAGTTATTGGTCTACATGAGAGTTTCATATTGTCGCTCCCAAAGAGACTCAGCAATAGATTGAATGACTTTAATTCCCATGGCTCTTCGTTCTGTGATCCATGAGCTGGTGAACTTGAAAGATCGAAAATTCTTTATACCAGTTTCAATCTTTAAGTTGGTGTTTATAACATTTATGGTGATCATAAGTTGAACTTCATGCCAAATTCGCATCTCAGGTTCTGAGGCTATAGAATAGAACTTGAGTGCGACTTCTCTATTTCTAGAAACTTGACTGACCTGGGATTTAAAGCGGTCATCAAATTCTGAAATTTCTTTTAGATCCTTTCCAACATATAACAGATCTAGAAATCCATAGTTTGCAAGCTGAAAAACTTTATGCGATTCAGCTCCAAATATGGCGGTGATTCATGGATGAATACTATATCCTTTACAGTAGAATAGTATTCTAGAATTCTCCCATCTATAGGCTTCTTTAGCAACTTTTTATATTCTCTTTCCCATTTATTAGTGGGAACAAATTCTTCATTGGAACCCCTGCTGCTGAAGCTTCTAGATTTATTAATTTTTATTTCAATAACTTTAGCATTACCTTGAGATTTAGAAGTTTTTCCTTTATTTTTCATGAAGTCTAAAAAGTCTTTATCAAATAATGGTTTATTATCATGACTTCCAGAAGACTCTGCTTTATCTTTTCCTTTATTGATCTCCTCTTTGTCACTCTCTTTTTTAGCGTCACTCACTTTTTCTTTTTCTTTATTTCTAGCTTCAAGAAACAAGTTTGGACTTTTTTGAAGAAAAATGGCTCTTCTAAGTACTTCTTGAGAGATATCTAACACCGTTTTAAAATTCAATTCTATCAAATCTTTAAGAGCTTTATTGCTATCAACAATGTCTTGACAAACCAAGACAATATCATCAATCTCATTCTTTAGCTCATCAAGATCCATCTTTCTTTATGAATTTATTCCTGCAGAAATACAAGAATTTATAAAATGATCTGTATCATCAATACATTTTTTGGGAAATTGTCACCCATCAACGGATTTGAGAAGTCTTTACCATCAACCGTTAGATAGTGGACTAGTTGTATGTATAGTGCATACAATCACTCTTTTTGAATTTAAAGGGAAATGCACACCCATCTCATCCATTTTAGAATTGGAGAACTCATTCTCTTCCGAATTCTGTATTTTCTGGAAATGAAATCGGCTAGAAAATTTTCTGAACCTTTTATGCACTCTATTTTGAAACTATAAAAGGATAGAAAAACTTGCCATCTATGTAGTCTTCTGTATTGGGGTGTATTTGGTAATTTATTGAAAACAAAAGACTGTATCTGGGTATTATTAGTTTGGACTTTGAAAGGTCTTTGATATAGAAAGAGAGAGAATTTCTGAATTCCTTTTATGATGGCTAGAAGTTCTTTCTCATGAGTTGTATAGTTGACCTCAGCTTGACCGAAAGTACCACTCGTAGACCTGCATATCTCATTGAGATCAGTTTTAAGTAGAGCTGCCCAATAAAGATCTGAAGCATCCATTTGTATAATTAATTTATCATTTTCATCAGGAAGTTTTAATTCAGGCAATATTTTACATTCTTCCTTTAGGTTTTTAACAATCTCTGTATATTGATTGCTCCATCCTTTAGTGTTATTTTTTCGAAGCAATTTTTGAATCTCATGCTTCTTTTTAGAAAGATTTATTATGAATCCCTCAGCATAATTTAAACAACCAAGAAATTTTTCAATTTGATTTCTATTTTTCAATTTATTAGGAAATTCACAGATTTTCTTAGATATATGTGATTTAAGTTTTTTTCCTTCTTTATTTAGTTTTGACCCTAAAAATTCAATTTCTTCTTTACAAATTATAGCTTTCCTTTCGGATAAAACTATACCATTATCTTTACAAGCTTTAGCAAATTGAAGTAGTTGAGTTTTATGTTCTTCTAGGATGTATTAGGTTTCTGTAACTAACTAATTGCATCTTATCATGAGATTAATGATTATACACAATTATCTTAGATATATTCTAATGTTTGGTATGTTTGATAATGTGCTGAAATGAGATTATTTGCAATCATGTTTACATGTTTGGTGTCATAGATTATGCTTTTAATCTATCAATAAGTTAGTAAGTTACATAAATACCCCAAATGATTTTGATGTGCATCGTTCAAAAAAATTCTGTATTTAATTACACTTTCCCCCTTGAAGACTAATGTAAATTACACCATCCTCCCTTCTCAGAAATTTCTTCCTTACATCCACCCCTCTGAGCTACTCTAATTACATCATCCTCCCTTCTCATAAATTTCCTCCTTACATCCGCCCCTCTGAGCTACTCAAATTCATCATCCAATGCAAAGCAAGTGAAACCAATGTGAATGATGCATATTAACTAATGAAGCAAGACATATGAATGAAACTCCAATACGAAGTTCGAGCCCAATTGCTACTTACCCTTCTATCCATACCTTACTTATCAGCGACCCAATCATCTCATTGCTTCCTATTTCCAACAAACATTTGGAGTTTCCTTCAAGCAATAGAAATCCATGCCCGGGATTGAGTTATTAACCATAACTCAATCACTCTACATTTAGCTTTTCTTATGTATCTAATTTCCAATGTCTCTGCACTTGATAAATTTTCTTGAATGGCATCATGTCAACAAAAAGTCACAGTGTTCCAATTTATAAAATTAACTTTCTTGTGACTTCAACTCTATCAGTGTCTTAATATAGAAAAATACACGGTAAAATTTGAAAGGCACCCTCAAGCTCGGGACTCATGTCAGACTGGAGGAACAATGCAAACCTTCATTATGAGACAAACAGATAAAAAATTGTGAGCCAAAACCAACAGTTATCATCTCATTGGTGTTGAGATTTCAATTCCCAATCAGCATAGACACAATTATTTCAATCCAATGCTATCACTTTTAGGCAATCTAAAATTGGAGGCAGAGGCGGCATGAATGACCAAAAAAATCAGCATATAGACTTTTTTTTCAATCCTATGCTTGTCGATTCACTTCCAGGCAACCAAATTTTGGGGGCGGAGACAGCATGAATCGCGAAGGAAATCAGCATATACACAACTTCTTCAATCCAATACTCTTCGATTCACTTTTACCCAACCAAATATTCCAGGTAGAGGCAGTGTCAATCGCCAAGAAAATCAGCATATACACAAATTTTTTCAATCCAATTCTCATCGATTCATTTCCAGGCAACCAAACTTTGGGCCAGAGGCGGGGTGAATCGCTAAGGAAATCGCGCAGTAAAGTGGGGGATTGTGGCATCAAATGCTCTAGGTGCGCGAAGGTGGTGGTGGACGGTGGGAAGGTGATGGTAAGTGGGTGGGCAAAGTGGTAAAATTGAAGACCGTGAAAAACTAATCTTGGATGGATGCCCTCAATCGCAGAACTCCCCCCCCCCCCCCCCAAGATTATAATCGTGAGATTCAAGGGGTATAGCGGCGGGTCATCTCCGACTACCCACAAACTCGGTAAAATCAATCATGGGTACCAAACATTGACTTACACCCAATGATAGGTCCATATCGTGCCCAATCAAGGAAACCAAACACATCCCTAAAGTATTAGAAGCAACTAAAACGTCATCAACATAAACAACAAGAAAATCTTTATATTTATTAAAAATTTTATCCATTCTTCTTTGATATACAGAAGGTGCATTCTTTAATCCAAATGGCATAACTAAACATTCGAACTGCCCTTGAGGAGAACTAAATGTTATATATTGTATACTTTCAAGTTCCATTTTTATTTGCCAAAATCCTGAAGTACAATCAAATTTAGAATAATATTTCTTTCTTTTAACTAAATTTAGTAAAACTTCTTTATTAGGAAAATAATAACTATCTAACCTAGTAAAATGATTTAGTCATTTATAATTTATTACCATTCTAGGTTTTCCACGTTTTTTCTCAGCTTCATTTTCAACCATGAAAGCTAGGCTACTAAAAGGACTATTACTCCTTCTAATTAAAGGTGGATTTTTATGTAATAATTCATTTATTTGTTTATCAAATTCCTTTCTATCCTTTTCTGTATATAACATAAGTCTTTCTTTTATAACTATATTTTCAGTTAACTCTATTTTTGCCTTTAAATCTGACTCCTTATAAAAAGCCAGAGGATGATCATTATAATTTCCTTTTATCTGTTTATTACATCTTCAAGAGTTATCCTTTTTATTATTATATTATGTATTTTTATTTGAATTTTATCATATAGTCTACCAAGCTTTGCTGGTTGAACTCTGAATGGCTCATTTATTCTTGGTAATTTTAAATAATGATTACATTTAGTTTTTAGGATGACAGAATAAAGATTTTGTGAATAAAACTGAAATTGTTGTAGGAAATTATTTCCTAACAATATATCAGTTTCAAGTGAGTTATATTCATATATAGTATTTATGGTAATAATTTTATTTCCTAATATAACATTTACTTTATCTACCTTTTTATTAATATGTTCGGCTTGATCCATAAGACCCTTTATCTTTATATTTCTATTCTCTTGCCATTTAGTATAGAGAAAGGATTTAAACAAGGTTATTTTTTAACCATTATCTATTAAAGCACAGGTTGTTATATTAGTATCTTGTACTGTTATCTGTACAAAGAAACTCAAAGGAAAATTAATCCCTTTCATATTTTTTACAAAAGATTTTTATATTTTCAATTTGGAGTGTGACCCCATGTTTTTCTATTTTATAGTAATCACATTGGTTTAAGAAACTATTACCCAAAATTATACCGTAATAGTCTCCGGCCATATCACTATCTATATAACAAGATACAATTATTCTTAAATCATCAAAAATTATCAAAACTTATACCTCTTGATCACAAGTTATTAAATGACCTTCAAAATTTTTATATTGAAATATAGTTGAAGCAACCTTTGCAATTAATCATTTATTTTTATGTCTTGCAAGATGATTGCCACTGGCTCCTATATCAATTACTATATTTGGTCCTTCAATATATTCTTGACCATTAAAATATTTGCCATTTATAACCATTGTATTGGTTATATTTTGTTTGGTGAATTCTACATTAGTAAGAGGTATCTTACTAACATTTCTTCTTGATATTGTATTTTCTCCAAAATCTATTTGTGGAGCTAAACTACTACTAGATTCAAATTCTAGTATAGGTTTTCTATTTATTTTAACTTCATAATTTCTTATGTCTTAAATTTTCTCTATCATTGGTAACTTTATTGTAGTTACATTACGACATTCATCATCAATTTCTATATAAGGTTTATCTTGATATATTTTACCGTAATTACGATTGGAAAAAGCATATATTGCTCTATAGTAAAAGGTAAATACTTGACTTTTATCTCTTAGTTTTAAATCTTTTAAGAGTTGAAAGTGTAAACTTAAAGTATCATTTATGTTTTGATCATTTATATCAATACTATATTTAGGATAACAGTCAAAACGAAATTGTGAGTATATTAAATTTCCTTCGGCCGTTCCTAAATGACTATTTTTAGTGTCTTTAAACCTTGGTCATGAAGTGAAATAATCAAAGGACTATCTATTCCATCTCTAAATAAAGCTTTAACTAATATTTGAATTCTATCAAGATAAACATATTTTATCTTCTTTCTTACTTCTGCATTTTTTAATTTGTTTAAAGCTTGATTTATTGAGGCTTTACTAAGCAAATTTAATCTAATTTGCCCTATAGTATGTTCAATATTTATGGATCTTTCAACTACATGATAGTCATAAATATTTATTTTTTATCTTTTTATTAGATTACGAAAAGTTGTAAAAATACTTTTGGTAGGATTAGTTGCATCAAGTCTTAAACCTTTTATTTTTGCTAAAGTTTCTTGATCAAAGGTTATCCGTTGAGCATAACCTTCTGATCCTTCATAAACTTCTACTTCTTTATCTGAATCTTCAGTTTCTATTATATCTTTATTCATTCTCAGAATTACTGGAGTATTCTTCCTTTTCAATGTATATTTCTTTATCTATATAATTCTCTATATCTGAAACTTCAGATAATTCATCTTGTAGTTCTATAAATTCAGCTTCAATACTCCTAATCTTTTAAGGTTTTTTACACTCTCGTGATTTATGTCCAACTTTTCCACAATTCCAACATTGACATTGTGAAAGGTTTTTATTTCTTTTATAGTTAGGTTTTCTTTTAAAATATCTTCTTTTTGGTTTTATATTTTTCTTTTGAAAATTATTGTATTTTTTATACTTCTTTTTATGAAACCTTCTTTTCTTTTTATTAATTCTTTCTTTATTGCACTGGGTACCTCAAATTCATTACAATATAAAGGTGAAAATTGTTTAGTTCTTCTATATAAATCTTGATATTTATATAATTTACTTAGCTCTGAAAAGAGGAAACTAATCCTTCTTCCTAGAGTTGAGATTGAATCTTTATTTTCTTCCTTCCATTTATTCATTATATATTTATTCCAAGGATGTGGAAGTTTTAAAAAGTACATATTGAGATATATACTCTGATCTTCATGACTACAGTATTGTGTATAATAATATTCTTTAAATTCACATGTATATTGTTTTAGATTCTTCATGCTACAAATTCTAAGGTTTATTAAATTAGTTCTTGCTTCTTCTTTTTCTTTAGAACTTTCTTTATTAGGTTCTTGCCAATTTTCTCCTAGAAATTCACTAGAAAGATAGACAACTAAAATTTCAATTCCTTTTTCTGTATTATCTATTAATTTAGTCGGTACATTTCTTTTTATTAATGCTTTAGTGTTTTCAGTTAATCCTTGCCACCAATTGAAAACAATTTCATCAAATGTAGCGATTAAATAATCTATTTGCCTATTTGATGTCCATGTATCATCAGCGTTATATAAAAAGAAAACTTTCATAGTATTTGCCCATGAAATTATGGCCTTTTTAATGTCTTCTTTGCAATCTATATTTAATTTAGAACCTCCATGATTTATAGGTTCACTATAATTATTATCTGGAGTGAATTTATCTAATTGTTTATGATATTTATCTTTCTTTATATGATCATAATATTGCCTTTTATATTTAGGAATAGGCATCATTTCTGATTCATCTATTTCCATATATTCTGGTTTTATTGTATCACTTGGGCTTCCAGTTGTATTATTTGTGTTAACTAATACTTTATATTCCTCTATTTCAGAGAGATCTATATTTTTAAATTGATCGATTAATTCATTAATTTCATTCATCTTTATATGTCTCAGATTCAGAATTTTGTTCTTTAGGTGGATTAGATGATGTAGCTATATCTTTGCCTTTTTCTTCTTTTTTAAAGGCTTCTTCTTCAACTATTATTTTAGGTAATTCAACATTCAACATATATGCATTGAAAGAATTTGGATGTACAGTTTCTTTAACATTTTTTATTGGCTTTATTATAATTTCTCTTTCTTTTATTTTCTTGCCGAATTTATTTTTCTTTAGACAAGTATTCTTTATTAAATCTTCAACGTTTGAATTACAAATCTTTAAGATTTGAACCTGTGTTTTTAATTCTTTAAGTTCTTGACTTAGAGCATATAGTAATTCAAGTATTTTATTTATTCCTATATTTAATTCTTCAATATTTTTATTTATTTTATCCATTTGTATTTTTCATATCTATCCTAATGTATTTGAGCATTTTGTTGAGTATCTTTTATCTTTTGTTTGCAACTTTGTATTTTTGCTTTATTCTCTTCTGTTTTAATGTGTTCATATTCTCGATTATATTCTTCGAGAATTATATTTAAACTTAGAATTAGATTTATACTTTGTATCCATCATTTAAGATGTTTATTTATTTTCATGCTTGACTTAAAACGTCAAGACCCTCATTTGTTTGTTGTATTTTGGTTCTCAAAAAATAAATTCTAAATACATCTCCTCTATGATAAGTTGGATTCCTTAATAATAAAATATCCAACTCTTTTTGATATTTATATAATTCCACTCGAAGCCTTTGCTGGGAATAACTAGGCATTGCTAAGTAGAATTATGACTGCTCGACGTGTTTTATAAGCCTTTAACTTTTTATAGTACAGTTCTCTTATTCTAGCATTTCTATGTTCCTTGGCGGCATTCTCTAGAGACATCAGAATTTTGTAGTTCTTTTCAACCTTTTGGAACTTGTTAGTGTGTTGAAACAGTTGACTCTTCATGATGAAGGTAACTGCCAATCAGTTTCATCACATAAGAAATCACAGGATAATAAATCAAAATTTAAATCATCACAAAAATCTTTATAATTTAATTCAATTAAGTAAACAAATAACTCTTTAATTATTAAAAGATTTATGATTGACAATTTTAATAATTCTAGATATTCCATATTTTATATTTTATACTGATCTTTTATGGCTCTGATACCAATTTGTACGGGGTTTTACTTGATTTATTAGATTTACTTTATAAAACTTAAAAATTTTGTGAAACATTAAAATTTTATATAGAAAACATTGTAAAGATGGTAAGGAAATGGATTTAAATGATCAAAAATATTCTAGGAGGGGTTTTAGTGAAAATTCTTTAAAGTTTGAGCTTTATATATAAAAAAAACATGTTGGCCCACATGAATAGTTAGATCGGAGTTGGGAATCCCGATCAAGGGTATTTTATAAAACTTTTTAGAAAGTGAGGTATTTTCAAAATTTTTAACTCAAAAAGGTATAAAATAAAAATTCTTTCGTTTATCTTATAGTTGTTGTGTATATAGTAATATTATATGTATTGTTCACCCAATCTTATTATAAATACAAGCAATACCAACCCATTTTGGTATTAAAGCTAATAAATCTTCACGGTATCAGTAGTCTCTCAATCCTAACTCTTGTTTTTTTTTTCTCAATGGCCCCCGATCAATTTCAAACCACCATTCTTCCACTCCCCCACTACAACAAATTATAACATTTGCAACGATTTCTTTTGCTACAATATTTTTCTCATTGCAATTAGTTAAACTTTAGCAACAAAAAATGGTATTTTTTGTTTATTAATGATTCTTTTAGAACAAAAAACTTTTATTGTTGCCAAAAATATGATTTCTCTCGGCTGTCATTTTTGTAATTTATTTGGCAACGATATCTATAATTCACAACAAAATATTTTGTTACAACATAATAATTTTTTAGGAACAACATGAAGACGTAGCTAATATTGTTGTTTTTGCAACAAAATATAATCATAGGATATACATATATTTAGGCAACGAAATTTATTGTTGATAATAATTTTATCTAATTGGCGACGAAATATTATCGTGTCAATATATTAAAATTTTTACAACGAAAAATTTTGTGGCATTTGTACTTTATTAGGCAACGAAATATAGTGTTGTAAATATATTGATAAATTAGGAACTAAATTTTTTATTGGGGAATAATTGTGAGCTTTTGTGGACAAAGTATTTCATGCTAAATGTATAGTACATTTGTTCATGAAATATTTCATTGCAAATTGGTGAGTGCTTTTAGTATGAAAAGTTTGATTGTAGACAATTAAACACTTTTACTACAAAAGTTTTCGTTGCGAGTAATTTAATTGTTTTAGACACCAAAAATTTCATTGTAAATTGTTAAAATATTTAGAAGAATACTTAAAACCTTGTAACTTCTTTCTTCTATATTTAAAAAGCTAATGAAATTGATTTTTACTTAATAAACTTTTTAATTAATTTAACAATGTAAAAAAATTACCTATCAATTCCTCATTTTTTTTAATAGAGGGTATGTATTTTTTTTATTTGTGTTTTTAACTTTTAATAAATTGATAATTTATTTGTGTTTTTAACTTTTAATAAATTGATAATTTAACCTAAACTTAATTATTTGTTAAATCGAGTTGTTAAATTATACAAATTAAGGATAAAAAATAAATTCATAATAATAAAAATAATAAATTTATAATCTTATCTAAATCTAATAAGTGTAAAAACATAGCAATACATAAATAACTTATCAACATGGTCTAACGGCAAGCAAACTTACAAGCCTCATGCAACACTCAGGTTTGATTCCAGGCTAGCGCAAATTGTTCCATTCGTGCTTGTTCCCTTGCGACCCGGGTTAAACTGTGATTCAAATTATGACAAGTATAAATGGCATCATTGAGGGTTCGAATCGCACAACAAGCGAGACAGGGATTAACTGAGGGTTCGAACCGTGCGAAGGGCAAGAGGTGCTTAATTGAGGGTTTGAATCACGATTGATTTTTAAAATATGCTTTTCGAAACGAAAAATATTGGTAGCAAAAAAAATATTTATAGGCACTAATAGTTTCATTACGAAAAGAAGTGTTTGTAAACAAATATTTTCGTTGCCAAAATATATTTTGAGGCATGAAATATTTTGTTGGTAAAAATCATGCCTTTTGCAACGAAATGTATCATTGCAAATCCCAAAAAAATGCCAACTTCATAATATTATGTTTAGCAACAAAATATTATTTTCACCAAGAAAAAACATATATTTTTTGAGACAATATTATTTGTTGCCAATCATACAAAAGTTGGCAACGAAATCAATAGTGTTGCCTATACACAATGTATAGGTGACAAATTCTATTTTTCATTGCAATGAACTTTTAACAACGAGGATTTGCCTATAAAGCTTGTAACAAAAATATTTCATTGTTAATAGATTTTGCAACGAAAAATTGTATTTTTCACAACTAAAGTGTTTGTTATTAAAACTAAAATATGTTGTAGTGCCCTTACACGTTCCAACTATTTCAAACATCAAAAAATTCATCTCTCTTGGACTCACATACACCAATTATCTTACTTGAAAAAGACTTTATGTTAGTTTTCTTAAAAGCCAAAAGTTATTGGTATTGTTGATGGCACCATTCCTTTTCCAAATACCTCTCATCCTCAATTTGATCTTTGGAATCAATGTGACACTACCTTGCATAGCTGGATAAATGCTAGCCTCTCTCTCAATGTTCTTGAAATATTATTAAATTATAATTGTGATATAGCTCGTAGTGCATGGACGACTCTTAAACAACTTTTTCTTGGTCACGTGTCTTCTACTTTTATGTATTTAAAACACATGTTCCAAACTTTTACCAAAGTAACATTGCCTATGTAGGAGTATCTTCAAATGGTCCATTCCCTATCCTCCTCTCTTCAAGCTATTGGTCATAAAGTGACTGATGAGGATCTTGTACTTCAAACTTTCCAAGGCTAATTTTAGGAAGAGATATCTTTTAAACAATCAGGGGGCTTTGTTGTAAAATGACATGAAGATTAGGTGTAGTTGCTAAAAAAGGTTTTGTATGGTCTCAAACAAGCTCCAAGAGCTTGGTGTAATAGAATTGATGATCATGTGTTGTGTTTTGGTTGTAAAAAGAGCCTCAGTTAACCCACTTTGCATGGTAAGAGGGTAGTTTCTAACTTAATAGTTGTATTTGTTTATGTTGATGACTTACTCGTGATAGAAAATAATGAGGTGCTTATAAAGGGCTTCAAAGATGAAATACTTAATGTCTTTGAGATGAAAGGCTTGGGAATAATATCTTATTTTCTTGGAATGGAAGTGAGGCAAGATGAGAATGAAGTTTTTATCTGTCAGTATAATTCTGTAAGAGAGATTCTCATTAAATTTCATATAGAGAAACTGCAAACCAACAAAAACTCTTATGAATCAAAATGAGAAACTTACCAAAGATGATGGTGCTAGAAAGGTTGATGAAGGTCTTTACATGAGTTTAATTGGGTGCTTGATATATCCAACAACAACTAGACCTAATATAATGTTTGTTGTGAGCTTATTTTCACAGTTTATGCATTGTGCAAGTGAGTTGCTTCTTCAAGTAGCTAAAAGGGTAGTGAGCTACACAAAGGACACTTTGAATTATGGTATTAAATTATCTCATTGTCAATATTTTAAATTGCATTGCTACTCTGACAATTATTGGGCAGTTTCTATAGGTAATAGGGTAGTGAGAAACACTACTGGTTATTGTTCTCTTGGTGTTCAAAGAAACAGGAGGTTGTTGTATAAAGCACCATAGAAGCTAAATACAAAGCTATTCTATATAGCAACTGCTAACCAAGCTCTTTGGATTAGAAAACTGTTGATGGATCTACACATAGAGATGGAAGAAAAGACACATTTTTGTTTAATCAAACGGTAATTTCCACACTTAATAATCCAGCCTTTCATCTAAAGACAAAGCATTTTAAGATTAAACTTTATTTTTTAAGAGAAGTACGAAAGGAATGAGAGGTACTTCTCATTTACTGAAACATAGAAGATCAGATTGCAAACATTACGATTAAATCAAAGTCCAGACAAGATTTAAGTTCTGAAGAGGGAAACTCGAAATCGACAACAATTGATGCAAGGAGTATTAAATTATGCCTCAAGTTGCAGTCAATCCTGTTGAACAGAAAATGATAAAAATAAGGAGGTTGTTATGCTGATTTTTATTTTTCAAATTTTTGTTGTTTTGTTGTGATTATTTTCAAGATTTTTTTGCACATTTATAAATATCATCCTTTCATTAGTGAATAAAGCAAGCCTTTCAATTAGTGAATAAAGCAAGCAAGTTATTCCAATTCTAAATTTTAACTTCTTCCTTATTATCAATATTTATTTTTTTTCCTAAAAAAACAATTGGCTTTAAAATAATTGATATTTTATCAATAATTGTGTCTCTGGTCCCGTGTTTTTGGATATGAGCAATTTGGATTCTTCAGTGGTGATGGATGATACCGGTTATAAGTATTTATAAATTTTTCGGTTTATGTCCTTAAATTGCCAAAACATTCAAAATGGAGGACGCAATATAGGAAAGTGTTAAAAAAATAGGACAAAAAGTTTGGCCTTACTAATAGGAACGTAATTTAACCTGAAAGTTTCTCTTAGGCTATGTTTGGAACAAGAATTTTGATGAGGAAAAGTGGGAGGAAAATGAAAATGATCAAAAATGAAAGCTATAAAGTACTATCATTTGAAGCAAAGAAAAAATTTTCCATCCTATTTTCCTTACCAAAATCCTAGAACCAAACGGAGGGTTAGGGAATACGTTGCCAACTTGTTCGAATTATGCCACGTTTGGTTTTTATGCAACAATTGAATCATGACACAAGCACCCTGTTGCGCTATCGTTTCAATAATTCTGTAATGTTGATAAAGTCTAGTACTACACATATATATAGGCATCAAATGTCTACTCCGATGAGAGAAAAAGCACGTACGTTATTTTTAAGTGCGTTTTTCCATTAAAAACTTAACGAGAATTTATTAATGCACCAACATTGGAAAGAACACGTTTGTTGATGAAATTTGGGACAAACCAGTGTAACTATTTATATCAAAATTAAAAAAAAAAACTAAATAACTGTTTGTTTGCATAAATTTTAGTATTTCTTGTCGACGTGATTACCTGGGTTTGAAATCACTGAGTTTGATGAGCAAACAGTAAATTTGAAGTGAGTTTCATGCATTTAGTGTGGGCGTGCCAGTGTACAAGAACACACAAGTTGAAATCTTGATGATTCGAAGTGAAAATTTGTTTTGTGCCTAAACTTCTATCTGTAAAATGATTGAGTTAGGATAGGCAAACATTACCCATGGGGTTATACTTATCTACAACTTAATATATGACTTAACAATTCAACCCTTTAAGATCCGGAAAGGGTCAAAAAAAATTGAAACGAAATAGTGCATTGAGAGACGATTGCTACCCGCCACTGGACAAAATTTAGCTACATACACATGCATTGATAACACGGGCTATATGTATGACTAAAGTCATTGAGAGACTGCTAAGGATTCTGACTACAAGCTAGCCTCATTGATGACTCTATACGATGGCTTCGCTTGAATACATTGAAAGATTGTCCAATCCAACGAGCATTGATGACTCTAGATACACTTCTTCATGTATGAGCTTGACATGAATGCAGGATACCATTCCGCTGCATTGATATCTCATCTCGAATTGGGCTCAATCCAAGTGAGTGATGGCTACGACCTCATGACGTTATAGAGTGAATGCATTGATAATCTCATCTCGAGCCAAATGGGCATGGCTACAAACACTCATATCATGGTTTTCTACCTACTGAACTAAAATTAATGCTTGTTAATTTGAGCTAAAAGAATCAGAGAAGTGTTGACTTCTTGATTGAGAGAGTTGTGTTGTTGTTGTTGTTGTTCATTGGATTGATGTTCTGTTTTTGCTGCTCCAGCTCCCTTTTATAGGCTTCCAAACTGCAACCACTTCCCCTTTTATTTGGAGTTAGATGACTTGGCTTGATTGAGTTAGTCAAAGTGAACGGTCTTCCTTGTTTCTGAATTGTGGCAGTTATGCCACTTCATTTGAATTTTAAATTTTCAGTATTTTCTGGTCTTATTTCAAGCATGTTGGTTATAACAATGCCCAAGTTCTAGCCAATTTGTTATTGCTCATATTAACAATCCCTAAAACAATTGTTTAATTTTAACTTTATTACATTTATTTATTTTATTATTTTATATTTTCCAATTGACTTGGGCTCGTGAGCCTCTAATTCATTTCGGCCCAAGCCTCTAACATGAGTTATCCTTTATGTGGTGAATTGACTTAGGCCCCATATTAATTTATTTTTATATAACAAAAAAAAAGACTAAAATCAGCTCAATTCAAATCTATATAAAAATTTATTGGACCCAAACACTGTTACATGCAGCACAATACCATTAAAATGATTTTTCCCTAGGCTTTTGTCTAGCTGTTCTGTTCACATTCATCAATTAATAACACAATTATTGCCTTTGCTTCTAACTTAAGTAAAATGATGTACGACTGTGACTTTTCTTGACTTGGATATGAAGGGCTTCATGATTCTTTTCCTATTTCTTTTTCCTTTCTTTTTAAATTTCTCTAGTCAACCCAATTCAAAAGTGACAATTGTTGTTAGATTTAAGATCTGTTCTTTTTTTTTTTCCCCCTTTTCCTTTTTATGGTTTCTTCCTTGGATTGTAAAGTATGATCAAAGAGGAAAAAAAAATGGAATGTGAGTTTTTACCCAATATTTATTGAAATACTTTTTAAATTACCCTTTTTTAATTTTCAAATTTTTAAAATAACCCACTTTTCTAAAACATTTTCAAAATACCCTAAACCGAACTCTAAAACCTCGGTTTTACTGTTCATGTGGGCCTGGCGTGATTTCTTAAAAACCCACTTTTTGTTCTTTATTTCATTAAAACCCATTCTAAAGTATTTTTGATCAATTTAGTCCATTTTTCCTATAAAGTCTCTTTAAAACATATGTTTGAAATAGAAAACGTCCTAACCATCCTTATTATCATAAATTTTTAATTATTTATTACTTTTCTTAAATTTGTTATATTAAATAAAGTAAAACCCCCCTGGTTGATTTGGTATCAGAGCCATAAAGATCAATAAAAACTTAAAAAATGGAATATTTAGACTTGATAAAATTATCAATCATCACTCTTCTAATAATTAAAGAACTGTTTATTTATTTACAAGAAATAAATGATAAAGAATTTAGTGATAACATAAATATAGAAAGTTTATCTTGCGATTTCTCATGTGATGAAACTGATTGGCAGTTATCTTCACCATGAAAAATAGACTGTTTCGACAAACTAAAAGGTATCCAAAGGTTGAGAAATACTACAAAATCCTAATGTCTCTACAGAAAGAAGCTAAGGCACATAAAGATGCTGAAATAAGAGCATTGTACTATAGAAAGTTAGAGGAATACAAAAATCGAAGAGCTGTAATGATCCTACTTAGCAATGCCTAATTATACATTACATAGGCTTCGAATAGAATTGTATTTATATCAAAAGGAGTTGGATTATATATATAGAAAGCCAACTTATCATAGAGGAGATGCTTTTAGAATTAATTTCTTGAAAAGCAAAATAACACAAATAAATGAAGGACTTGATATTCTAAGTCGCTTATGAAGACAAATAAACATCTTAAACGATGGATACAATATATAAATCGAATTCTAAGCCTAAATATAATTCTTGAAGAATATAATCGGGAATATGAACACATTAAAACAAAAGAGAATAAAGCAAAAATACAAAGTTGCAAACAAAAGATAAAAGCTACACAACAAAATGCTCAAATAGCTTGGAATAGATATAAAAAATATAAATGGATAAAATAAATAAAAATATTGAAGAATTAAATACAGGAATGAATAAAATACTTGAGGCACTATATATTTTAAATCAAGAACTTAAAGAATTAAAAACAGAGGTTCAAATCTTAAAGATTTGTAATTCAAATGTTGAAGATTTAATAAAAAATACTTGTCTTAAGAAAAATAAATTTGACAAGAAAATAAAAGAAAGAGAAATTATAATAAAACCAATAAAAACGAACAAAGACACGGTGCATCCAAATTCTTTTGATGCATACATGATCAATGTTAAATTACCTAAAATATTAGCCGAAGAAGAAGCCCTTAAAAAGGACGAAAAAGGTAAAGACATAGCTAAATCATCTAATTCTCCTAAACAACAACATTCCGAATCTGATACAGATAAAGATGAATGATATTAACGAATTAATAGATCAATTTGAAAAAATAGATCTGTCTGAAATAGAGGAATATGAAGTATTAGTTAATACTAATAATACAACTGGAGGCCCAAGTGGTACAATAAAACCAGAAGAGATGGAAATTGAGGAATCAGAAATGATGCCTATTCCAAAATATAGAAGGCAATATTATGATCATATAAAGAAAAATAAATATCATAAACAACTAGATAAATTCACTCCAGATACAAATTATGGTGACCCTATAAATCATGGAGGTTCTAAATTAAACATAGATTGCAAAGAAGACACTAAAAAAGCTATAATTTCATGGGCAAATACTATGAAAGTTTTCTTTTTATATAACGCTGATGATACATGGACAACTAATAGACAAGTAGATTATTTACTTGCTACATTTGATGGAATTATTTTCAATTGGTGGCAAGGATTAACGAAAAATATTAAAGCTATAATAAAAAGAAATGTACAAACTAAATTAATAGAGAATACTGATAGAGGAATTGAAATCTTAGTTGCTTATCTTTCTGATGAATTTCTAGGAGAACAGTGGCATGACCCTGATAAAGAAAGCACTAAAGAAAAAGAAGAAGCAAGAACTAATTTAATAAATCTTAGAATATGTAGTATGAAGCATCTAAAACAATATACTTGCGAATTTAAAGAATACTATTATACTCAGTATTATAGTAATGAAGATCAGAGTATATATCTTAATATGTACTTTTTAAAACTTCCACATCCTTGGAATAAATATATAATGAATAAATGGAAGGAAGAAAATAGAGAGTCAACTTCAACTCTAGGAAAAAGAATTAGTTTTCTCTTTTCAGAGTTAAGTAAATTATGTAAATCTCAAGATTTAGATAGAAGAACTAAAAAATTTTCACCTTTATATTGTAATGAATTTGAAGTACCCAGCCAATGGGGATGTCATAAAGAAAGAATAAATAAAACAAAAAGAAGATTTCATAAAAAGAAGTATAAAAAATATACTAATTTTCAAAAGAAAAATATAAAACCAAAAAGAAGATATTTTAAAAGAAAACCTACCTTTAAAAGAAATAAAAATCTTTCACAATGCCAATGTTGGAATTGTGGAGAAATTGGACATAAATCACCTGAATGTAAAAAACCTAAAAAGATTCGAAGCATAGAAGCCGAATTTATAGAACTTCAAGACGAGTTGTCTGAAGTTTCAGATATAGAAAATCATTTAGATAAAGAAATATATATTGAAGAAGAAAATTACTCTAGTAACTTTGAAAATGAATAAAGAAATAGTTGAAACTGAAGATTCAGATAAAGAAGTTGAAATATATGAAGGATCTGAAGGTTATGCTCAACGAATAACCTTTGATCAAGAAACATTAGTAAAAATAAAAGGTTTAAAACTTGATGCAACAAATCCTACCAAAAGTATTTTTAAGTCTTTTGGTGATTTAATAAAAAGAGAAAAAATAAATATATATGATTACCATGCAGTTGAAAAATCTATAAATGTTGAACATACTAAAGGGCAAATTAGATTAAATTTGCTTACTAAATCCGCAATAAATCAAGCTTTAAATAAAATCAAAAATAAAGAAGTAAGAAAGAAAATAAAATATGTTGATCTTGGTAGAATTCAAATTCTAGTTAAAGCTTTATTTAGAGATGGTATAGATAGTCCTATGGTTATTTCACTTCATGACCAAAGGTTTACAGATGCTAAAAATAGTCATTTGGGAACAGTTGAAGGAAATTTAATATATTCACAATTTCGCTTTGATTGTTATCCAAAATATAGTGTTGATATAAATGATCAAAATATAAATGATACTTTAAGTTTACACTTTCAACTTTTGAAAGATTTAAAACTTAGAGATAAAAGTCAAGCTTTTACTTTTTACTATAGAGCAATTTATGCTTTTACTAATAGTAATTATGGTAAAATATATCAAGAGAAACCATATATTGAAATTGATAATGAATGTAGAGATATAACAACAATAAAGCTACCTATGATAGAAGAAATTAAAGAAATAAAAAATTATGAAATTAAAATAAATAAAAAACCTATTTTAGAATATGGATCTAGTAGTGGTACAATACCACAAATAGATTTTGGGAAAAATACTATATCTAGAAAAAGTATTAGTAAGTCATTACTTACTAATGTTGAATTTACTAGACAAGATATAACCAATACAATAATTATAAATGCTAAATATTTTAATGGTCAAGAATATATTGAAGGACCAAATATATTAATTGATACAGGAGCCAGTGGCAATCACCTTGCAAAACATAAAAATAAAGGTTTAATTGCAAAGGTTGCTTCCACAATATTTCAATATAAAAACTTTGAAGGTCAATTAATAACTTGTGATCAAGAGGTACAAGTTTCAATAATTTTTGAAGAAGTAAGAATAATTGTACCTTGTTACATGGATAGTGATATGGCAGGAGACTATTACGATATAATTCTAGGTAATAGTTTCTTAAATCAATGTGATTACTATAAAATAGAGAAACATGGAGTTACATTACAAATAGGAAATATAAAGATCTTTTGTAAAAAACATGAAGGGAATTAATTTTCCTTTGAGTGTCTTTGTACAACTAACAGTACAAGATACTAATATAACAACATGCGTCTTAATAGATAATGGTTCAGAAATAACTTTGTTTAAATCCTTTCTCTATACTAAATGGCAAGAAAATGGGAATATAAAAATAAAGGGTGTTACGGGTCAAGCCGAACACATTAATAAAAAGGCTGATAAAGTAAATATTATATTAGGAAGTAAAATTATTACTATAAATACTATATATGATTATAACTCCCTTGAAGCTGACATATTGTTAGGAAATGATTTCCTACAACAATTTCAGTTTTATTCACAGAATCTTTATTCTGTTATTCTAAAAACTAAATGTAATCATTATTTAAAATTACCCAGAATCAATGAGCCGTTCAGAGTTCAGCCAACGAAGCTTGGTGGACCGTATGATAAAATTCCGATAAAAATACATAATATAATAATAAAACGGATAACTCTTGAAGATGTAATAAAACAACTAAAAGAAAATTATAATGATCATCCTCTGGCTTTTTATAAAGAGTCAGATTTAAAGGCAAAAATAGAACTAACTGAAAACATAGTTATAAAAGAAAGACCTATGTTATATACAGAAAAGGATAGAAAAGAATTTGATAAACAAATAAATGAATTATTATATAAAAATCCACCTTTGATTAGAAGAAGTAATAGTCCTTTTAGTAGCCCAGCTTTCATGGTTGAAAATGAAGCTGAGAAAAAACGAGGAAAACCTAGAATAGTAATAAATTATAAAAGACTAAATCACTTTACTAGGTCAGATAGTTATTATCTTCCTAATAAAGAAGTTTTACTAAACCTAGTTAAAAGAAAGAAATATTATTCTAAATTTGATTGTACTTCGGGTTTTTGGCAAATAAAAATGGAGCCTGAAAGTATACAATACACAGCATTTAGTTCCCCTCAAGGACAGTTCGAATGGTTAGTTATGCCATTTGGATTAAAAAATGCACCTTCTATATATCAAAGAAGAATGGATAAAATCTTTAATAAATATAAAGAATTTCTTGTTGTTTATGTTGATGATGTTTTAATTGCTTCTAATACTTTAGAAGAACATAAAACTCATCTACTACAATTTGCTAAAACTTGTAAAGAAAATGGTATAGTCTTATCTGAAAGAAAGGCTATAATTTGTAAAGAAGAAATAGAATTTTTAGGGTTAAAATTGAATAAAGAAGGAATTAAACTTCAACCTCATATATCGAAGAAAATTTGTGAATTTCCAGATAAATTAGAAAATAGAAATCAAATTGAAAAATTTCTCGGTTGTTTAAATTATGCTGAGGGATTCATAATAAATCTTGCTAAAAAGAAGCATGAGATTCAAAAATTGCTTCGAAAAAATAATACTAAAGGTTGGAATAATCAACATACAGAGATTGTTAAAACTTTAAAGGAAGAATGTAAAACTTTGCCAGAATTAAAACTTCCTGATGAAAATGATAAATTAGTGATACAAACGGATGCGTCAGATCTAAATTGGGCAGCATTACTTAAAACCGATCTCAATGAGATATGCAGGTATACAAGTGGTACTTTCGGTCAAGCTGAGGTCAACTATACAACTCATGAGAAAGAACTTCTAGCCATCATAAAAGGAATTCAGAAATTCTCTCTCTTTTTATATCAAAACCCTTTTAAAGTTCAAACCGACAATACCCAGATACAATCCTTAGTCTTCAATAAATTATCAAATACACCCCAATACAGAAGGCTACATAGATGGCAAGTTTTCCTGTCCTTTTACAGTTTCAAAATAGAGTATATAAAAGGTTCAGAAAATTTTCTAGCCGATTTCATTTCTAGAAATACAGAATTTGGAAACGAATGAGTTCTCCAACTCTAAAATGGATAAGATGGGTGTACATTTTCCTATAAATGCAAATAGAGTGATTGTATGCACTATACATACAGCTAGTCCACTATCTAACGGTTGGTGGTAAAGACTTATCAAATCCGTTGATGGGTGACAATTTCCCAAAAATTGTGTTGATGATACAGATCATCTTATAAAATTCTTAATTTTTCTGCAGGAATAAAATAATAAAGGAAGATGGATCTTGAAGAGCTAAAGAATGAGATAGACGATATTGTCTTGGTCTGTCAAGACATTGTTGACAGTAATAAAGCTCTGAGAGATTTAATAGAATTAAATTTTAAAACAGTTACAGACATCTCTCAAGAAGGACTTAGAAGAGCCCTTTTCCTTCAAGAAAGTCTAGAGTTGTTCCTTGGCTCTAGAAATAAAGAAAAAGAAAAAATGAGTGAAGCTGAAAATGAGAGTGATAAAAGAGAAAGCAATAAAGGTAAAGAAAAAGCAGAGTCTTCTGGAAGTCAAGGTACTAAACCAGTATCTGATAAAGACTTTTTAGACTCCATGAAAAATAAAGAAAAAACTTCTAAATCTCAAGGAGATGCTGAAGTTATTGAAATAAAAATCAATAAACCTGAAGGCTTCAACAACAGGGGAATCAATTAAGAATTTGTTCCTACAAATAAATGGGAACGAGAATATAAAGAAGTTGCTGAAGAAGCCTATAGATGGGAGAATTCCAGGACACTATTTTACTCTAAAGGATATAGTGTTCATCCAAGAATCACCGCCATATTTGGAGCTGATCCTCATAAAGTTTTTCAGCTTGCAAATTATGGATTTCTAGATCTGCTATATGTTGGTAAAGATCTAAAGGAAATTTCAGAATTTGATGACCGTTTTAAATCTCAGGTCAGTCAAGTTGCTAGAAATAGAGAAGTTGTACTCAAGTTCTACTCTATAGCCCCAGAACCTGAGATGCGAATTTGGCATGAGGTCCAACACATGATCACTATAGACGTTATAACCACAAACCTAAAGATTGAAACTGGAATAAAGAATTTTCGATCTTTTAAATTCACCAGTTCATGGATCACAGAGAGAAGAGCCATGGGCATTAAAGCCATTCAATCCATTGCTGAGTCTTTATGGGAGCGACAATATGAAACTCTCATGCAAGCCAATAATTGGATTCTACTAAAGAAAGGAGGACAGATAAAATCTCCATTGCTAAAGGAGTTCCTCAATAAATTTTTCAGACATGAATTTTATTGCACAGAGACTACAAGAAAGAAAGCTTGCAGAATGATTGGCTGTTGTAAATCATGATGTAAGCACTTACGTCAATACAAGGAGTGACGGATGCCATGACGTCATCATCCACTAAAGAATTATGGTAGACAGCTGTGGATGACAGCTTTTGACTTTAGAGGCTAAAGATGATAAAGATCCAGCTCATAAAGAAAGAGACAACGGACGCCAACTAAAACTTTGAAGTCCGAATAGTTAGCTTTCTAGATCTATAAATTGTACTTAGATTTCATTTGTAAGGCATTCGAAAAAACACACACTCAAATTTTCAGACTGTTTCTCACTCTGAAAAAATCCATAGAATAGGAAACCAGTTTTTCTAGATCTTAGTAACCATCCTCTAAATCATGGTTGTATAAATCCTTGTTTGAAGGAAATAAAACCAGTTTATTTTCATAAATATTCAAGTTTTGAAATTTTTCTATAGAAATCTTTTTAAGCTTGTATTTCTCCTCAAGTTTCCACAATTCGATAACCCTACGAAGGCCGTAGTGATTACACCGCTGGAGACAGTAGCCGTTTGAAAGCATAAGTCCTGTGAAGCCAGGAGGGCGTTTGGGCGAAAACCAATCAGGCTTGTCGAGGTGATTGAAGACGAGTCCAGAAGGAGGATTAAAGAATTAAGGACATCGAGGAGGTAATATACTTTTAAAAAGATTTAAATAGAAATATTGTTCTACTTGATGCTATGAAAGTATATGGTTTTAGAGTACTTCATCAATTATTTATGAAATATATGAGGTATGATTATTGTTTGGTTATATAAGATATAAAATAATGGGAAAAGATTTTGATATCATAAAGAACCAATTTAAAAGAAAAAATAATACTAAAAAGAAAATAGCAATTTTAAAACCACTAGAAGATCTACCCGAAGATTTAAGAATTCTTATTGCAACGTATAATAATAAGGATGATTATGTTTTTGATCTAATCAATAAAACTATAAATCATGAAATTCTTAAAAATTATGTTAAACAATTAGAACAAATAGACAGAGAATTAAAAGAACTTTGGGAAGCAGATAGAACATTAGAAAATTATATTCTTATGCAGTGTAAAAATCTAGAAAGAGTAAAACTAATAAAATTTATATATGACGAAAATTGGGACATACCGTACTTTTTCTAAAAATTAGAGGGATAAAAACATAAAGAAATCAAAAGTTTGGATCATAAAGCAAATAAAGAAGCCTTAAAAAGTGAAATTACTATTCAAATAGTAAAATTACTATTCAAAAGGGGTAAAATGAAAAATCTTTTTCAAAGAAGGACATTTTGAAAATAAATATACAAAAGAAGGGCAAAATAAAAATTAAATCATATTTATTACTGCCTCCATTTTCTTTTAATTGGCATTTTAGTAAAACAATTTTTTTTTAAAGGTATCTATCATTATTAAATTTTGAGAATGCATATACTAATTTTATTCTAATATACCCCTATACTCATAAATGAAAGTAAGCAGAGCGAGTCAGTGCAGTACACTTAAGATTTTATTCTAAATAATTCATTAGAGATGTATTTACTAAAATAATGGCTATTAATTATCCTTCTCACTCATACAAAATTCTTAAACGTTAATTAAAAAGAGCGAGGAGAGTATACTATGTCCTTTTTTTTTAATTTATTTAGCGGATAGGTCTTATAGCTCAAAGAAGTATTACATTTTTTAGTCCTTTTGGATGAGCTTGTTTTAGGGGGAAAACATTTCTTTTTTGTATAAAAAAAACTTCGAAATAAAAAAATTGTATTTGAATGGATGTTTTGAAAAAAAGTAGAAGTATTTAAAAATCCAAAAAGGGATTATTTTTTTTAGAAGCTTCTCAAAGTAGTTTTAAATAAAAGTACTTTTAAAGTACTTTTTATTATTGCATTCAAACGTAAAATTGTTGGGTTAAAAAAAAAAACCCTTCTATAAAATGCACCACTCGAAAAACATTATTTTCTTAAGCTCATCCAAGTAGGGATATTATCTTTTTTGAGTTTTTAATAATGTTATCCATTAAATGTGTGTACTATCATGAAGGATTTTTTGACCTGATGGTAAAGAAGAAATTTCGTCACTACAGAGATTGCAGGTTTGACTCCCACATACATGAGAGTATTCTATTGTATAATAGTTTAATTTGTTTACTATATAAAAATTTGATTTTTTTGTATGCCAGATGATAGTTGACTATGAACGATGTAATAGGTATGGAATGTACTCTAAATTAAAAAAAAATAACAGAAAAACGGAAAGGAGAAACGTGTGTGCACTATCCAAAATTGATGCTTTATTTCTTAGCCCAAGTTAATTCAAGCCTCAAAAGACGGAATCTTGATTATTCTTTTTAGACAATTGATGGCTCTCCAGTATGTTGAATGGCCCAGCTGGTACATGGCCCAAACTTTTGATACGCATCGATTGCAGCCGTGTCTAGACATCTTCATTACTGTGTCGTGGTCATTACACATAATTGAAAATAGGGTTTCATAATATAAACCTATTCCCGTAGTTAGTAAAATTACAAATTATACTCTTTTCTTTTGAGATTATCAAATCCGCCCCTATAATTTTACAGAAGTTATCAGGAAAAAAATTCAAATAACTATACATTTGTGGTATTTCCTTTTATTATGCCATTTATGCCCGTTTGCACAACACTTACGATTCGAAAGTTCACATGATGTTTTTTGCTAAAATCATTAATTGTCATTCAAAATTTTAATGGGTGTATACGATAGGACTGCACCCTTTTCTTACTCGCAAATGAATCTATCACAAATTCGGTAAAATCCGTCATAAAATATAATTTTGTGATGAGTTTCATCCATCAGCAAATGCTTTGTTACAAATTATTGCCTTTTTTTTTTATTGAATTATGTCGCAATTTTATCACAAATATCTTTATATTTGTAACATAATCTCTGCAACACATTTTTTTTTTCTTTTTTGTGAAAGGAAATGTTTTCTTATAGTGGTAAATTTTGTAAATCAAGAGTTTTGATAATTTCAAATACTCCCTCCGTCCCATAATAGATGTCATTTTAGGTTATTGCACAAGGATTAAGAAAATGGACTAACACCATTAATTATAAATTAATTTGACTAAAATATTCCCATAATTACTGAGTTGTTGGGAGATTTTTCAAAAATTTACAAAAGATATTAATTATTGTCTAAAGGTATATTAGAAAAATACTAATAAATTCCCTCTTAAAATATGAGAAAGATATATTGTGGGATAAAAAATTATTCCTAAAACGACATCTATTGTGGAGCGGAGGAGAGTAACAAAGTAAAAAGACGGCCAGCCATAATTTCACTAATTATCAGGAAAGGTTCCTGTAATAAACACTTGAAAATATACAAGACTTCTTTTTTCACGAGAAAACGAGGAAAAAACAAACGCGACAAAAATACAGTATATTTGCTATTTTCATTTCCCAATTTACAATGCCCCTAAAACCAGTATAATTAATGGATCACTTGTTAGATCGAAACAAAAATAAATAGAATAACCCAAGCTAAACGACCATCTCAAGAGAAAAATATCCTAAATTCACCCAAAAAATAATAATAATTCAGAAAAAAAAAACACCCATATACTATTCTTTTCAAGGACACTTGGGATTTTTCCCTGGCCCTCCATAGTAAAAATAATTACCCCAAACTCCATTAATCCCCCCTTGTATGTCGTAACAATTGGGATGATCGGCCAAAACTCGAAGATTTGATAAAGGGGATAAGTTATTATCCCAATCCACAACTTGGAGATTTCGGAAATAAGATGCTTTTCCGAACCCTTCTCCTGCAAAATGCCCACTCCCCATTTGTGTGGACGTGTGTGCCCCTGTACTTTGGCTGTTCACAATTTCACCCCCAAATTGGACCATACTTGCATGATCCCTAAGATGTGTGAACAAAAAAGATGGCCAATAACCAACTAAAATCCCATTCCCAAACTCTAGCCACCAATTCCCGTGCTTTGGATCCTGTGGAAAAAATAATAAATCAAATCGAATATTAGTTAATTACTTGCTGGATAAAGTTTAAGTTGCAATGTATTTACAATGGGGTAAAAACACTTACTACTTCGAATTATTATTATTTTTTATACTTTAATTATTAAATTATTTTTTCATATAGATTATAAGGAATTTTAATTTTGCTCCACAATACCCCTTTTCGGCTAAAAAGTTGTCGGAAAATAATTGACGATGGTGATATGAAAATTTTAAAAATAAAATTGATTAGCAAAAAGTTATTAAATTTAAAAACTGTTTTAGGGCTTTTTGTCTCTATTGGCGATGCGAGGTTACTGCTGAACAGAAGAAATTTCTGTGACGGTCATAACACGACAATACAACTTTTTTTGGTTAGAGTTGTTTTGGAGGGTAAAGTACGTAAATTCTCCCATAATTTGTAATACAAAATATAGTGAAAAATAATTTCGTAAATAGAGTGTAAAATGCCATAATCTGAATGGGAAAATGTTTCTATCCCATTTACAATAATCAAATATTGAAATCATACTAATAAAAATAAGCTTCAATATAAATTTGGTAAATAGGGTATATGAAGGAACAATGAAAAAGTTTCACGTGGGGAGTATTAAATTGATAAGATTGAGAAAGTGGATGGGTCAGAGATGAGAGAGATAACTTTGCTTGGAAAAGAAGAGTGGCAAGAATCTTGTAAAGCACAAAAGGCACATAACAAAATAATTGTGTCCATTGAGTAATTCTACGGTAAAATGCAATTCTTGTATGGAGTATATATATATCCCACAACATGCGTATGTTAGCTTGGTGGTGAACAAGCATCATCAAAGTAATTAGCTCCATACTTGCTTTTCCCTACCCCCACTCAAAGAGAGAGAGAGAGAGAGAGAGAGAGAAGGAGGGAGGGAGGTGAGGGAGCGAGGAGGAGGAGGGGGAAAAACTCTCTTTTCTTTTTCATTTTTTTTACAGTTTAGCGTTAACCCAATCCACCAATCTTTTGTTTTATTTAATTAGACAATATATTTGTAGATTCAACCCCTATAGTTTAGACGTCCCTCATTTGGCTCCCTAATGCCCTGGCTAAATTGACTAAAGTATTTGAGTTTGCAAATTAATGTGAGACACCCCATAAATTAGTAATTCACAGACTATCAAAGAAATATCAAACTTAAAATATTCACTGACTAAAGTATTCACTATGATGAGAACTTAAAATATATATGAAATGAAATATCAAAGACTAAGAATTGAATAATTTTAAAGTTAGTGGATTTGAATTGATATTAGTAATAATACCTAATCCACCAAATCCCATATACAACCTCACATTCCTTGTATTTATTATAAAGGATATTTTAATTCAAAATGGTTCACCCATACTAGTATAAATCAAGCAGTGAATGAATTGTACTTACTAATTGATTGGTATATATTTTATTTTAAAAGAATCACTAACCAGTCACATATTACGTGCAATAACACGTATGCATATGTGGTTGATTGAATGTGGTATTTGGGCTAGTAATAAGAGATAGTTTTGTTTTCATCCACACGAATATTTTTTATTTTTATTTTTATTTTTATTTTTATTTACATTTTTATTTATATTTATAATCAATTAATAAAGTGTAGCGAATTAATTACCTTCCACACCAATAAGCTAATATCAAATTGGCCACCATTATAAGCTGAAGTTGGTGAGATTGCAGCCCCAATTGCTATTCTATTGTTGGTCTGAACAAATCCTGAGCATAGCAAATTGTAACAGCCTGTTGCTTGATATGCATCACTCTGCATATATGCACAATCAATCAATTAACTAATCAGCTTTTTTTTTTTTTTTTGATATAATTAATTCGGAACACCCTATAGATGTCAACCAGAATGCCCCACACACTCACTCGAAGAGGAAGGAGAGAAGACAAGAATGTTCCAACTCGGGACCTCAATGGTGCCGGTTTGAACTACTATCACTGAATTATAGACCCCGTGGCAACCATCTATTTTTTTAATCAAGTGGAATTAATAATTAATTATCGTACTTGATTATTTAATCTGCATGCCTTGTTGAAGAAATGATTAAAGTTAGGGTCGACATTAATTACACATCATTTTTCTTAATAAATAAGCCGAGAAAAACCAATCAAAACTTACAGTCCAGTAGGTGAAGAACCTAGGATAGTTGTCACCGTAAAGCTCTGGGCTAACCTGTTGCAAAATTAATTAATTAATTAATTAATAAATAATAAACGGCGTATTTTTAAGATATCTTGAATATTTTCTAAAATATATTTACAAGGCAATTTTTCAAAATGAAAAAGTCAAAAGAAGAAAGAAGAAAGAAGAAAAGAATAGGGCGAAAAGCATTCTAAAGATTGACTGAAAAAATCAAAAGGCGAAAAAAAAAAGAAAAAAAAAAACCCTTTGTTCTTGAGTAATATATGATGTCGTTTTCGTAAGTGCGCAAGCAAGCAATTCGTTGATTTAGGATGAGAAGCCTTTGACTTAAAACAAAAGAATGTTGTTTACTTAACACACACACACACACACACACACACACAAAGAGAGGCTGTAGTACGGTTGATTTGTAGGGACACTGTTTTTATTTTTTATTTTTTTTATGAGTTGATTTATTAAAAACAACATTTTAATGCAACATTTTAATGTAATTAATACATGTTTTAAGGAGAATTATTAAAACTTATTGAGTTCGACCAAATTGGACTTCGACATGCTTGAAATATTATAGCCTATAGGATAGTAAACATGCCTGCCAACCAGCTTCAATGGTGTTGAGATCATCCCCAAATGAGCCTGCTATAACCCACATTTGTGATAAACTGAATTCAAATTGGCTTTCAACTTGTGGAGACCAAACATTTATACTTGCTTTTGCTCCGTAATATTCATCTCCACTCACATATCCAACTGCATGCTGTGTACGTATGTATGCAACACACAAAAATGTATACCAGAAATAAATAAATAAATAAAAATAAATAAATGGTGGGCATAAGTATTTCTAAGAAATTGAACCATACATATAACCACTGACATCAATGCAAACAACCAGTCTACTTTGTAAATTTACACACACCACATGTTGTACAAAATTTAACTAATCTATAATTACAAAAATTTCTCTCTCTTTTCATATTTATAAATGTCCCCTTTTTAATTATCGAAATTAAGTCAAAATTGAATTTTCTTTTTTTTTTTTTTTGTGTGATGTGACAATTTGAAAACTTTGTTAAAACTTGAATGATATATCGTTTAACTATGCGTGATAATAATCAACAGAAACGGATATTGTATGGTGAAAATAAGTTATAAGGGGGTATGTGTAATTTCAAGAAACTATGAACAAATATTCGCGTAATTGTGTATAGTTTCTGGATAAAGTGTAGTGAATTGTTGCAGTTTTACAGTTGCTAACCTCATGACCATTGCTTGAAGTATCTCTTCGAAACTGCCTTATTTTTTTTCCGAATTGTCGGATTGAGCTTGCTCTGAGAACATCTCTCTCTGTTGTTCTTCTAATTGGAATAGTTCCTTCTGGGCAAAATTCATTAGACATTCTCCAAACCTGAAAAGTATCTTCAAACATATTTGTTCTTGAATATTGCCCTTTTGGCCTCTCAGGTGGATCCTACAAAATTCAAGAAATGCATTAACCTATCAATATTTTCACATTTTTTGAATGTATGAAAAAATAGCTTTCTTTTAATTTTATCTTACCAATGGCTTTTGTCCTTTTAATTTGGGATGATCAAAAGCTGGCTGTTTGTGAGATAATACGCAATCTATGATATCACCGTCAGGACTCTGTACACCAAAACAAAACAGTTCAATTAAAAACAGAGAAAAAAACAGGACAAAAAACAGAGCACAAACAGGACAAAACATAATCTGAGTCAAAACAAAGTATTACCTGAATTGTCTTAATAGCGGGCTTATTGATTTTCATGAGATGGGCTCTGATAAACTTCATCTTCTTCGGCCGGAAATTCTGATTGCTCTCATTAAAATTCACCGATATCGCCGCAGAAACAAAAAACAGCAAGAAAAAAACAAGAGCCGAAATGATTGGTGAAATCTTGCAAAAACTAGCACGCATTCTCGTATATCTTCTTCCTCTCTGTTCTTTTTGTGTACATTGATGTCGTCCCCTTCTGTGATCCAAACAAAGCCTTATTCTCTCAGAATTTGCAAATTGCAAATCCATTCAAAGGTGTGCAAGACCAAGCACAGCTTACTCTCTCAGCATTCCCAAAGTTCAAGAAAATAAAGAAATTTCAAAAAAAAAAAAAAAAAAGACAAACTCTTCTTGGTTTTTGCAGCTTCCTATGCCCTGGTTTTTATATTCTGACAAAATGTGCAACTTATAGGCTGAGTGTAATACTTAAAAAACACAGGGGAATGATGTGTGTGAAATTTTTTTGAGGTTTAGGCCATGTGGGGTGGGGATATAAATATGGGATTGTGACGAACTATAAGCTTAATCAAATTTTCTTGAAATATGAGTGTGAACATTAGTAAAAGAGATTTATTTATTTATTTTTGTGGGGGTGGGGGTGGGGGTGGGGGTGGGGGTGGGGGTGGGGGGTGTTTCCAGTCTCCAATACAAAGACTGAAACTTTAACTTTTTTGTGTCAAAAATTATAGGGTGTAATGTGTAATAATGATTGCAGTGGTTTCTGTTATTCTTTGAAGACAGAAGGGGAATTACACTTGATTCTGGGTTTCCAAAGTTCCTCATGCCTTTGGGTGCTGTCCCTTTCTCACTTCCCTAGATGTTCTTTATGTCAGTAGCCCCCACAAATATTTATCATTTTCACATTTTTCTTTTTCTAACTCTATTTTCTTACATCCCAAATTACTCTTATAATAATAATAATAATAATAATAATAATAATAATAATAATAAGAAAACTCATGACGTCTATTTATTGAAATTAAAATTATTTGGACAAACTTCAGGTTTTCTTTTATAGTTATCCCTTGCTTTTACTTAATCCGAGTGGGAAGAATTTCCGAAAATTAAGAAGAAAATTTACATATTTTTTTCAAAAAGTATAAAATATTTTTTGGTTACTTAATATTCGATTATTAGGAGCATAAATAAATTAAATTTTATGGCAGGGACCTCCTTTTGAAGCTGAAAATTTTCATTGAGAAGCAAATAATTTTAATAATGTGTTATATAGATATGAATTGGCGGCATGCGCATGGTTATTTGCACTGCGTGCTTATGCAAGCATTCATGCATGTGCATGCGCGTTCGTTGGATTTCTATCCAACCAACAACTACTCTTTTTTTTTTTTTCTCGCCCCCAAAAAATAATTAAGAAAAATTATACTCTTCGACCCTATTTTTTTTCCTTTATAATATAGTTTTTCACAAAAGGCCCAAATTGATAACAAATAGTAATTCCATTCTTGTACACAATTATTTGTAGACTTCTCACTAATACATATATATATATATACATATATATATATATACACACACACACAATGATTAAGAGGGTGTTTGGCTAAGCTTATAAGCTCCTCAAAACATCTTATGAGATGTTTAAGAGCTTATAAGATGGTGCAAAGTGTTTGGCAAAAATTTTGGAGGTGGAGCTTATAAGCTCCTCAAATAAGATGTTTAAGAGCTTATAAGCTCTTTTTAAAAAAGTAAGGAGGTAGCAACTTATTTTTTAAGATCTACCAAGCTCCTTTATTTTCAACCAAATTAATTACAATATTGTCATTACTAACATCTTATAAGCTATATCCCTTCTTATTTATCCAAACACTTTAATAACTTATTTTTAAAATAAGATCCAACATCTTATAAGCTCCTAAAACATCTTATAATATGTAGGAGCTCATAAGATGTTTTAAATAAGCTTAGCCAAACACCCTCTAGAAAACTAGTAATCTATAGTCACCGATTTATTACAAGAAACTTTCTCAATAATACTATTGAAAATTGATGAGGACATTAACAAATAACTATTTACTTGCATGAATACACGAGTTTAATTGAAATGTACGAGTACATCATCAATGAACATCCTAAGATATTAAAATAATTCTTCGAGCTTTGACTATGCATCAGAAACATTGATAATGTCATGTATACGAGATCATCGCAACTTTTTGTATATGTTCGAGGTTGATCGCAGTGTATTCAGAAAGATTTTTCGCAAATTATGATAGGCTAAGATGCCAATTAAAATCAATTATTTAACTTGGCGTATAATAAACTTTATACACATCCTTATAGTATAAGAATAACACATATCATGACATGCTAAAGAAAATATATGTTACTAATTTTTGATATATAAAACAATTTGGCGTGGGGACAGGCACGCAACCTAGCTAGACATCAAATATTATGGTGCATGGATACGATGTGTATCCCATAAGGGAAATTAAATTCTACTGTGGAGGGAGATTTTGGGTCCTACAGATACATGCACGTTTATTTTTTTTATCAAATAAAATAAGTATAGAGTGAATCACTCAATCACAGTCATTGAGTGTATGTGTGAAGCTCAGCTATGCATCAAAGAACGTCGTCCAATTCGCTATGGTGTGTTACAAAGTCATAACAAGAAAATCGCGGACAAAATCTACATGTGATTTATGAATAATCAAAATATACTTTTGTTTTCCATACACAGTCTAAATTTATTGAATAATTGTTAATACTTTTCTTGTGAATCTTAGTATTTAAAGCGTATAATCCCTATATTTTTTATGTGAACTTAGTAGACGTGTATTATAGATATTCCGTATAATACTCAAACCAAATATTAATATTCCAATATTTTGTTGAATACTTATTATATTTCTTTAAAATTTAAATCTATGAAAATAATTTTATAGGCATTAATTGAATACCGTATAAATAAAAATTTTAATACTTTATAAAAAATATTGATTATAATTTGAACTATATGTCATGATTATAAATTAGATAATTTAATGATGTATTCAAAAACTTTTTTTTGCATAATTTAGATTAATTGCAAGCATGTGTAAAAATAATACTAAAATAAGCCAAATTATTACCCACAACTAATTCTTTATATTCGTATTTCACTGATATGTATCCGTCTATTATCCATTACTTTGCATACTACTGAGCTAATTTTTTCAAAGTAACTTTAGAAAATTGCATATTATACTCGTACACAATAAATACCAAATATTTTCCATCCCCTTATTTAACTACGAAGTTGATCAATCCTACAATGATATGACGAGTTCTCTTTCTTATTTTTAAAAATTTAAGGGTACATATACGACAGATTTATTTTTTTCAATTTCTCCTTATTGCTATTATTTTCTAAATGTTTCGCTTGACATTCATAGTTGATCGAAACCGTCATTCCTCTCATAGTACAGCTCCAATGGAATAAATCTTATTTGTTATATATATATATATATATATATATATGTATGTATGTATGGATAATTCAATTGCAACTTCATTTTAAGATAAGCACAGACAATGCAATTGATAAATTGATATAATCATTTTTCAAGTAGCGATTTGCTGAAACCATTTTAAAACAACACAAAAACCAATGAATCATTTATATATATATATATATTATGTATATATTTGGCATTGCATGTCTACTGACTTTTATGATATATACTTAATGATCATTTTTTAATGTTGTATATTAATGAGCATTATTAAAGTCGTGTCCGACAAGACAATATATATTAACTTATAATTACTTTTTATATGAAACAGTTTCTTTGGTCATGGGTATATGAATAAGTATGTATATATATACTTAAAAGTGTGTATATATATATGTATGTATGTAGGTATTAGCATGTATTACCTACCGTTTCGCAATATTTGTCATTTTAACATTTTATTTTTGTTTCAAAATATTGGTCATTTTACAAAAACAAGACAATATTTAATGATTTTTTTTCAACTTTGCCCCCACATGAATTAGCTCTTTACCATCTCTAATTATTACCTCTATATTCAAAAATTGCCTTTTTTCAAGACAAATTAACACTTTTGATATTAGTGACATTTTTTTTTTTTGATACAATCATCTCGAGACACCCGATAGATGTCAACCGAAAAATACCCCCACACACATGCACACACTCACTCAGAGGAGAAGGGGTAGAGGACAAGAGGATTCGAACTCAGGATCTCTCTGATACCATTTTCGAACCCCCTACTACTCTGCTCTGAGTCCAGTGGCGATATTAGTGACATTGATAGAATAAAAATTAAACTTGTAAAGGTTGTACATTAATTTTCATATGGCTCAAGTTGATGGACTCTAAATGCAAATTGGTAGAAATTTTAATATGTGATTAATGTTTGAGATAGTTTTAATAAATCATTAATAAGGATAAAATTATCAACTCATAACTTCTCCTTAATATATATATATAACAAAACCTTAAACGAAAAATATTGTCAGACGAGTAAAACATTAATACTTAATGGCCGTATGATCCCGCTATATTGTATCCTAACTTTTTTAAAAGATCGGTATGCTGCCGTATAAATACCCGGGCTCTCACACCCACCCACAAAAAACAGATAAAGGATCAGAAAATATATATTTAAAAAATTACGACTTTTATAAATTCAATTACGCGGGTAAAGTATATTATTTTCCCTAAGAAAATATCTCGTTCACGTGTAAATATTCAAACTTAATAAAATGCATTTTAAGTTTCGTGACTGAATCGCAAAACTACACCAATATACATAGATAATGCACATGCTTCATTAATATTAAATCCTATATTAGAAAGCTGGGATCAAATTAAGTATAGCCAGAAATTCATTTGAAAACTGTTGATTCAAAAGCTGCAAAAGGCTTAGGTACGTAGTTTGCTTTATATACAGGGGACAACTAATAAAATTAAAAAAAAATGAAAAGGGCAAGTTTATAATTATGAGACCACATGTTTGTTAATTAATTTAAAATTAAATAATCAAAAATAACTCAAGGTAATCAATCGAATCATTCCATGCGTGTGCATGCCTTTGGAAATGTCGTTGCATGCCAAAAATTATCACTGTGTGCGCAGTGGTGGTGGTTTGGGGGGGGGGGGGGGGGATGAAAAATGAATATACAAATTAAGCAAATGGAACCGATATTTTTTTTAATTGTTTCTTTATATATGTTTCGCTTAATTTTTAATTCGGCCGCGGAATATAATGAATTATTTATATGGTGATATTGATGATGAAACAAAGTTCATCTTTCTTTTTTTGTAATTAAGGTTTTTATCATTTTTGGTCCCATAACTTAGCCATTTTTCGATTTTGGTCCCACTCGTTTCAATTGTCTTACATTGAGTCCCACATTTTCAAAATGTTGTCAATTCGAGTTCCAATTGTACTATCCGTCACGTTTTTAACGGCAAAAGTCACGTGCTTTGCACGTGCCTGTTAAAAACAAGACATAAAGATAACAACCACGTGCAAAGTATGTGACTTTATTTGTTAAAAACGCAACGGAGGGTACAATTGGGATTCAAATTGACAAGATTTTTAAGATGTGGGACAATTGAAATGAGTGGAACCAAAATCGAAAAAGAGCTAAGTTATGGAACCAAAAATGATAAAATTCCTAATTGTAATGTAGACTGTAGAGGCAATTGTTGTTATCTTTCAATGTAGAAATTGAGGTAGAAATTGCTAGTTAGTTCTTTTGTTTGAGGTTGGCATGCATGTGAAGTTTTGTACCAAACTATGCTGCGTTCATCTTTTCAATAGTATGTTGTGAGAAGAAAAGCTGAAATCTCAGGGACATGTCTACAAATATGGCACAAAGAAACAAATCAAGACAGCATTTGTTGTTTATATGTCGATATGTATCTCAATGGGTGTATAATATACTATATATATATACATGTCATTCTTATATATGTGTGTGTGTGTGTGTGTTAATCTTTCATGGTCCCCTATTCCAAAAAAGAGAAGCACCATTGATTACCTATGGCATGTAGGAAAGAGTAGTTAAAGTGGGAATTTGCATAAAAATATTGGTCCATATGTACTCTATTCCGAGTACCAAGGTCTTGTAATACAACTTCTAAATTACAAAAAAAAAAAAAATAGTAATTATACATTTGGTTTAACAAAAGGTGCTTGGCTATAATCATACATCTGTTTATTGATTAACAATAGTGGTGTGGCCTAGTGGTAATCAAAGTGTCTCCACGCTGAGTTTGTTATTAATAAAACTAAGTGGACTACAAAAGGGAAGGGTTTCATTTTTAAAAGGAAATTACTTGTGCGTTTTGGCTATTGACTTAGAAAATTGAAGGTAATTATACCGGAAAATATCATTTTTGTTCTACACGCTACATCTTACTCAATTTTAGTCTCATTCGATATGAATGTCTCACATTGTATTCCATATCTTTTGAATTATTTCAATTTTAGTTCTACAACTTTCATTAGATATTTAACAACGAATGCATGCAATTATCATAAGAAATTTGACAATATCATGAAATAATTTGATTATCATGATATTCCATTAAACATTTAATTGAAATTAGTTAGAAGGTTAAATCTAAGATAATTTGGAAAAGAAAAACAAAAAGCAGTGTAAGGACTTTGTATTCAATGAGATTAAAACTGAACAAGATCCAATATATTAGATCAAAGATCAAAGATGACATTTTCCTTAAATTTAGAGAAAAATGCGTTAATTACGTGAATTAGGTTTTAGTTAGGATTATTTATATAGGTGTTTTAAACTTTGAATAATTGAGTCGAGAGAAAATAATTTGTCTCATGTCAAATAAATAAAATAAAATAAAGCACTAGAAATTAGGACATTCCGCATAGCATAATTGGTAGAAATTAGGAAAATCAACATAGCATAACTGATCTTTTAGTACTAGTTTACCATTAATTCAAGCAACGAAGCAATCATGAACGTCAAACTCATTTTAAATAGAAATTAGTGGCACTTAATGTCTCATTATGATTTCAACTTCCCAAATCATGTTTTGCCGACTTTCATTTAACTTGGAAAAATATTTTCACTTAGATATTGATTTAACATGGTTTTTTTTACGATTACTATTTTTTTTTTTTGAAAGGAAAAAACCTTTATTAAAAGTCTAAATCCGAATTAATACAAGATGTCACAAAGGTTTGTAGGAATATTCGTATCACTCTCAAAACGGGACGGTGTGTTCCTTGCTAAGGCATGAGCTAATTTATTATCTGTTCGGCGGACAAAAGAAAATACAATCGAGTTGAAACAATTCTTTAATGATTGGATATCACTAATAATATTACCGATAGGAGACCAATCCTGACCATACTGATTAAGCCACTTAATTGATGATGCTCAAATAGTCGCCTTCAATGCTTACATCCATCCACCCCCGTCGATGCGCCAGTTTTGTAGCCTCAAGTTAAAATTACTATTGATTGACGAGTTAATATACTAGTCAATGCATTCTTAAGTCATTAACACTTTTTCGTAAATAAAATCAAGTGCAAGTCACACAATTGA
The DNA here is from genome assembly GCA_026212405.1 of Petrea volubilis. NCBI lineage: Eukaryota > Viridiplantae > Streptophyta > Magnoliopsida > Lamiales > Verbenaceae > Petrea > Petrea volubilis. Next base: position 13,698,846 of record CM047870.1, read on the forward strand.
TCCCTAAATTTTATATTTAGAATCATTTTAGTATCTAATGTTTAAATCGCATGACTTAAGTCCTTCAAATTTTAGTTACATTTCGCTCTTGTCCTTCAGTCAATTTTTCTAAGGGTAAAATTATCAATCTAAAGTTAAGTTGCACTTTAATCCTTAAAAATATATACTTTTGCACTTTATTTTTTCAATTTTTTTTTTTTACACTGATCCTCTAAAACTTATAGATGTAGCTCTATACACTCCTATTAGTGTTGTAGCCATGCCACACTACCTATAAATGGAACAAAATTAAATTTTATATAGTAAAATAAAAGAAATAACACAAAGAAAAAAGAGAACAATACTCCATGGCCACACGACCTATTTATGTGGAAATATTTCTAAAATAAGGTGATCTTGTACCAATTCAAATTTTGGAATAAGATTTTCAATTTTGAAAGATATGTGAAAAGTTGTGATTTTGTATTTTCCTAAACTTTTGAGTTTTCTGCAAATACTTTGTAATTTTATACTTTTTCTTTTTTTCTTAGAAAATATTATATGCATTATCTACATGACTTATTGTTACTTTAGGCAATTTTACAATCTTAATTAAAAAAAAATCGTAAGAGCCCTATAATGATTTTCCAACAAAAGTATTAAAATAACAACATACCCATATCTTTCATGATAAAAAAAAATAAAAAATAAAAAAATCTTATGTCAAAATTTAAATATGATTGAAAACACCTAATTCTACTCTCCCACAAAAGCAAGCTGCAATAACTATGGAGTGTGTTCCTTAATATCTTTTTTGTGTTTAGAAAAATTGGAAAATTCAATTTTGGACTTTGTGTAAAAAATGCAAAGTAACTGCAACACTAATGGTAGTTTATAGAACTACGCCTGCAAGTTTTTCATAATCAATTAAATAAAAAATAAAATTTCAAGGATTAAAGTGCAAAAAATATAAATTTGAAGGGCAATAGAGAAATTTAAATTTTAATTGAAATTTTACCCTCAGAGATTTGACTAAATGACTAAAATAAAATGTAATTAAAATTTGAAGGACTAAAGATTAGGAACTAAACTGATTCTAATCATAAAATTTAGGGATCGTTTGTGTGATTTGTCCTAAAATTAAATATTTGTTCAATTATAATTTATGAATAGGTAAATTACGTTAAACACCTCATTCTTTGGGGTGTTTTGTACTTTGATACCCAACATTTGTAAATGTGCACTTTGATACCTAACGTTTATCACTTGTGCATTGATGATATTTTTTATACTATTCCGGTAGAATATTCCCCAATATTCCTTAGAATATTTCCAAATATTCCACAAAAATTCCACCGAAATAGTGAAAAAATTATTAATATACAAATGATAAAAATTGGATAATTAAATGCATATTTACAAAAGTTAAATATCAAAATATAATATATTCCAAAAGTTAGGGTGGTTAACATACTTTACTCTTTATAAATTATTTGGAACAAACATATCATCATTATTTGTTGAGCATGTAAATGGGGGTAAGTTAAAAAACTAGTAAGTGGGTAAAAAGCAGCCCAATTAACTTTAATGGCCCCACATTTTTGGCTCTAATATGAGTCGAAACTGGCCGGATGGTTAAAACCAGAAAAAAAAAGGTAATTATAACTAGCGGGTGAAGTACATTCTGTGTGTGTAGATTAAAAATATGATAACATTACGTTTAAAAATTTGAATAAAAATAAATTATTCCCTCAAAAAAAAATAACAATAAATTAATTTTTTTATTTTTATTTGAATACATATTTTTAACTATTTTTAATATATTTATTAGATTTATGAAACAAACAAAAAACTTGTTAGACTACATTTACATCACTTGAGATATAATATAATTATAATTTAGTCCATTTTGTTTTAAAATTATAAGTAGCCCATCGAGTTTTAGGACTTTTGTAAACATAAATAGAAATGTCGAAAAGATGACTTTTTTCTGTAATTATAGTGGTCAACCCGTGTACCAAGAGATACGTTTTGTTGAGCCTGATCCCTTTAGTCAATTTTTTTGTTCCACAAATCTTAAAGAAGTAAATTTAGTTTACACTACCACAACTATTACCGAGCATCACCAAATATAATTCAATACCGCTACAATTGACTTTATATATATTTTCTACATCTTGGACTATCATATATCAAAAGCAACTATCTAATAATTAAAAAACAATTTACTAATGCAAAGAAGAAAAATTAATAGCCCGTAAAAAATACGTACCACATGTATGCAAATATATTATTTTATTTTATTTTTTAACAGTTTGTTTTATCTTTTCTTTGATTTTTAAGTTAGATTTTCGAGGAATCCTTTATGCAGCCAGTATGAATATGACAAAGTTTTAGATTTCATTTCGATGGACTTTTTTATGTGAAGAGTACTTATTTTTTGAGGAAAAAAATATTTAAAAAAAAAAAAAGTGTTTGATTGGATTTTTTGAAAAAAATAGAAGTAAAAAAATCTAAAAATTGCTTTATTAGAAAATATTTATTTTTTTTAAATAAAAATATTTTTTAAAATATTTTTAATTACTGCATTCAAAATATAAAATTATTTGATTTGAAAAAAATTACAATAAAATACACAACTCAACAAACACGTTTTCTAAACCTATCCAAATCTTAATTATTTCCTAATTTGGTCAAAGATTCTATTTAAAAAAAAGACCCTAATGAGGCCAATAAGACCTAGCTAGTTCGTATTGTAAAAAGGTGAAACCAAAAAGTTGAATCGTCTATCACAAAATTATTGGTGCCTCAATTGACAAAATCGTCTAGTACGAATTGGAGTCAAAATTTTCAATCTTTAGGATTTGGAATCATTTTGATGTTGCTACGTTCGAATCTTAATGTTTGCTGTGTCAACTAGGAGTATTTAACGAATTTCTAAGAGAACTGAAAATTTTATTCATTATTGTATTAAAAAAAAGTATACGAATTGATCACTCAGTCGTTTATTTTCTTAATATTATTCTGATGAATTGAGCAAGTAATTCTTCATCAAAGACACATTTGGGATTATATCATATCAACATCTTTGATTGGATCCTGAAAATAATATAGGAAAGAAAGTTTGTTTAGGACTTTTTTTTTCTTATGCATATATCTTATTCATTTCTCCTGTTTATTTACCAAATATTATACAAAAAATAATGGCACGAAATATGAAGCTGATTGAGTTTAATTAGGGCTAAGTTCGATAGAAAAGTGTACAACCCCGTAAGTCTCAGTTTGTTGGTGGAGCTAGCTCCAAAGAACCACTAGGATCCTAGTCGAACTTCTGATATCAAACGAACCAACCCAAAATTGGGTCAAGGAAGTAGCCCATATCACAATCTATTCTATTTAAAAAAGAAAAAAAAAAAGGAAAAATAAATTAGTGGAGATGAGCTTGAAATAGTTCTTTTATCTAATCAAGAAAAAAAGGGAAAAAGGCAAAAGGAAAAATAACTATAGCAAGTGTAGATCACGTGTACTATGAACTATTGATAAAAATTGGGTTTCACAAAGTTCCTTAGTTACATGATTTGATGATTAATTAGTATCCAAATGTCAAAAATAGTAATATGCAGTCTATAAATTCAGGCCAGCCAAAGTGGTTGGGTTAATATTCTGCAGATAGAATTCCCTGATGGTGAGGATCACATGTAGTGTTTCAACCATTAGATTGGAATATATATATATATATATATATATATATATATATATATATATATATAAAGTTAGAATATAGTTATAGAAACTAAAGTTCTGTAAAAACACACTTAGAAACAGGGAAAAATGAATAGAATCAAGCCGAAAATATGGTTTGTTTTTAGGGTTTGGACCAAAGACTGCACAACCGATGGACTAAAAAATTTTGAAAGAAAATTTTAAACATTGTGACAATTTAGTAGACAAATAGAAAGTTAGGCGGAATGGGGTGCGGACGAGATTGCGCTCTTAGCTTTTCCTTTTTCCTCTTTCTTGCGCGTGCGAGTAAGAAACCTCATTTCAATTCAAAATTCATATTCAAGGAAAAATAATATAAAACTATTATTATTATTTTTTTTTGTGGAAACTCTATATGAAATAAGTTTTTTTTTTTAATCAAAATATACTCCAAAAATGTTCCATATAATTAAGCTTGAATGTCGTATCAAATGTTGTTTCAGTATTATATTTCATCGATCAAATAAGTTGTAAATAATTGCTATTAGTTGGACTAAATCTTCTACAAATTTTATTTTTTACAATTCATTTGGCATTTCAAAATTCAAATGTATGATACACGTAAGAATTAGAATACACGGAAGACATATATTTTAGAACTGTACTTGATTAAAAGTACTTGAACGGAATAAAAAATTGCAAAAAAGAGATTGGATACCAATATTGTCATTGATGAGTCAGGTGCCACGTCACTACGCCACGTCACTACAAGCCTCAAATTCGCCTAAGTAGGGGAGTTAGGGCCCTCGACACAACGATGGCCCTCGAAAGGGCTCACAAGCTGATCTCTCTTCCTCAAGAACCCCGTAAGACACCAACATGCTATCCCGGGTATCCTCGACCCATATGCCTTAGTGTGCGGATCTGAAGCGGTGATCCCAGCTGAAATACTGCACAACACGGCCCGAGTGGCGCATTTCAACGAGTCCAGGACTGAGGAAAATTGCACCACGGAGCTAAATTTGCTCGAGGAGAAGAGAAACGCAGCCTGGTTGAAGATGCAAAGGTATTGAGCCTCCATGGCCCGAGCTTATAATAAAGGAGTACGCCTCAGGAATTTCCAGCTTGGAGACCTAGTCCTCAAGAAGGTCGAGGTATCCAGACACGTGGGAAAATTGGATCCAAACTGGGAAGGGCCTTACAGAGTTGTAAAGGTCTCAAAAAATAATGCATACCGGCTCGAGGACATGGAAGGAAGAGAATTGCCTCGACCATGGAATGCCTCGAGCCTCAGAAAATTCTATGTATAAGATAAGTCTATTAGTTGTTTCGTTTATTGATTAAGAAACGTGTCGAGGACACTTTTGTCTCGAGGGGAGAGGGGTTGTACAAAAATGCGTTGTAAATAAAGTTTCTTTGTTCCTCTCGATTGTCTTTAAGTTGTTCTTGTGCACCGTTAATCAATTGAATTCTTTTGTGAAATCATGCATAGTGCAGTACTTTTATGAAATCGAGGGAATTTGCGTTATTATAAAACCTCGTTATTCCACTCGATCATCTTTAAGTTCGTGGTTATGCTAAAAGTTCTTATTAAAGTAATTTTGCACTGAAACGCATAACTCAGCACATCTGTTGAATTGAGGAAATCCCTCGGTCTCATCGAAGCATTGTAACTTAAAAAATAATAAAATATAAATAAATGTAGCGAGCTAAAAATTAACCACACTTTGTTAAACAGGACAGGCCCCAAAAAAGAGGGAAGTTTCATTAATTAAAGCCCGTGGGCAATAGAAGTACAAGGGGGACTCAAGCGGACCAATACAAGGGGAGTTAAAAAAGGAGCAAAAGGGGATTACAGTAAAAAGGGGGGTCTTTGACCTAGTCGCTAACTTCGACAGGTCTCTCCTCCTGATCTCCGTCCTTGCCCCCGGCGCCCGCAGTCGCCCCTGCATCGTCACCTCCATCTTCGCCCTCAGGATCACTCAAAGAGCTCGGCCCGACCATCTGATCCTTCCAACTCTCAGGAGCCGGCGCAGAAGGGAGCGGAAGGTCCTCATCGCCTGATGATTCACCTTTGGCACTTTCAGCCGGTTGGATATCGAGGCGACGAAAGACAAAATTGAACTCGTTCCCCTGGAAGTCGAACTCCTTGGACTTCCCCAACGAGGGCGACGCCTCTTCTACGGGCACCCCGTTGCGGTCAAATGAGAGCCCGACAAAGCTGCGATCAAAGTCCTCATCCAGGTCACCCCGCGGTAGGAGTTGATCGAGGACAAGATCAACCGCCTCCGCAGAGTCCTGAAAGCTAAGGTACATTCAAATGTAATCGAACGCCTCACTCACAAGGAATCTCAAGAAGGCTCGCTTGATCCTCTTGCAGCACCGCCCGGGGAAGGTCCATTCAGCTCGCCGAAGTCCATTCAGTTCCGCCTTGGCTCTTTTCTGATTAACTACTTCGAGGCGCTCTTTAGTAAAGTCACGAGCGGTTTCAACCTCCTCGCACAGTTCCCGCGCATCCTCCCAAGCCTTGGTCGTTTGCTTCACCTCGTCGTCCAAGTCTTCGCATCGCTTCTCGAGCTCTGCGATGCCGGTCCGGGCAGACTCGAGAAGCTGCTGGCTTTCCTGCAACTACCCTTGAAGAGTGTCGTTTGTTGAGGCCCGCTCCCCGGCGAGGACCTCGATCTCTTTGAGGAGTTTCTCTGTGTTGGCGAGCACTTGTTCGTTCTTTATCCTCTCTTCCCGGAACAACCTTTTGTACTTATTCTTCCCTCGGCGAAAAATGCTCGCGCGGCGGAGAAAGTGGTGGGAGAGAGAGACGACGACCTGCCATAGAGCAAAAGAGTTAGAAGCGGAAAGCGGCCGACCAAAAAAAAAATTGCAGAAAAGGGAGAAAGATGTTTCCTTACCCCGATCAAGGCGTTGGCCAAGTTAGTCTCCAGCTCTGCAATTGAGCATTTTAAGAGCGACCGCTGATCAGCCGGCAACTGGAGACCTCAAAGTAGAGCCAAGTTCATCTTGGTGTCCGTCTCGTTGGCTCCTACACCGGTTATGCGAAGGTTGGATTGGTGGTGTTGGAGGTGAACGGGATTGCTGGGCCCCGCGTCAGCGCATTTGAGGAGTTCCTCCTCCTCGTCTGTGTCCGAGGGCTCGGGGCTAGCTACTCGTTTACCCTTGCCCGAGGGAGCGGGCCTCTGCTTTTTCACCCCTCGGGCGGCCTCCTCAGCTGCAGCCCTCTTTCGAGAGCCCTCGGTTCCCCCCTCACGAATAGAGACCCCCGGCATGGCCTTTCGAGGGGCGACACTCCCAGGACTTGGCCGCGTGGGGGGAGTTGTTTGGGTAGCCCTAGCGGGTGGGCTGCCAAGTGGTGCCTCCGCCCGAGGCGGAGGCGATGCCTCAGTAGGAGCGGGCCTTGGTGAAGCGGCGGCGGCGGTGGGTGCGCCGGTGGCGGCGGGGCCCGACGGCGATGTAGAAGTCTCAGTTTTGGGGACCGCTTGAGCCAAGGGTTCTTGGCCACCCTCGTTACCCCCCGGGGCCGCCACCTCCTCAGCAGGTGACGTCTTAGCCTCCGCTGGTTGGGAAGCTTCTCCTTCTGTCCCAGCCTCAACCTGGGTGGCCTCTGCGGCTTGACTGGATCCCTCGCCGGCGCTAATATCCCTCCTTGGCCGCCGGGTTTTCTGAGTGACGGACTTGTGGAACGTCATCACTTTGGGTCGAGGAGGTTAGGTCTGATGCCTTTAGCGGTCGAGCCTAGCCAATAGAGCCTTGCGTGCGTCCATGAGGATATTGAGACCTGCATAATGGAGGACGTGAGTTAACATGGGGGAGCCCTCAAAGAGGAAAGTAAGCAAAGAGCAAACTTAAAAGAAAAGAGAAGGGGAAGTTTGGGCCCTAAGGACGCTCTCGGAAAAGGTTTGGCGCCGCGTACCGGGGTGCTCGCTTGGAAACGCCACCACTACTTTCCCCTCGTCGAAGCTTGGCTCTTCATGGAAAAAGTTTCGATTAAGCACAGGGGGTTGACGCCAATTCGAGGGCAACCACTCAACTGTTTATAAGTTACACGGGAAACGCCACCAGCCATTCAGTCACCGCAGCCCAAAAAGGCCTACAGTAATTATGACTAGGCACGCCCCTTCTCATGATGACTTTTCGGCCGCCAGAAATTAATGGACGGAAGCGTGCCACGTCTCCCCAAACAGGCGCGTGGGCTGGCAGAGCCGAAAAAGGGGTGACCTTTCGTGCATTGATGGCGTTTCAAATTCAAAAATGAAAGGACGCCTGACATCCAATCAATTATTTCACTCTTGAAGGCTGGCGTCCTCGACACGATCAAGAGTGGGGGGACTAATGATGAGTCAGGTGCCATGTCACTACAAGCCTCAAATTCGCCTAAGTAGGGGAGTTAGGGCCCTTGACACGATGATGGCCCTCGAAAGGGCTCACAAGTTGATCTCTCTCCCTCGAGAGCCCTGTAAGACACCAACATGCTATCCCGGGTATCCTCGAACTGAGATGCAGCCCTCGAGGGCGCCCTCATCGAGGGCGAGATCCCACACTTAGCTGTTGCAAGGTTGGGCATCCAACGGGCACAAGTCCAGCTAACGATCTCTGACAAGTGCAGCCCACTGCCACCTAACGCAACCCAGTGGCACATGAGTCCATCCCATCAGTTTCCAGCACATTAAATGCCAAGTCATAAATATAATCCTTGGTCATAAATGCCCAAAATACACATTAATTGCCAACAAGGCCCCTCATTAATGAGAAGTGGGAGCAGCCGCCAATAGGATCCAATGGGGGGGGGGGACAAAAGGCACCTGCCGATACGGCTACTGTGTCGAAAGTGACCGGCCCCTACCAACCATGTCACATCCAGGCTCCTCACTCTCATATAAAAGCTCCCATTGGCTCTCCACCCAAAGGTAAGATACACATAACACTCTCTGACCAAGCAATTTGGCTTCTAAATTACTATTTATCATCTTCTCCCAATAACATACAACTGACTTGAGCGTCGGAAAGCCTACGCCGGGGCAAAATCAACTAGTCTCACGTGCGTTCCTCCCTCTTTGGCAGGTGGGCCACCAGCAAGGACATCTCGGAGTACATCATACCCCGACATGTGGTCAAACCAAGATTCGACCGCATCAGTCATATTAGTGCTTCAAAATACACTTGAAACAAACCTTAAAAATTGAAGACTAGACAACTTTGATATTCTAATGTGACAAAAATCGGATTTTTGGTGAAATTGCGGTAGAAGTTTAAAAAAAAATAAAAAATATATTTTTAATTTTTCGTCGAAAATTTCTGTCGAAAATTTAAAAAAAGAATAAAAAACTTAATTTTTCAATTAAATCTTGCCGAAAATAAAAAAATAAATTAAAAAAAATCTTAAAATTTCAATTTTCTATAGAATTTCGACAAAATTTTGGCGGAATTTTTCTCCAAAAATTAAAAAAACTAAACAATCTTAATTTTTCAATAAATAAAAAATCTTAATTGTTGTATGCTATATATATAATATTTGTGTATATACATATATATATATATGTATACAATTAGAAAAACAATTATGTAAACCTTCTTCTTCTTCGTCTTCTTCTTATTATTATTATTATTATTATTATTATTATTATTATTATTATTACTACTGCTGCTGCTGCTTCTGATCAACAAAAAAATGAAACGATATGTTATAAACTATACTAAATTAAAATAAATAATTTGATAATTTAACCACAAATTTAATACAACTAAAAGTAAATAATAATGTAACAACATTTTAAAATTTATTAAATTGATAATTTCAAACATATATGTTAAATTCATAAAAAGAAAAGACATTTGCTAGTTGTATATTAAAATTGTTCCTCAAAATAGAGGACATTTGCACAAGTAATTTTTTTTTTTTTTTGATAATAAAAATTTACATATGCATTGAAGTTAGACAAAGTCGTGGAATAATATGCACCATTAAGTTTTGTTTGGTCATTATCCTCTTTGAAAGATTCACAGTCCAGCACAATTTTAAAATGCATTAAACAACACAAAGTAACTCTTTTAAGATGGAAAATAAACGATCTAGACCCCCGAAAGAGTAATGTTGAGCAATCATTCTGTCTCACCTACAAAGTCAGCTTTTTGTTTAGCCGTATAAATGTCAAGATAACACCCAAACATTTAGGAGTGCCACCCTATAAATCCATCCCTTTACCCTCATTTGTTTTTTGAATTTTAGTAAGAAAAATAAAATAATTTTTTTTTTTTTTTACTTCAAATAATAGTACTCTATATTTTTATTTTTGATTTTTTTTATTTTTCTCCTACTTTTTCTCATCAAAATCCTTATTCCAAACATAGCCTTAAAATGATTAAAATTTTAAACAATGCAAATAAATACGGGGTAAAACTAATTTGAACAATATAAACTTGCTTAAAGTCGCAATCAACCTTTTATTTTGAAAACGTATTAGTAAACAGACGTGTATCACATCGATTTAGACCTCATTAACAGTTCATTGAACACCAATTGCGATCAATCTCGCACTAGAATAGGAAATTTGAGCCTTGTACATCATTTCAACTTCAAATTTTGGTGGGAAAAAAATTGGTTATCTAAAGTGTTCAGCCAATAGAGTAGATACTGGTTTAACATTTTTTATCCTAAATATCTCGGATAAAAAATGGGAAAATTCATTATAAAAATAATTAGATAAAAAATAATCGAGTAAAATAAAACAACTCCCAAAGGTCCAAAGTGGAGATTTTCTTAACCATGATTGAAGAAGGGTGTGGGTATCTTTGGGAAGGAAGAATGAGAATGTTTTGTGTGCCCATTCTTACTTTTGGGTGGGGGCATAATGGCCATGCTATGTGCATCATAATTAGGGCCCAATCATCCATTGCATCATCATCATGATGTTCCTCAACCCATCCACATAAAATGTGCACACATGCAATTTCCTCTTCTAGGGCATCCCCATTTTCAGGAAACTTGCTTTAATTAACTTGCTTGATTCATGAACATGCCAAGTGCCAACTATTTTGGTCAACATATTTTATTGGTTAAGTAATTAGTACTTAAGCTATTTCCTTATCAAATAAACACTAAAATGTATAGTAATTTATAATAATCGGGACAATTCTCACTCTATGAATTAATTTTTAGGGTTGAAAAAAGTTAAAACACATAATATACATGATATCAAAGCAAATTAAGAGCTTGTTTAAATGAATTTTTTTTAAAGAAAAAGCACTTATTTTTGGAGAAAAAAAACACTTCAGAGAAAAAAATTATATTTGAATGGGCATTTTACAAAAAAAATAAAAGCTAGAAAAAAAAATGGCTCTTTTAGATGCTACCTCGAATTAGCTTCAAATAAAAGTACATTTTAAAGCACTTTTAAGTATTGTATTCAAACACAAAAACTACTTGACTTAAAAAAAAAATAAAGACTCTGCTCTAAAAAGTACCATTCGAAAAGTACTTTATTTTAAACCCATCCAAACAGGCTCTAAGTCATATATTGTTGTTGGGAATCTCACTATACTGATTTCAAGCTTCAGTTTGTTTCTCGTCATATTCAGATTTGGGCATGTTAAGAATATTCCTTGTCAATTAAATGTCAAGATGTGGTATGATTTATAATGATTTGAAAAACATCATACGTCGTCTAAGCAAGATCAACTAAATATGTCATTGACTTTGTTTTCGAACTTAGGTGGCCCTAAATTACACTTAGGGTTGTTAATGGGTCATATTTGGATCAAATCAGGAAAATTCGAATCCGAATCCGATAAGCTTATTTAATATCCAAATCATACCCGAATCCTATAGGGTTTACATTCATTCTAACCAAGTCCGAATTCGAGAAAAAATCCGAAATTCGATAGAAAAATCCGATCCGATTAACTATTAAAAAATTGAAACTTTAAAATCAAATAAGCAATAAAAAAAATTATTTCTTATGTAAAAAATAAACTTTAAATAAGTAGAAAATTATTTTATAATATATATATAAAAACTATTAATTATTTTTTGAAAAAAAATTAATTTGAAAAATATAAAAAAGTGTATTATAAGTTATAATAGTTTGGATATTGCATTCTATTTAAAATTATTCGCTAACATTACATATGTAAGGTTGTTAATATAATAAAAAGTATTATTAAAGTTTGGATTTGGATCTTTAACAGATCGGACTGCTTAATTCCAAATTCAACCCATTTATTTGGGATTATGGATATTTGCTATTGGATTTAACCCATCGAATATTTTAATTGATTAAATTTACTAAAATTCGGATTAGAATCGGACTGGATTCAATTTAAAATCTGCTCCATTGACAGCCCTAATTACACTGTGTATTATGTCCCACCACTAACAATGAATATTGTGTGTCGTAAAATTGGGCCTCGAGGATGGGCTTGGAGAAAGTCTAGTCGAAGACATGTTGCATGGGGACCACTTCAATTTGTAAGCCAATCTACACTTACAAAGCAGATAGAAAATTCAAAGATTGAAATGCAATTACACTACCTACCAATATTTAAAATGGAAGACAAGAATTGTGGAAAAAATAACTATAGCCATGAACTAATGATTTCATAAACTGTTTTACTGCTAATACTTGTTAGGGAGAAGAGCTGCTACTGACTTAAAGGGCTGTCCACGGGTGAATTTGAATCAAATCTTTTCGAATTCAAATCGGATTCCGATTAGTTATTTCAGTATCCGAATTCAAACTGAATTCAATAGGATTTATATTCAGTATTATTGGGGTGCGAATGCGATAAAAATTCAAATTTCAACAAGAAAATTCGATCCAAATAATAGTTAAAATTTTTAAAATTTTAAAATCAAATAACCAGTAAAAAAATTTATCCCTTATGTAAAAAAAAAAATTTAAGAAAATAGAAAAATATTTTAAAACATGAATAAAATTTATACATTATTCTGTTAAAAATTGCCTTGGAAATTAAAGTATAGTGTATTATCAATTATTATTATTTTTTTTTTTGGTTTAAACCACCCGGTGTCCGGAGCCACATTGGACTCCGACTAAATCCGGATTCGAGCCGGGTAGGACCACAAAGGGCGACAAAGCTCTCCCTCCCAAGTTTTAAAGCAGCTGCATCCCCAAGGTCTCGAACCCGAGACCTGGTTAAGCCAGAAGAGACCCCTGCCATCTCATCTGCGCCCCTGGGGGTGTGTATTATCAATTATGATGTCTCATATAGTACACTTTATTTAAACTTCCCAACTAATATTATACACTACGGTTATTAATTCAATAAAAAATATTATTAAAATTTGGATTCTGATTTTCAACAAATTAGATTGCTTGACTCCATAGTCTATCCACTTGTTTTGGATTATAAAAATTTATAATCGAATTTAATCCATTGTGTACTTTAATTGGTTGAATATGACTAAATTCGAATTGAATTCAAATTAAAATCTGCTTCACCGAGCCCTACAAGGGACTTTTCTTTTTCTTATTTCGTTTTGCAACTTCTCTTTCAAGGAGAAGTCCATTTTTGCTCTTAGGACTGCTCAAGTACTAGCATTCATCTGTTCTCAATTAGGTCACTCTTTTCTGTTGCCGATTCCTGACACCAGAAACATGTGGGCTAGAATAAAAAGAGCCCAATCACATTATTTTGTATGGCTTGTAACTTGAAACAACAGTGCTTATGTACCCGATGGTAAATGATCTATACGGTATATATAATGCATTTCATTTTGATAATGGAATGTATTTAACTATTGGCTTTGAAAAAAAAAATGTATTTAACCATTAAAGAAGTCCACTTCAAGGTAGTGGAGAGTATAGAAAGGGTAAGTAATTCAATGTTATTTATGTATTTATTTTATCTTACAAAAAGTATAAAGGTTGTACAAACATCGGTAACTTCTATCAATAGAAATCTGTTTTTCTGTGAGTTTCCGTATAATATAATCCAACACTACCTGACTCTTGTTAGGCGCCTATAGCCTCCGCCACATTAGAATGTCCTTTACAGCAGATTGCCTTGATCTTTGGCTTCCATAACAATTGAGTCGTGTTTAGACAGCATAGTATATGTAATATGTCCATTCCAGTAAATCCTGCTCTTGCTTCAGAAATACGACAAACGATCACATCTGAGGTCTTGTTTGGACAACATAAATTTTTCCATCCTTGACGACACCTTCAATATCTTGAGCAGATCCATATAGATCCTCAATGGCGCTTCCCGCATGGGCTATGCTAGAGAGAATTGATTGACGGAAGTCACCATCAACGATCAATGGATCAGATGAGTAATCAAGCACAACTTTCTCCTCTTCATCCATTGGGACACTGCAAGAAACAGCAAGAAATATATTCGGACGATCCCATGCAAGTTGAAGAATCGTGTTTTTGTAGTTTTGATGTAAAGCTATTCAAGTCTAGTGTCTGAATGAATAGCGAATACTCTTTTTTGTTTGCTCTCAAAAAGTGTGATACTATCTTGATTGAGGTGAAAGTCATTATTTCTTAAATTAAGAACTTACAGCATGGAGAAACAAATGGGAGTCAATCAACAGAATAACTTTCATTTGGCAAGTAGATAACAGCTATGAAATAAATTAAGCTTATTAACTTGAATATTTCTTTTTTCCTAAAGCATTACCTATCATAAAGCCCAGCGCCAGCATAACCTTCTAGATCTTCGCCATTTGAATCTGATCGGAAAATAATCGACCGTCGTATAAACAGGCCAATAGGTTTGCTGGGGTAACCCAAAACCTGGGAAGATTAAAGGATATGTTCAAATTTAGTGGCAAATAATTAAAAACATGTATCCTTAGATTGTCATGATATCACATTTGGTTATATCTTAAAAACTATAGAATTATATATGCATGGCTTTCCCGAGCTAAGTGCATCATAATAACCTTGTAGGAACCCCCATTTTGAAAAAAAAAAAAAGAATAATGGCAGCAATATCAACTAAATGAATTGACTTCAGTCTTAAGGTAGGTAGGTCATACAAATATGCTGTACGGCTGAGTCAATAACTTACCCGAGGAGAGTTCAGGTCATTTTTCTTGCAAACAAAGCTCAA
>CM047870.1:13714120-13911828 GCA_026212405.1 Petrea volubilis
GGAGAAAAGAGGTGGCGGTAGCGTACGGGGGGGGGTGGGGGGGTTTGGTGGTGGCGCAAGGGTGGGAGTGGAGGTGAAGGCTAGGGTTTTGTGAGGTGGGTTGGGTGGGGTTGTATTATTTTTATTATTTTTAAAATAAATAATAATAATAAACTAATTTTTAAGATCATATTTAAATGAAAATAAATTTAAAAAAAGTAAAAATATTAATATTGATATTTTAATAAAAAATTAAATATATTTTTAATTTTTTTAATTATTTTATTGTTATATTATTATTTTTAAAATAATAAAAATAATTATTTCTTTATTTAATAGTAATCATCCTACGTGGACTGCCATGGTTGATAAAATGCCACATAAGCGCCATGTATAGTATGATGTTTCGGAAATTTTCACTTAGATTACCGTCGATGATATTTCGGTTTGATTTTGACCAATTTCTGGCAAAATCTCGAATTTCGAGAAAAAAAGTCCTAAATGTGTAAAATATGATTAAATTTTAGTCTTAAAATTAAAATGACAAAATTTAAAGTCCTAAATAAAAAAACGTATGCAACATTGTTCCTAAAATTACAATTTTTCCTAATATTTTTAACTTATCACTAAAAAAAAATATTATGAAATAAATAAAATATAACACCTCAAAGTTATTAGTAATAATATGTAATAAGTGATAATTTTTCTATTTGTCACTAATTAATTTTGTGACAAATTTTTTATATTTATTGTCATTTGATTTATAGGGTGATAAAGATATAATACTTTAAATTATCACTATTTACAATTAATGATACCCTATGATGACACCTAAATTACCAAAAAGTTGCCAATATAATTTGTGATCAGCTTTTTCTTGTTGCTAAGTTATTAGATAGAGGTGTCATTAATTATTAATAATGATAATTTAAAAACATTTTTGTCATGATTGACATTGTAAATACCATTTTCGTGGGCAAAACAACTTTTTGTCAACATTGTATATAAATAGTGAAAACTTTTATAGTGTATACTACCAATTCTTATGTGATCGCCAATCCCCATTTTTTTTTTTTTTTGTTTACAAATTTAAAGAATCACATTATAATGAGACTCCTAATACATAAAAATTACTATGTAAACATATTAATGCTCAAACATGGAACCCATACTCCATCTATTTCTTATTATTTTTTTTGACATTTTGTTTGATTCTTTAAGGATGTGTATTTTGAGGTGCCACTAGTAACGGAATTACATATAGTTTATGGGGTGTATGTACACCTTTTTATTTTAGAATTATCACATACACAAGTAGTTAATTTTAAATAATCGACCTGCTTATTTTTTGAAATATGTCTTTGGGGCACGTGCATCCGATAATTTTAAGATTATCATATATATAAGTAGCAATCTTTAGATAACCGACCTAATTATCTTTTGGAACACGCTTTTGATCACCCCCTGATTTTTTTTATTTAATTATTTGTATTATTTATAACTTGTAGCTTATAAGTGCACCCTGATTTAAAGAATTTTGACTTCGCCACTGGATGTCCCAATAATATGTGGCCTCCAGTTTTGGCTGCAAGAGGTTCTTTTCATCGGTTTGAGAGATAAACCCAAAAATAGGACTACTCTTAGATTCCCATTCCAAGTCACACTGATTAAGTGTAAAAGGATTAGAACAACTTGCACTATTATAATACAAAAAATTGATCGAATGAAGTAGCCTTCACATGGGGCGGGGGTTTGGGGGGGGTGTTAGCGGTGGAGATGTGTGTACTCTCAATTTAGCCCAGGGCAAAACTTTTCTCTGTATAGAGAGCTGACTGACAAAGAAGCGATTCCATTTGCACTTTATATGGGGAGTAAAGCTGATGCAGTTCTTCTAGTGTTATATTCGCCTACTTTTTTCCATTCTCTGCATATTTGATGGAACAGCTTCTTGAAATTTCCATGATGCTTGGGGTGGGTATCTTTCTTCTCTTTTCCTTTTTGTCCTTTCAGTACGGATCTTCTATTGTCTAACTGTGTTACATCTCCTATTACACCTCATTCAATATACGACACGTGTATTGGTGAGCGATCGAAATAAAAAAAGAGAATTGTCCTCCTCTAGGGTTTTCCAATTAGTAAGCCAATAATTCATATAATGGCAGTGTGTATGGTGAATTAGCCTAGTATTCTATTATTATTTTTTTTCACCATAGTTCACCATATAATTACCTTAACCTAGTTCTTGTTACATGTGTTCTTGGCAAAATTATTACTTATCGCAGTTCAGTATAAAATAAATGACCCATCTGAATAGGTTTTAAATGACACAAAAAAATAGTTGCTGTCTTCAATGTTACTTTGATTAGTAGAGCGTTTTATTTTAAAAGTTATTTTGATTTCCAATACCATACTTTAAATACATTAAAAAATTGCTTTTGTTATTTCTTACAAAAAATCCAACTAAATGCAGATTTTATTTCACTGGTATGTTTTTAAAATAATAATAATAATAATAAGTTTTTTTTTAAAAAAAAAAGTCCATCCAAACCGGCACAAATTCTTTAATCTTTAACCTAATTTATCATACTGTATTTTTGAGTAATTTGGTTATCAGTAAACATAAAAACTATTAAATCAATAACTATGTATGACTCACAAGATCTCAGTCCCAATGCTTTTTTTTTTGTCTTTTTTTTTCCTTTTTTAATATCAGTATTGGCATTAACATGCTTAGGATTTGCCAGTAATTTCCTTTATGCATATATGTATCATTTATACCATTGTATAAAGTACAATTTCTCCTTGTTATTTATTTCTTTCTTTTCTATCAGCATTTCTTTATTTTCTCTTTCTTATTTTTTTCTTTTTTGGGACTATTAATTTTACCTAATATAAATTTAATGAACACATTGAAATAATTTGAAGATATATTTATATACAGAGTTTAATAAATATTTATAATTTTATATTATCAAAAGTTAAGCATATAATTAAATTATATTTTACAGAAGCCCGATTGCTAGAGAAAACATAAATCCTGAGTTATGCGCCTACTGGATAGCTCTCGAAAATTGGTCGAAATGGGCCCAGGAACGCAAACCTTAGGTCCAATTATACATATATCTATGAGCCGAAATAAGTAGATCAAGTTTAAAACTAGGCAATTTGATCAGATAAAAATTTGGATCTGAAATTTAAAAATATCTTTATTAAATTATCAATCTTATATATATAACATTACTAAAGACTTAAAATAAAATGCAATATATGTAACATTATATTTAATGATTCTGTTATTATTTATTGAAATTTTGGGCGATTTTTTCTACTAAAATATTTTTTTTAAATAGTAAATAAACATGTTTTAAATGTATCCAAGGAAAAATATAATGTATAATCCATTTAGTAGCACTTTTATAGTTATCATGGAATGTATACTCATTTTCCATCTTTATCACATATGAAGGAAGCAGTCCGCATCATCTGCTACAAAATGGTACGTGTTCTATTTTCTTCTCTACTCATTAGTATATGCCACGTGTATTGGTGAATAATTAAGATAAGAGAACAGAACCTTCAAAATTTTCTCCATATAATAAGTTTTTCTCTTTTCTTATCTCAATCCCTCATCAATACACATGATGTGTATTAATAAGTGAAGGGGAAAAAAATAGCACCGTTTTGTAGCAGATGATTCAAACTATAAAGCAATATTATTTTTTTGTATTCATTGTACTCATACTCATATTTTCATCTTTATTTTTGAATGTCTCTCTGTTTAGCTTTAATTTTTTGTTATTAAACTGACAGGATTTTTATTGGATTCTCAAATATTGTCCGATTTAGATCCTAAAGGATGTTTGTTCGAATTTAATTAATGAAATATATTCTAATGGGAACAATTTTTGTTTTTTTTGGAAATCTATCTATTACAATCAATCAATTACATCAATGGTCTATTAAAATTATGATATCAATATTCTAAATGAAGACCAAACTATTACAATCAAACATCAATCATCATCAAATAACAACAAATACAAACTACTACACAGTAAGAAGAAATTTTATATCAAACTAAAATAAAATCCCCATTCATGCAAAATCGAACCCCATTGAAGCAAGGCCTCATCGCCTATTTCAATGGGAACTTAAATTCTTTATATCCGCTCTACACCTGACTCATTGATAGCACTAAATCTATAGTGCATTTGGCCAAAAAAAAAAAGTTTGGGGGGAAGAAGGGGGGGGGGGGGTGGATAAGAGAAAAGAGAAGGAAAGGAAAGAAAATAGGTAGATTTTAATTTTTCATATGTTTGTTACGAATGAGAGGAAAATGAATGGATAGAAAATAAAAAAAATTAATCGTAGTCTTTTTCTTTCATTTTTTGCCCAAATTTGGAAGGAAAAAAAAAATTAGTAAGCCCCGGGCCAATTTTGCCATTCTTTCCACTTTTTCACTCACAAGCAAAGGAAGAAAAAATATTTATTTTCTCTCATTTTCATTTCTTTCACTCTCCTTCCTTCCATTTTCCTCTACCATACAAACCATAAAAAGAAAATAAATGAAAGCCCCCGCCCCCCACCCAAACAAAAAAGAAAAAAAGGAGAAAAAAAGATCAAAGCAAAGAAAACACATATGACACACATTTACATACACTACACAAAACTAATGAAGTACAGATGAATCCTTAAATTGAACATATAGATAAATTGCCTATGATATATGGAACAAATCTATGTATGGAGAAGAATTTGACAAGAAGTGGCTGGAGGCTCCAAAACCACCATACAACAAATATTATGCTAGGCAATTTATAGTTTTAGCCACTAAATTTTCATAAAATTACTATAGATATTTAAGTAACTGAAATTAAATATGTCTGTATACAAGAAAATGAAAAACTTATAATGAGAAGAAATTCAGTTTAAATAATACACTGTGGTTACAGAGGCGGAGTTAGGGGGTTTGGCGGGTGCCGTCGCTCCCTCTTAAATTTGGGTAGAGCTAAATTTTATATGTAATTTTATTTCTTTGAAAATTTTAAATTTTGTCCCTTCTTCCATTAAAAAAAAAATGAAAATATCAGTAATATTTGGGCAAATTCCACTTTACCTCCTCATACTCTAACTCAATCACACTTTACACTCTTATACTCTCAATTGCACCACTTGACCCCCTTATCCTTTTATTTTTGCTTCAATGTAATGCTTCATGGAATCTTTATCTATGTATGTTAGTCAAAATTATATTAACGACCCCTATACTTTTTTTATCAACAAGCATTCCCCCAATGTTATATATTTTTTTTATATAAACATCCATTCTCACTAGTTCTTTTTTTTTTTTTTTAAATAATTATCTTTACTTGCAACAGCACTAACGACCAATATGTGGTATAATAAAAAAGGTCAACTATTCCATTTGGCCTATCATTTTTTATATCTTATGATTTTTATTTTTTAAAAGATTGATAATCTGTATTTTTTAAATTTAATAGTCAGAACAATAAATGATCTCACACATATTTACATGCATGATATGGATTTTGTTTTCTTGAATATGTACATCTTTATTGCATTGTTGAAGTTTAATTATTTTTGACAAAAAAAATCTTCATAAAATTATCTTTTTTTCATAATTTAAAAAATCTTTAAAATATTTATTATTTTGATGTTTTAATTATTCATCTATAAATATCATCATTGATAAATTCATTTAAAATGCTATGTCTAATTTATCAATTTTTGGGAAAAAATAATTTTTTATCACTTTTACAAGGTATTTTAGCACAAACAAGTTAAATAAATTGTCGAGAATTATTTCGAATGAACTAAAAAAAAAAAATACTTACCCAATGTTATTGAAAAAAATAAATATAAAGGAAAAAAAAGACAAGAACTAGAGAATATAAATAAAAAAGATTATTGACCAAAACTTATTTGAACTCAAAACATGCATAGTGGTACATATTTATGACATAAATCACATAGTTTGTGCTTGTAGTCTAATATTCTCGTTAATAAAAATAAAAAAATTACAAAAATCACAATTCTTAAAAATAAAAATTATTAAATATACAAAAATGATAGGCCTATGTTAAATAATTGACCTTTTATAATATAAAATATTGGTCATGAGCAATTTTTTTAAAAAAAAATATAAATCTTCAAAAAAAAAAAAAAAGACAAAAGAGAATGGGGCTTTGTGTCCATTTTTAAACATTTGTTTGGGGGGGGGTGCTTGGTTAAAAGTTTAGGAGAGGTTAATACAATTTTCACAAATATATAAATATAGATTTAATGAAATATAACAATTAAAGCAAAAATAAAACTACAAACGGATAAAGTGATGCAATTAAAAGTATAAAGAACTTAAATGAGTTTGGGTTAAAGTACAAGGCTATAAAATAAAACTTACCCTTAATATTTTATAGAAATTTAAACTCAATTCGCAAATAAATTTTTTTGTCTCTGTTATATGTTATTTTATCTTTCTTTGATAAATTAATCCGAAATGTTGGAAGCATAATATTACTGCAATGGCTTAATAAATTCCTGGGGAAAAACATGCAGCACATTCAATGAAATTCAATTCATACGATATAAAATGATCCAAAGTTATATAACACAAAGCTTTTCCCCACAATTAATAATCATAATTTGTATATACCAACCGGAAAATATTTATACATGTATGAATAATATTCATATTGAATGCTCATGGCTTGTTCTCTGCGATGGCCAAGAGGCCTTCGGTGAGGTTCTTTATCATATGATCAAACTGAGTCACCTCCGGCAACGAGACCCCGAACTCCCCCAGCCCGTCCGTGCACTGCGTGAACAAGGCCGCGGAGAGATAACTCCTGAGCGAAGAATCGGGATCCCTTTTGACGAACCCTAGGCATTGCTGCATGTTGAACAAAATGTCATCGTACGCCTCCTGGCAGGTGCTGTTGAGGGATTCCATCGTCTGCGGCTCCAGGTTTTTAGGCAGCCTCGCCCACACGTGGTCCACGATGGGTTTCCCGCACTCGATCCTGTAGATCACGTCGTTCAGCGCGTTCGTCATCGCATCCGCCCAGGTCTCCCCCCCGTTCACGAGTTCCGTGCAGAGGGCCTTCTTGTCGTCGTCGTCAGCCGAGGCGCAGAAGGGGCTGTTCGCGAAGGGGGCGAAGGAGATGACCGACGCGGCAGCGAGGAAGGCCATTGTGCAACAGACGATGGCTTTTGTGAAAGCCATTTTTCGGGTGGTCTTTATTATTATTATTTTTTTACCCCCTCTTTTGCGTGTGTATGAATCTGAGTGGAACGAATTTTTAAAGACGATTCATACGGTTTTTTCGGATCGGAGAAAAATATCTAAATTTATATATGGTTTTTCGGATTTAATGATGGGAAAAGGAATAGTGTTGTGCAAAATATGCGTATGTGGCAGGCGTTTATATCTTTATCCAAAAAGAAAAAAAAGGTGAGAATTTACATCTATACTCCTTTGTAAAAATAAAAATAAAAAAAATACTCTAATAATTGTTTGATACGTTTATATGGGCATTTTTTCCCCTCCCATATCTTTTATCACTTTTCGATTTTCTCTTTCTTCTATTCTTATGTAAGACTATTATTTTTCTTTTTGTTCTTCTTTCTCTCCTCTCTCAAATTTCTATATTTTATTTTACTTTTTTATTCACTTTTTCAATCCTCTAATTTAATCAATTTTAATTATTTTTTTATTTTCATAAATTTAATAAATATATTAAAATATATAAAGTAAAAATTAAAATTTAATTTTATGTTATTAAAAATTTCAAACATAATTAAATTATACTTTGTTTTAAATTTGTACATGTACCGAGTATACCTCACGCACTAATTAACAATTAAATAGCATAAGGGACTTGATGGATAAGGGTCCAAATTAATGGGTTCGAATGCAAACTTTAGGCCCAATCAGTTGGTAAATCTAATAGGGCTATGGATGGGGGCGGATTTTTAAGTTTCTCATTTTTTTTCCCTCTAATTTCTTCAAAAGAATCGCAGTCTCAAGCTTATACATTCTCTGTTTGGCTTGATGCAATATTATGTGATAGGCAATGTTTTGAAACCCAAATCGAACCGGCCAGTTCGATCAGGAATCAGAAGGTTGTCTGGTCCGTTAACTCTAAAAAACTACCATCCAATTAACTCAGTATGAACCAGACTGAACCAGCTAATAACTGGTTTAATTGGTGTTGGTTTGACGACTTGAATCAGTGGGTTGCTATTTTTTTAAAATCTTGTTTGTTTAACAAATTACAAGAGATTTCTACAAAATACAATATCAACAAAATCTCCATTTTTTTGGTATGTTTTCTCTCTCTCTACCTCATTTTTTTTTAAAAAATTACTCCTTAATGATCAATCAAAGAAGATTTTTTTTTAAAAAATATTTTTTGCTATAACTGATTTTTCTTGTTAAATTTCTGGTAATTAGTTAAATACTCTCGAGTTAGAACCCAAGCCTAATATAAAATTCTTTGTCATAAAAAAATTCTTTGATTTCGTTGTGCACTCCAGTAAATTTTTGTTTCCTGCAAAAAAGATGAAAACCATATTTTTTAACTTAAGTTTCAAAATATTTAAAGTGTTTTTTCCCCTTAACATTGCATAACTTTAATGTAATCAAGTTACTTAGCTCAAATTAATATCAATAATAATAATTTGAATTTGTTAAAATTTGTTACTACAACTTCGATCTATCGTGAAATCAATCATCATTTGAAATAACAAAAGAATTAACTCATCAATAAAGATGATAATTGAATATTTTTGTCATGTAATAGATTTTGAAAGATGATTTCATTTATTAGAACTTTGTGACTGGAAATACTTGTAAACTTGATGGTGGAGAGTTTGTCATGCAGTTTGATTAATATTTTCTGAATTTGGTTGGGTATTTGATGTGAAATGATATTTTCTTAATAGGAATTTCAAAGAGTTACGAAATATTGAAAACTTTCTTTTAATGTTTTCTTTATATATTAATTTTACAATTTTTTTATTAATATCTATAACATCTTACACATATATAATATTAAATATATTTTATAATTTATTATAAGGTCACACCGGTCGAACATTTGATTGAACTGATAGAACTAGTTGAATCAGTAATTAGTAAGGTGACTGATTCTATATCTAGTCTGATTTTCAGAAAATTGGTGAGAGGACCGAGGACAAGATACTATTTTGTTTGGTTCCTTGGACAGTGATGACAACTAATTTGACTGGCTATAGCCTATATGGATAGGTTTGAAAAAAAAATATTTGTTGAGCTATATTTTGTTCTTAATTTTTTTAACGATAGAACTTATTTTCTTTTTCATTTTTGTTTAAGTTAAACAATTTTATGGTAGGTTTAATAATTTAAAAGTGATGTAAAGATACTTTTATTTTGAAGTTAATGTAAATAACTTTTAAAAACAATCAAATACGAACTTTTTTTCATTAAATTGCTTCCTTTTTTTTTTCAAAAAAAATGTATATATATGTATGTGTATATATATATATATATATATATATATATATATATATATTTCTATCTTTTTTGAAAAAATCTGTTCAAACAGGCTCTTAATCATTAGTGGCCCCTATCGGTTTGTAGCACCTATCAAGCCCTATTGACTGTTGTTTGAGGTATTAAGGCTGTTGTTGGAAATTAGACGTGGACGAACAATTCTCATTACTTGTGACTGGAAAATAGACATGGATTAATAGATTTAGAGAAAGAAATTAAACGAGGCTTTACCTAGTCCGATCTAAGTAATATGACCAAGAAAAACCTGATTTATTAGTAGCCTTTATCAAACAGTACCATTCCAAAAAATATCAAGTATGCTTTGTCTTCTAAAATATTCTTAATCTCCAACTAATTTACCCGAATACTTAACTCGTGAGTCGAGCGATTAATAATTTTTGCTTGGGTCGATCCAACGACTCTAAAGTCTTGTATATATTTTCAAGTTATCATTGGCTTTTAAACCAGTTGGTTCCTTATAGAAAAAAAAAATGGCAATTATATGAAATTGACTAGAAGCACTAAGACAATAGTAATTTTCTTACTCCAAATATAATATTAAACTCCCAAACCAAGAATAGGAATTCATGAAGTTTGAATTCTTCTTTTGCTTTATGGTTCTCCTCCATCAATTATTGACCATATTATTGTAGTTTGGAAACAAAATCAAGAATACAGCACAAAAGAACACGTGTCTTATCTTCAGTGCATGATAAATGATGTCAATTCGCAGATATGACAAAATTGTAATTCTTTTTTATTGGTGACATCAAATTTTTATAAAATATTAATGTATTTTTATTATTTATAGAACGAATGACTTGCCAAACAATATAGATTAGTTTCATAATTTGAAACTGCAAAATCGTGGGGTACAATTGTAGGTTTCGACAACAATCAAAAAAAGAACGGCCGTGAATAGGGAAAATGCATATATATTAGGACTTGGGACAAACTCCACTCCCACAACTAAAAAATAATTACATCTTGATATTTAATAGATGTGGGATAATTAACAGAATATATCAAGCTATTATAAAAGGAGAAGCAATATATATGTCGACGACGATGCTCATTGCTGTAGAAGAACAGCCAAACAATTGTCAACCTCCTTATGCAAGAGCTTGACATATCTGCCGAGCATCGTGTGGTCGACTCGGTACTCGAGCAGCACCTCCTTGCATCTGTTGCTCAAGGAGGCGCTGAGCACGGACCAAGCCGTGCCCACGTCCTCGTGATTGGGTTGCATGGCTTGAATGGCTTTCTCTATGTTATCAACGTCGTCCTCGAAACCCCTGTTGCAAGAGCCGATGATGTCGGCTTGGCTCGTCTGATCTAGGTGTGATATAGCTGGCTTGATGATGTCGACCATGCTCTGGAGCCGCTTGGCCAGCGCCAGGCTCGTGTTCAGGGCGGCCATTGTGGCGTCACGCCAGGTGGCCGTGCCGTGGACCATTCTGGTGCAGAGGCGCATGTGGGACGATGTCCGGCACCACGGGTGGACGCTGATGAATCTACGAGCCGAGGCGGAGGCCGCGAGCTGAAGGAGAATGAGAGTGGCCATGGCCAGAAAGGGAGTTGCCAGCTTTCTTGGAGCCATTTTTTTTTGTTTTGGGGTTTGATTTAGTTTTACTCTCCTCAGCCCGTTTTTTTTGGATTTTTTTGGGGTTATATATTGAGGGAATTTTAAAAAAATGTAGGGTTTTTCTATTTATTCGGGTCGTTTGTGGTGATATTTGCTGCCAACTTGAACGAAGAGTTTTTCTTCCTTACTTGCAGAAGTTGTAGGTGATTGGTATTTTTGAAGCGTTGTATATATTAGTTAATTTATATTTTATTGGCCCAAAATTAAGGGAGAAATTCTTATCGGATTAGTTTTCGCCCAACCCAATAAATTCTTTGGTCAATTGTGTTGCACTAGCCACTAAGTATGTAATTGATCGTTTTCTAAAAGATACACCAATGTTGTACTACTCTTAACACCATAAAATTGATTATCCTTTTTTATTGCCCTGTGTAATGGCATTGACTTTGACATAATTTTTATTTTATCCTATTATTATATATTTATTTTTAAAATATCCTTCTTTTAAAATTTTTTTTCATTTTACCCCTTTTGAATAGTGATTTTACTGTTTGAATAGTATTTTTACTGTTTAGAGTTTCTTTATTTGCTTTGTTGTCCAAATATTTTATTTTATTATAACTTTAGACCTCTAAATTTTAGAAAAAGTACGGTATATCCCAATTTTCATTATATATAAATTTTGTTAGTTTTATTCTTTCTACATTTTTACAATTCATAAGAATATAATTTTCTAATGTTCTCTCTGATGTTGAAAGTTCTTTTAGTTCTCTGTCTATTTGTTCTAATTGTCTAACATAATTTTTAAGGATTTCGTGATTTATAGTTTTATTAATTAGATCAAACACATATTCTTCTTTATTATTATATGTTGCAATAAGAATTCTTAAATCTTCGGGTAGATCCTCTAATGGTTTTAAGATTGCTATTTTCTTTTTATTATTGTTTTTTTCTTTTAAATTGGTTTTTTTATAATATTAAAGTCTTTTCCCATAATTTTATATCTTAGCTATCAAACCGTCATACATTTGCACAAATTTCATAAATAATTGATGAAGTACTCTAAAACCATCTATTTTCATAACATCAAGTAGAAAAATATTTCTATTTAAATCTTTTAAAAGTATATTACCTCCTCGATGTCCTTAATTCTTTAATCCTCCTTCCGGACTCGTCTTCAATCACCGTGACAAGCCTGACTGGTTTTCGCCCAAACGCCCTCCTGGCTTCACGGGACTTACGGTTCCAAACGGCTACTGTCTCCAACGGTGTAATCACTACCGCCTTCGTAGGGTTATCGAATTTTGGAAACTTTAGGAGAAATACAAGTTTAAAATATTTCTATAGAAAGAATTCTAAACGTGAATATCTATGAAAATAAACTAGTTTTATTTCCTTCAAAAAGGATTTATACAAACATGATTTAGAAGATGGTTACAAAGATCTAGAAAGGCTGGTTTCCTATTCTATGGATAGTTTTCAGAGTGAGAATCAGTCTGAATTTTCGAATGTGAGTTTTAGAATGCTTTACAAATGAAATCTAAGTACAATTTATAGATCTAGAAATCTGACTATTCGGACTTCAAAATTTTAGTTGGCGTCCGCTGTCTCTTTCTTTATGAGCTGGATCTTTATCATCTTTAGCCTTAGAAGTCAAAAGCTGCCTTCACAGCTGTCTACCATAATGTTTTAGTGGATGATGACGTCATGGCATCCGTCATTCCTTGCACTGACGTAAGTGCTTACATCATGATTTACAATAGCCAATCATTTTGCAAGCTTTCTTCCTTGTAGTCTCTGTGCAGTAAAATTCATGTCTGAAAAATTTAGTGAGGAACTCCTTTAGCAATGGAGATTTTATCTGTCCTCCTTTCTTTAATAAAATTCAATTATTGGCCTGCATGAGAGTTTCATACTGTCGCTCCCATAGAGACTCAGCAATGGATTGAATGGCTTTAATGCCCATGGCTCTTCTCTCTGTGATCCATGAACTGGTGAACTTGAAAGATCGAAAATTCTTTATTCCGGTTTCAATCTTTAGGTTTGTGGTTATAACATCTATAGTGATCATGTGTTGGACCTCATGCCAAATTCGCATCTCAGGTTCTGGGGCTATAGAATAGAACTTGAGTACGATTTCTCTATTTCTAGCAACTTGACTGGCCTGGAATTTAAAGCGGTCATCAAATTCTCAGCATATAGCAGATCTAGAAATCCATAGTTTGCTAGCTGAAAAACTTTATGAGGATCAGCTCCAAATATGGCGGTGATTCTTGGATGAACACTATATCCTTTAGAGTAGAATAATGTTCTGGAATTCTCCCATCTATAGGCTTCTTCAGCAACTTCTTTATATTCTCGTTCCCATTTATTTGTAGAAACAAATTCTTCATTGGATTCCCTGTTGTTGAAGTTTTCTGATTTATTGATTTTTATCTCAATAACTTCAACATCACTTTGAGATTTAGAAGTTTTTTCTTTATTTTTCATGGAGTCTAAAAAGTCTTTATCAGATACTGGTTTAGTACCTTGACTTTCAGAAGACTCTGCCTTTTCTTTACCTTTATTGCTCTCCCTTTTATCACTCTCATTTTTATTTTCACTCATTTTTTCTTTTTCTTTATTTCTAGATTCAAGGAACAATTCTAGACTTTCTTGAAGGAAAAGGGCTCTCCTCAGTCCTTCTTGAGAGATATCTGTAACTGTTTTAAAATTTAATTCTATTAAATCTTTCAGAGCTTTATTACTGTCAACAATGTCTTGACAGACCAAAACAATATCGTCTATCTCATTCTTTAGCTCTTCAAGATCCATCTTTCTTTATTATTTTATTCCTGCAGAAAAAATAAGAATTTATAAGATGATCTGTATCATCAACACAATTTTTGGGAAATTGTCACCCATCAACAGATTTGAGAAGTCTTTACCACCAACCGTTAGATAGTGGACTAGCTGTATGTATAGTGCATACAATCACTCTATTTGCATTTATAGGGAAATGCACACCCATCTCATCCATTTTAGAGTTGGAGAACTCATCCGTTTCCAAATTCTATATTTCTAGAAATGAAATCGGCTAGAAAATTTTCTGAACCTTTTATATACTCTATTTTGAAACTGTAAAAGGAAAGGAAAACTTGCCATCTATGTAGTCTTCTGTATTGGGGTGTATTTGATAATTTATTGAAAACTAAGGATTGTATCTGGGTATTGTCGTATGAACTTTAAAAGGTTTTTGATATAGAAAGAGAGAGAATTTCTGAATTCCTTTTATGATGGCTAGAAGTTCTTTCTCATGGGTTGTATAGTTGACCTCAGCTTGACCGAAAGTACCACTTGTGTACCTGCATATCTCATTGAGATCGGTTTTAAGTAATGCTGCCTAATATAGATCTGACGCATCCGTTTGTATAATCAATTTATCATTTTCATCAGGAAGTTTTAATTCTGACAAAGTTTTACATTCTTCCTTTAAAGTTTTAACAATCTCTGTATGTTAATTGCTCCATCCTTTAGTATTATTTTTTTGAAGCAATTTTTGAATCTCATGCTTCTTTTTAGCAAGATTTATTATGAATCCCTCAGCATAATTTAGACAACCGAGAAATTTTTCAATTTGATTTCTATTTTCCAATTTATCAAGAAATTTAAAAATTTTCTTAGATATATGGGGTTGGAGTTTAATTCCTTCTTTATTCAATTTTAACCTTAGAAATTCAATTTCTTCTTTACAAATTATAGCCTTTCTTTCAGATAGGGCTATACCATTTTCTTTACAAGTTCTAGCAAATTGTAATAGATGAGTTTTATGTTCTTCTAAAGTATTAGAAGCAATTAAAACATCATCAACATAAACAACAAGAAAATCTTTATATTTATTAAAGATTTTATCCATTCTTCTTTGATAGATAGAAGGTGCATTTTTTAATCCAAATGACATAACTAACCATTCGAACTGTCCTTGAGGGGAACTAAATGCTGTGTATTGTATACTTTCAGGCTCCATTTTTATTTGCCAAAAACCCGAAGTACAATCAAATTTAGAGTAATATTTCTTTCTTTTAACAAGATTTAGTAAAACTTCTTTATTGGGGAGATAGTAACTATCTGACCTAGTAAAGTGATTTAATCTTTTATAATTTATTACCATTCTAGGTTTTTCTCGTTTTTTCTCAGCTTCATTTTCAACCATGAAAGCTGGGCTACTAAAAGGACTATTACTTCTTCTAATCAAAGGTGGATTTTTATATAATAATTCATTTATTTGTTTATCAAATTCTTTTCTATCCTTTTCCGTATATAACATAGGTCTTTCTTTTATAACTATGTTTTCAGTTAGTTCTATTTTTGCCTTTAAATCTAACTCTTTATAAAAAGTCAGAGGATGATCATTATAATTTTCTTTTAGCTGTTTTATTACATCTTCAAGTGTTATCCGTTTTATTGTTATATTGTGTATTTTTATCGGAATTTTATCATACGATCCACCAAGCTTCGCTGGCTGAACTCTGAATGACTCATTTATTCGGGGTAATTTTAAATAATGATTCGGGGTACATTTAGTTTTTAGAATAACAGAATAAAGATTCTGTGAATAAAACTGAAATTGTTGTAAGAAATCATTTCTTAACAATATATCAGTTTCAAGAGAGAGTTATAATCATATATAGTATTTATAGTAATAATTTTACTTCCTAATATAACATTTACTTTATTAGCCTTTTTATTAATGTGTTCGGCTTGACCCGTAACACCCTTTATCTTTATATTCCCATTCTCTTGCCATTTAGTATAGAGAAAGGATTTAAACAAAGTTATCTCTGATCCATTATCTATTAAGGTGCATGTTGTTATATTAGTATCTTGTACTGTCATTTGTACAAAGACACTCAAAGGAAAATTAATTCCTTCATGTTTTTTATAAAAGATCTTTATATTTCCTATTTGTAATGTAACTCCATGTTTCTCTATTTTATAGTAATCACATTGATTTAAGAAACTATTACCAAGAATTATATCGTAATAGTCTCCTGCCATATCACTATCTATGTAACAAGGTACAATTATTCTTACTTCTTCAAAAATTATTGAAACTTGTACCTCTTGATCACAAGTTATTAATTGACCTTCAAAGTTTTTATATTGAAATATTGTAGAAGCAACCTTTGCAATTAAACATTTATTTTTATGTTTTGCAAGGTGATTGCCACTAGCTCCTGTATCAATTAATATATTTGGTCCTTCAATATATTCTTGACCATTAAAATATTTAGCATTTATAATCATTGTATTGGTTATATCTTGTCTAGTAAATTCAACATTCGTAAGCAATGACTTACTAACACTTTTTCTAGATATAGTATTTTTTTTAAAATCTATTTGTGGTATTGTACCACTACTAGATCCATATTCTAAAATGGATTTTCTGTTTATTTTAATTTCATAATCTTTGATTTCTTTAATTTCTTCTATCATTGGTAACTTTATTGTTGTTATTTCCCTGCATTCATTATCAATTTCAATATATGGTTTATCCTGATATATTTTACCATAATTACTATTAGTAAACGCATAAATTGCTCTATAGTAAAAGGTAAAAGCTTGACTTTTATCTCTAAGTTTTAAATCTTTCAAAAGTTGAAAGTGTAAACTTAAAGTATCATTTATATTTTGATCATTTATATCAACACTATATTTTGGATAACAATCAAAGCGAAATTGTGAATATATTAAATTTCCTTCAACTGTTCCTAAATGACTATTTTTAGCATCTATAAACCTTTGGTCATGAAGTGAAATAACCATAGGACTATCTATTCCATCTCTAAATAAAGCTTTAACTAGAATTTGAATTCTACCAAGATAAACATATTTTATCTTCTTTCTTACTTCTTTATTTTTGATTTTATTTAAAACTTGATTTATTGAGGATTTTGTAAGCAAATTTAACCTAATTTGCCCCTTAGTATGTTCAACATTTATAGATTTTTCAATTGCATGATAATCATATATATTTATCTTTTCTCTTTTTATTAAATCACCAAAAGACTTAAAAATACTTTTGGTAGGATTCGTTGCATCAAGTTTTAAACCTTTTATTTTTACTAATGTTTCTTGATCAAAGGTTATTCGTTGAGCATAACCTTCAGATCCTTTATATATTTCTACTTCTTTATCTGAATCTTCAGTTTCAATTATATCTTTATTCATTTTCAGAATGACTAGAGTAAGTTTCTTCTTCAATATATATTTCTTTATCTAAATAATTTTCTATATCTGAAACTTCAGACAACTCGTCTTGAAGTTCTATAAATTCGGCTTCTATGCTTCGAATCTTTTTGGGTTTTTTACATTCAGGTGATTTATGTCCAATTTCTCCACAATTCCAACATTAGCATTGTGAAAGATTTTTATTTCTTTTAAAGTTAGGTTTTCTTTTAAAATATCTTATTTTTGGTTTTATATTTTTCTTTTGAAAATTAGTATATTTTTTATACTTCTTTTTATGAAACTTTTTCCTTTTATTAATTCTTTCTTTATTACATCCCCATTGACTGGGTATTTCAAATTCATTACAATATAAAGGTGAAATTTTTTTAGTTCTTCTATATAAATCTTGAGATTTACATAATTTACTTAACTCTGAAAAGAGAAAACTAATTCGTTTTCCTAAAGTTGAAGTTGAATCTTTATTTTCTTCCTTCCATTTATTCATTATATATTTATTTCAAGGATGTGGAAGTTTTAAAAAGTACATATTGAGATATATACTCTGATCTTCATTACTATAATATTGAGTATAATAGTATTCTTTAAATTCACAAGTATATTGTTTTAAATGCTTCATACTACATATTCTAAGATTTATTAAATTAGTTCTAGCTTCTTCTTTTTCTTTAGTGCTTTCTTTATCAGGGTCATAACACTGTTCTCCTAGAAATTCATCAGAAAGATAAGCAACTAAGATTTCAATTCCTCTATCAGTATTATCTATTAATTTAGTTTATACATTTCTTTTTATTATAGCTTTAATATTTTCAGTTAATCCTTGCCACCAATTGAAAATAATACCATCAAATGTAGCAATTAAATAATCTACTTGCCTATTTGATGTTCATGTATCATCAACGTTATATAAAAAGAAAACTTTCATAGTATTTGCCCATGAAATTATAGCCTTTTTAGTATCTTCCTTGCAATCTATATTTAACTTAGAACCTCCATGATTTATAGGTTCTCCATAATTAGTATCCGGAGTAAATTTATTGAATTGTTTATGAGATTTATTATTCTTTATGTGATTATAATATTGCCTTCTATATTTAGGAATAGGCATCATTTCTGATTCTTCTATTTCCATATCTTCTAGTTTTATTGTACCACTTGGGCCTCCAGTTGTATTATTAGTGTTAACTAATACTTCATATTCCTCTATTTCAGAAAGATCTATTTTTTCAAATTGATCTATTAATTCATTAATTTCATTCATCTTTATCTGTTTCTGATTCCGAATCTTGTTCTTTAGGTGGATTAGATGATGTAACAATATCTTTACCTTTTTCTTCCTTTTTAAGAGCTTCTTCTTCATCTAATATTTTAGGTAATTTAACATTAATCATATATGCATCAAAAGAATTTGGATGCACAGTTTCTTTGTTAGTTTTTATTGGTTTTATTATAATTTCTCTTTCTTTCATTTTCTTGTCAAATTTATTTTTCTTAAGACAAGTATTTTTTATTAGATCTTCAAGATTTGAATTACAAATTTTTAAGATTTGAACTCTGTTTTTAATTCTTTAAGTTCTTGAGTTAGAACATATAATGCCTCAAGTATTTTATTCATTCCTGTATTTAATTCCTCAATATTTTTATTTATTTTATCCATTTATATTTTTTATATTTATTCCAAGCTATTAGAGCATTTTGTTGTGTGGCTTTTATCTTTTGTTTGCAACTTTGTATTTTTGCTTTATTCTCTTCTGTTTTAATGTATTCATATTCTCGATTATATTCTTCCAGAATTGTATTTAGGCTTAGAATTAGATTTATATTATGTATCCATCGTTTAAGATGTTTATTTGTCTTCATAAGCGACTTAGAATATCAAGTTCTTCATTTATTTGTTTTATTTTGCTTTTCAAAAAATCAATTCTAAAAGCATCTCCTCTATGATAAGTTAGTTTTCTAAAAATAAAATCCAACTCCTTTTGATATAGATACAATTCTACTTGGAGCCTATGTAATGTATATTTAGGCATTGCTAAGTAGAATCATTACAGCTCTACGATTTTTATATTCTTCTAACTTTCTATAATACAATGCTCTTATTTCAGTATCTTTATGTGCTTTAGCTTCTTTCTTTAGAGACATCAAGATTTTGTAGTACTTCTCTACCTTTGGATACCTTTTAGTGTGTCGAAACAGTCTATTCTTCATGGTGAAGATAACTGCCAATCAGTTTCATCACATGAGAAATCGCAAGATAAACTTTCTATATTTATGTTATCACTAAATTCTTTATCATTTATTTCTTGTAAATAAATAAATAGCTCTTTAATAAGTAAAAGATTTATAATGGATAATTTTAATAGTTCTAAATATTCCATGATTTATAAATTTTTATTGATCTTTATGGTTCTTTTATGGCTCTTTATGACTCTGATACCAATAGGACGCTGGGGTTTTACTTGATTTAACATAACAAATTTAAGAAAAAAGTATAAATAATTAAAAATTTAAGATTTGAGTTTATTTAATGAGAAAAAGAATGGTTGTAACGTTTTCTATTTTTAAACATATTTTTAGAGCAAGTTTTTAGTTAAATGGACTAAAATGATCAAAAATACTTTGGAATGGGTTTTAATGATATAAAGAATAAAAGTTGGGCTTTTAAGCAATTACGCCGGCCCACATGAATAGTAAAATCGAGTTTTGAGAGTTCGGTTTAGGGCATTTTTGAAATGTTTTAGAAAAGTGGGTTATTTTAAAAATTTGAAAATTAAAAAAGGGTATTTTAAAAATTATTTCATTGACTTTTTTAGGAGGCGTATAAACTCGTATACTATATGTACATATGAAAAATTAAAAAATACTTTCAGTTTCTGTGCATGTTTGGAACTTAATGAATAATACTCGTATTTTTTATTTATATACAAGAAAACATCCCCTACAACAAATAAAATTTGTTACAAAAAGATTTTATCAAATATTTAAGATATTTGTGATGAATTAAATGTAAATGGAACTAAAGAAATAATCAGTGACTAGACATTTACTAATAAAATTGTTATATATACATGAAATTTCTCACAGAAACTAAATTTACTATACGAGTAGATACGCCTCGAACTATGACATTTACTATTGACAATGATACATCCTTGTAGTGATAACAAATTTAATACACGTATTCCATGTAATACTTGATGAATGATACTTTATTTTATGGAGTATTTATTGTATTTATTTTAAATTTATAATATATAAAAATTATTTATAGGTACAATATATCAAAATTAATTGTAATTATTAATTGAATATCATATAAATAGCAAATTTGTAATACTTTATAAAATATTCATTGCTATATAAATAAGGGATATTTACTCCCACTACCCTTTAGTTTAGACAAATAACACTCTCTGATTTCGCAAATTACCAATACTCCCTTGAGTTTTGTTACCATCTTTCAATTTCAACTTCTGTTAGGTTGACTAACGGTCAACGTTTGTATACCCAATTGAACTCCCAAAATTACCTTTTGAAGGCGGGAATGTTATTTGATCAATTATGAATTGACTCTTTTAACCTTATGGATGTTTATGTTATATAATATCATTTTTGGAGGTAATACATTATAATTTAATGCAATGAAAGGGGGTTATTTGTAATTTTATATTCTATATTTAATAAATAAGAAAATATATTTGAATATTTTTTATTCATAATGTCTATATATATATATTTGCACAAATTTAAATTTGAACTATGATAAAAAAAAATATTTATACATAATAAACAAAATATTTATAAATATATATATACATATATACACAATATACAAAAATATTTATAACCATATATACATATATATATACATAACACCACAACTCCCCTCCACCACCGTCCAACACCGCAACACCTTCAGTCGCCACCATTGAGAGAGAGAGAGAGAGAGAGAGAGAGAGAGGGCATAGGTTTGAGATAGAGAGAATAGATGGAGAGATTGAGATCTAAGATTTGAGAAAAAAAGGTCAAAAGAGAAAATAGATCCAAAAGGGGAGGGAGAGAGAAATTGAGAGATCTAGAGGGAGAGGAGAGAGAGATACAGAGGAGGGAGAGATCGAAAGGGGGAGAGGGCCGGGGGGGGGGGGGGAAGAGAGATTGAGAGGCAAAGTGGGAGAGAAAAGGTTCGGGTGGGGGCGGCAGTGGTTATGGCGTGGTGGAGTGAGGGGTGGTGGGGGTGAGTTAGGGTTTGTTTGAAGATGGTGATTTTTTCCCAAAATATCAATGGAGGACATTTTGGTCAATTTAGCCCCACACATATTTTTTTCATTTTTTTAATAAAAATATTTCAAATATTTCAGGAGCAAAATGGACATTGTATTGCTTCCGTCTATTTTACCAATAAATCCACAAAATTTAGAGGGGTACTGGTAATTTGTGAAACTAGAGGGTATTATTTATAATTTCGCCTAAACTCAGGGGTGGTGGGAGTAAATATTTCTATAAATAATTATATGTATAATTTATAAGATGATTATAAATTGAATAATTTAATGATAAATTTTAAATAATTTTCTCATTATAAATTACATAATATAAAAAATAAACCGTTTTTTACTCTAGAAAATCTTTCTCATATTTGCATTATACTCGTATTTGTTATAAAACTTGTGACATTAATTTTCAGTTCGAAATCCACAAAATTTGGGTTTGAAAAACATTACTTTTTGAGATAATTTTAACGAAATTTTAAAATTTTCTATTTTTCTATATGTTGATATGAAAATTTAATCCATTGCTTACAAATCAAAAAATTAGAGATATACTGTCTTTTCTTTTCTTTTCTTTTCTTTTCTTTTTTTGTGTCCATAAATTAGTTTGTAAAAGTCTATTAATGTTGGGGCCGTCTAACAAAAGGTAGCTTTGTACTACCTAATATTAGGTAGGCCATTAATTTATTGCCATGTGTCATTAATTTTGCATTTAGCCGGTTACAAATTCTTACTTTTACCTACAACCGGTTAAAACACTTTTTAATTATTTAGTAATTTTTTAATGAAAATCTTTTTAATTAAGGAATTAATTGTGAGATCCATCGATCTTTCCTTTCGGGAGAGGGAGTCTATTTCGAGCAAAGCAAAGTCGGAGAAGGAAGCAATTCTGCGTTTCTTTTTGGGAGAGGAAGTCTATTTTGTTAATTGACCTTTATTATTAGTTATTTATTTTTTAAAAGCACAATTTCAAACAAAGGAGGAGGATGTGGCGTTGGAAATTTTCTAAAATTATTTTTTAATCTTTATTTTTTGAAGGCACAAACTAAATTAAATAGAACTTTATTTATTTCTTCAATCAAATTTCATTTTTTTAATAAAATGAGTCTAATTCAAATTAACAACGCAAAAATGAGTCTTATATGTTTTCTTAAAAATGAGTAGTTTGTACATCAAATTTTGTTGATAGTGAAAGTTACATATGACTTCCTTATTCACATATATTTTATTAATTATGTTTTCTTTCTCTTCAAATTTAATTTGGAAAATTAAGTGCATATATTTTTATTTGAAATATTTTAAATCCTATTATACTTGATGATTTTCCATACGTGGACTTAATTTTTTTTATTTAAACATATTTTAATATATTAATTATTATTTATTCCATAATTATGACATCACCGATTCGATCACAGTTTGATCAACGGTTCAACCAATGACCCTTGACCCGATAGATTTTCCCGTTCGATGACCGGTCCAAGTTTTAAAACATTGATGCATATACAGATGAAATTTTTTCTCTAAGTGAAGTATTAATTTAAAATTATTACACCTAATTATTGACTATTAAACCACAATAAATTAATTTATTGTAAATTTCATGAAATTAAAGTTACTAAGATTATACCAATGTAGAATGAACAAATTAATAATACTAAAACCATGATTTAATTCAACAAATTAGATTAATAATGATACTTTATGTTATTACAATGTTTAAAAAATTATTCTTAGGAACAAAATTATATATTTTGTAAGTCGTGCATTTTTTAAAAGAAAAAATCAATAGCTTCATTTAAAAAAATAATTAATTTTATACCAAAAAATAATTCAAAGAGCTATCTCGCAAAAGCATATAAATGTGCACACAACGTGGTACATGGCGTCCACACGGTGCACATAAACCAGTGAACATGGTGTCCACACACTGTCTGACCGAACGCTAGCCAACGTGCACGCAACCACGCACGCACACTTCCTAGCTGACGTGCATGATGTGCCTTAGGAGCCCATACGCTACCAACACGGGTGTGCCACACATTGATTGTTGGGCGCATAAGACTAGTATAATACATTTGTTGTGTGTATTTAACAATAGAAGACAAATTTTATACTATTGTGATTTACGAGAAGTTAAAATATATAATTATATTGATAGAGCATAAATTAATTAATGATGAATACTTCACTAGAAATATCAAATGGCAATAAAATTAGTTTACCAAATAGCAAAAAGTATCACTTAAATAAAATTAGGATATAGATATAGCCTTTCAATGATTGTTTTAATTTCAATTATACACCTAAATATATTTATAGTGACTGTATATCGTTTTATATCTTAATAGATTTCATTTTTGTATTCATAACTTTATATCTCTGAATAAAAATATTTAACATAGATGACAAGATATAATATGCCCATTATGTATACTGAATTATACATTCCAAATAACACAAAATTACGTTATATAAAAATTAAAATATAGAAGCACATTTATTTCAAATATTCTAATTTTTTAATGATATATTTTATCATAACTCAACCAAATTTCTTTGGTTATAAACTGCTAATTTTTTTTGAAAATTTTATACATGTAACATTTATTTATCAAGTTCAATTCAAATAAGTAAATTTTTCTTAATTTTCTATAATTTTTTCTTATTTTTCTACAAATAAATAAAAATTTTCAAAACCTTGTTTTTTTGGGAAACGTTACAATGAAAAGAAAAATTAAAAACAATTGAACTATGATGGATGGACGGCCATGATAAATATAATAATTAAGGATGGATGGACATAATTAATTGGGCTCAATGTGCCATATATATATTTTATTAAAATTTAATTAACAGGTAAATAATAAGTTACACGTAACTAAAACTTGAAGAGTAGGTTACACGTAATTGCGACCCGAATAGCAGGTTGCAGGTACTCTCACACACAGGGGGTACCTAATGTTAAACATCTTCCATGGGTACCTAATTTTAGACAAGCCCATTAATGTTTCCACTGACCTACCATTAATTATTCGACGAAAAATTGTCCGCAGAGCAAATGTGGGACAAATTCGTAAAATATGAAATTCAATGTGAAAATTTCATAAAATTGAATTGAGCCTAATTTACGTGATGAAAAATGTGATTCCTACTTGATCTCATATGCAATTTATCTCTCTTGTCATATTTACCATTTTTTTGTTGAAATAGTATCACTTGCTCTTTATCCCTAGAGAGATCCTAGGATCAAACCCAAGTTTCTTTAACTCCCAAACTCTCTCTCTCTCTCTCTCTCCAGGAAAAGTCTCTCACATGAATTGATGCACCATCAATCTATCTTTAATTGTGGTACAATTCATAATTAGATTATATATAGTAACTAAATCTCTATTTCGTGTTTTATTGTAACACATTTAGCTGGCCCTACTTAGGGGTGTTTGTTCGATTTTAACTGAACCAAATCGAATTTCGGTTAATCGAAAATTTCAATTTTCAAAAATCAGAACCAAAAACCGAACCGAAAAGGGTTCGGTTCGATTCGATTTTAACCGAAACGGTTCAGTTCGGCTTCGGTTAATACCGAAAAACCGAACCTATTTAAAAAAACAAAAGCTAAAATTTGCCCAACAATAATTTACCAGAAACTCAAAAATTTGTGATCCAACTAAATTTCCCAATAAATCACAATATACAGCAGGAAGATGCTTAAGTCATTAAGGAGTTTAAGGTCCAATTCACTTTTTCACTTCAAATGCCAAGATTAACAAAAAATAATACTAGTTAGAACAGCAACAGTTCATGGGAATAGCAACAGGACAGCATCGATTTTTTCTCTTTTCCGTTTCTCATGAGAATTGATAAATTTGGGCTATAAAGAGGGAATAAGGCAGAACATAAGCTTTTTCCTTTGTACTCTCACTTCTGTTAAGACTTGAGAAAAAGAAAAGAAAAGAAAAAAAGAAAGAAAAGCGTGTAATGTGTTGGAAAGGAAATAATGATGTCACTTTAGCAGGGAAAAAAAAAATCCCCTTAATTTCGGTTTTCAGTTTTCACACCGAACCAAAAACCGATTTTTTTAGATGTCTAAAACCAAAAACCAAACCGAACCGAATACGGTTCAGTTTGGTCGATTTTCGGTTTTCTCGGTTCGATTTTTCAGTTTTCGGTATTTATAAACAAACCTAGTCCTACCCTCGACGAATTTGGTCCTACCTCTAACACATTTA
Source organism: Petrea volubilis (assembly GCA_026212405.1). NCBI lineage: Eukaryota > Viridiplantae > Streptophyta > Magnoliopsida > Lamiales > Verbenaceae > Petrea > Petrea volubilis. The sequence goes on from CM047870.1 coordinate 13,739,966, forward strand.
AAAGAAAGATTGAACCGCACACGAATGTTAATAGAGTTGAACATAATTTGTTACAAGTTTTAGTAGATTTTGAAACTAGAAGACTAGAGACTTGCATACACAATTCCAAACTATTCAAAAATATACTGGAATTCACGACAAACTAATTTATTTATGCTTAGCAAATTTACTATGAGCAACATGAGACTCGGGCACTTGAAGACAACTTGGGACGATTTAAATCTAACCGTTCACAAAGAAATTTATTTCTTTTGAAGAAAAATCAAATAGTTTTGTACTACCTTTTCTGAATTTGTACTTTTAAATGCCAAGTGTACAGTGTTTAACTTTTTACACAAAAGAAATGATGCTACCAAAAAAGGTTGTTCTGTTCCGCATAATATGAGAATTAACTTACTTTTCTCGCACCCAAGTACGAGAGCAACAATTTACAAATATTTTCCCCTCATAGCAATAGCATCAAATCTGATCATTAGCTCTTAGTCGTCCTTAACTATCTTTTTCTCCCTCTTCTCGCTCCCTCTCTAAAGGTATGAAGAAGAAAAGGCTAAGAAATGAAATTCCCAATATACCACACGAAATCTTTCAAGAAATACTTTCTAGACTCCCTGTAAAACCCCTCATGCGATTCAAATGCGTGTGCAAATCATGGCACACTCTTATTTCCGATCCACATTTCTCCGATTTGCATCTCAAACAATCCGTAAATCAAAATTGCATTAATTTAATGTTCTTACATGACTCGCACTCTTCTTCAACCTATGCAGCTCTAGACGGAACAACATCAAAAACAACTATGAGGCCATTAATTTACGCGAATGAATCAATTAATTACAAATGTCTTGATTTCTTGGCTTCTTGCAATGGTCTGTTCTGTGTATGTGATGCTGAAGATGAACATGAATTGATTTTATGGAATCCATCTTCAAGATCGTCTAAAAGAATTCCAAGCTACAAAATTGAGTTCCCCTCAGATTCTTGCACGCGGGTTTCTGTCTTTTATGGATTAGGGTATCATTCGTTGTCTGATGATTACAAACTAGTCAGGGTCTCCATGTTTGATGGCGTAGATTTTCAGACAGAAGTGAAAGTTTATTCGAGAAATAGTGACACATGGAAAAGAATAAGAGATTTTCCATACGATTTCCCCCATGGGGTCTCGGGTGTGTTTGTTTGTGGAGGTTTACATTGGATAGTTTCTTTGTGGAGCAATACAGGGGTTCGTTTGTACATGATTGCTGTGCTTGACATGGGAGACGAAAGCTATGGACTAATCGAACTGCCTAAATTTGGACAAGATTTAGTATCGTACTTCGACATTGGAACATTGGAAGAAAATCTTGTTCTTTTCTGTTGTTATTCTCTTGAGTTGTTGTTTGATATATGGGTGCTTAAAGAGTATGGTAAAATAGAGTCGTGGACGAGGATTAAGATCACTGATACCGTGCATAAAGAACAATGTTGAGACCTTCGCCTACTTTCAGCCCTTGTGTTTTCTGAAGCCCGGTTTATTTGTACTTAGAGTAGGTCCTGACAAAGTTCTTATATATGATGTTAGGGAGAAACTGTTTTCAGATGTTTGGATATCACACAAGATTAAGGAGCCTAGAAGAATTGTGAGTTTTGTGGAGAGCCTTGTGTCTCCAAATGCTCACAAAGATAAATGCAACGGCAACATACTAAATTAGGAAAATCATTGAGACAAAGTTATTGAATCCTTCTTCACCATTTTAAAGATAATTTGCATGATGTAGAGTTAATCCTATATGTTTTTGATTAGACTGGGAAAATCATCTTTTTTATCTGCACTATCACAAAGCTCCCGATATAAATGCGCCAATACATCACTTCCCCAACTATATTTCATTACCTCGATTACTTCAGACAAGTGTCGCAGATACACCAATGAAACCAAGGTGCCGCTAATATCAAGCCACATAATGCCACCGATTAGTAATAAGGCAACACAACGTGCAATTTGATACACCTCCCAATGTCCTTTTTAGCGTCTTTATTATTAACATACTCTCTCAAAGTATTTAACTTCAAACGTGACCCTTTTAAATCACTCCAAGTAGGAGTAAAGTCGAGGATTTCTTGACACTAGGTTGGCTACCATTCCTCCCATATCAGGACACTTGTCTATTCCCACTATTGGCCGGCCATCGATCGGTAATTCTCATATAATCGTACGTTACGTGTTCGAACGTAATATTAGCCTCTCCTACCCTTAGATGGAAAGTGTGTATCTTCGGACGCCATCTCTTTATCAATGCAGTAGTCAAAAATTTATGTATCTCAACAAAACCACAATGGTACACACCGTAAAAATCCATATCATAGAGTCCTTCATTCACTTTATCCTGAATTTGTAGACTATCTCGACCAAATATTCCTTTCTCCTAAAGCCTAACTCTAACTATTTGGTCAGGGTCTACACAAGCATCAAATAATTTTTCGAAAATAGGATTTTCTTGTTCAAAATAATACTTCAACCTCTCAACATCCATTCTACAAATAATATAAAAAAATAATTAGCATAAATTACCGCAAAAAATATTAAGTACAAAAACAATACATAACAAAAAAAAACACACACAATATATACAAAATGAAAAAAAAGGTTCTAGGCAATAATTTTGGGACAAATTGACAACACTATTGTCAATTTCATCCACAAAAATTGTGAAGAAGTCGACAATGTTGCTGTCGACTTCAACAAAAAATCTTGTGAATAAGTCGACAACACCATTGTCGACTTCTTCAAAAAAAGTTGTGCGGAAGTCAACAGTGGCCGTTGTCAACTTTCTCCCTAATTTTTTTTTTATTAAAATGCTACTTCTTCTTCTTCTTCTTCATCATCATACATTCTCCATTTTCCCCTTCAAATAATCGTTCAATTTTAACAAAAAATTATCACAACCGCTCTCGACTTCTTTTTCCACAAAAATTCTTCTATAATTTTTCGATTTTCATAAATATTTCCAATATCACCTAATAAATAATATTCCATTTTTAATTATACAACATAATTTTTCTCTACTGCAAAAGGAAATCACCAAAAAAATTACTACAAAAAAACTATCACATTACTAACTAACTACTGCAAAAAAAAAAAAAAAAAAAAAACCACATTATTATCTAACATCACAAAAAATAACATTCGATTTTCAATTATACAACATAATTTTTACTACTACAAAAAACCCCCTTTACCTAAAAAAATTCCAAAAGAATATGCAAAAAAAAAATTAAACAATGAACAAATTATTCTCTCAATTATTCATATATAGCATGCAAATAAATTCAAGATATACCATCATACCATATTTAATAAAATTAACTACAAATTAAATAACGCATATCTTGATAGATTCTTCCAAATATTATACTTCAACTTACATTATAAAAGGTTAAAGTACGTGAAAAATATTTGAACTAAAGCAAAGTGTTTTTCAGCTTTTGAGTTCATTCAACTATATAAAGAGGAAGAAGATGGATGAAGAAACTAAGTTTTCAAACTCAGTCAAATAAAAATAAATAAATAAATGAGGTGATACAACATTGCACGCTGAAGTGTTGTACAATAGTCAATGCTGCGTGTTGCAGAATATTCTTTTGATGAAGTCAACATCGACTTCCTAACATTTGTTAATTTTATTTTTTTCCAGAATAAATATTATGGATTTATTCAATATTTTTGGGGACATATTTTTAATTGGAAGTCGACTTCCATTAAAAAAAATATATATTATATTACAATTAAATTATATTAAATATTAGTTCACTACAGGAAAAAAATTCAAATTTCGGGGGGGAAAATCAAGCGAATTTCTCCCGAAAAATGCTAAATCCGGCGAAAAACTGACGAAATCGTGTCCGTCAGAAAAAATGGCCTTGGAACTACGTTTTCCGCCAGAATTCCTCCAGAAAGCCCTCCGGTAGGAATTTCCACTGGACCACTGCTAACCACCCATCAACGCCGATGGCCCACAGGACTGTTATCGCCCGGTCACTGTTGCCAGACCCCACCGCTGCCCGATCGTTACTGTTAGACCACGCCAGACCCCACCACTGCTTGGTCGCCATCGCTACCGCTGCTCCGACCACCCCTAGAATAGTACCTCCCAAAATGTGCAAACATTTGTAATTGAAGGAATTCGAACTCGTGACCTCAAAATTGGATGGCCAACCCTTCACCACCAATCTATTGCAAGAAGTTATGTTCTATTTTGTTTAGTTTTATACTTATTATATATTTATTTGATTATTCTTATTTTAATTTATTTTACTATTCTTCTTTCAATTTTAAAAAAAATTCAAAATTCTTTTGTCTATGTATATGTATTTGCATATTCTTATTTTGTTATTATATATACACTATATAAGCATATGTTTACCAATAAATATATTATAAATAATTAAAAGATAGTATCAGTAATAATAGATAAAATAAAATATTGATATTATATAAACATATGTATTATATATACTATATAAAAATATGTTTACCAATATGTATATTATAAATAACTAAAAAATAGTACAAATAACAATAGATAAAATATAGTATTCATACTATACAACCATATGTATTATATATACTATATAAACATATATATACCAATAAATATCTTATAAATAATTAAAAGATAGTATCATTAACAATAAATAAAATATAATATTGATACTATATAAACATATGTATACCAACAAATATATTATAAATAATTAAAAGATAGTATAAGTAACAATAGATAAAGTATGGTATTGATACTATATAAACATATGTCCTATCAATAAATATATTATAAACATATGTATACCAATAAACTTATGTATTATATATACTATATAAACATATGTATGCCAATTATTAAAATAAATATATATATATATATAGTATGTTACTTTTGCAAAAAAAATAATATAAATAATAATAGTTAATAAGGATATGTATTTATATATAGAATTTTGCAAAAAAGAATTGTAACAAAATAAAATTACCTTTGAATGTAATAGGGTTGGAACTTTGGACATTTGGGATGGGAGAGATATTGCCTTACCATGAGGCTATGCTTAAACTTGTTTAAATATTTGTGATTTATAATATATATGTAAATTGGGCAAAATTCCGATGGAATATTTCACTGGATTTTTTTTTGAATTTTCAGGGGGAAAATTTCGCCGGAATTCCCCGAAATTTTTTTTTTGAATTTTCCGAGGGAAAATTCCTTCGAAATTCCCCTGGAATTCTCCCGATTTTTTTTATATTTTTTATTTTTTTGTATTTCTAGGGGAAATTTCCGCCATAATTCCCTCGGATTTTTAATTTTTTTTTATGTCGGGCAGATATTTCCTCTGGAATTCCGCCTAATTATTCCCGGGGAAATTATTCCGCCGGAATTCTCCCGAAATTATCCAGCAGATTATTTCCTCCGGAATTCCGTCGAATTTTTTTCCGGTGGAAATCAGGCGGAATTTTTTCCACCAGATTTTTCTATTGGAAAACGTCTGTTTTCCTGTAATGTTTTTTTAAAGCTTTTTATTTTTATGTCAAAACTTTAACTAATCCACTTTTTTATGATATATTTGTAAAAAATCCTAAAATAAAGAGTAATTTTATCACTAGCATTTAGGGGGAATTTATTTTAAGGGAGTAAATAATATATTTGATAGTATAATGGGATAAGTGTTAAAATGGCATATATAGTACAAGGGAACAAAGAGTATTTTGCCCATTTATTTATGCTTAGCAAATTTACTCTGGGCAACATGTGACTTAGGCCTAGGGATGACAATGGGTTTGGGTGCCGAACTTGCCCCTCTAGGGGCAGATTTTTAGACCCTAACTAGTTTCCGAGCAGTCTCAAATTTTTATTTAAAATTTGGACACGCCTCGTTAAGATTATAGATATGTGTGTATGTATCTTAGTTATTATGATATATATCTATACTTCACTTATTGAAGTATATATAATATAAATAGTCATATAAAAAATTTAAATATAATATTCTTGTATATGAAAATAATTCTATGACATTAGTAATTAAGTTTTGATTTTCAAAATATGTGATAATGATATTTAACTTTTCAAAAATTAAAATATATTCGTAGAGATTTATAAATAATTAGTATTTTAGTAATAATATTAATATTTTTTTGTGTTTAAAAAGTTATGATAATATAAATTTTGTTAATTTTGTTAATTATTTTTGAAATATAAATTGAATTTAACATGTCCAGGTCTTACAAAATTCTAGTGGGGTGGGCCTTGTGTTTGGCCAAATGTGACCCGCCCCGTTGTCATCCCCACTCAAGACCTTGAAGCCCAGATCTTTTGTAACATTTTCAAATTAGGGTGTTCAAAAATAATGAAAATTAGGTGACCGAACTGAAAAAACTGAATCAAACCGAACCATAATATGTTTGGTTAGGTTTTCAATTTTTTTTTTTTGATAAAATCAATTTTCGGTTCGGTTCGATTTTTTTGTTGGTTAATCGAAAAAAAATAACCGAAAAACAGCAAGCTCTTTTTTTTTCTGAAACTTTTATATTCTTCTCCATGGTTTTCACTTGACAAGTCAGTTTATTTAAATTCTAAAGTTCCTAAAAGTCAAAGTCCAGAAAATCTTGTTTCATTACAGACGAAAACAAGAAAAACCAAAATCAAATAATGTTGTTCCCAGAAAATCTCGTTCCATTGATTACAAAAACCAAACCACTCACATGCTATTTTTTCCAAATTAATTAATCCGTCGGCACTAGCACTCGGAGTGGATGATTGATAACAGATGATTTATATTAAAGTGATGAAATTAAATACAATTGGAGTGACAAATGAAATGTTTCCACTGTTAGATTTTTTTTTTGTTGCAATATTAATTGAATCAATGATTCTTCCAATTTTCTCTTTTTCATTCGGTTTTTCGGTTTCCATTTCAAAAAATTGAAAATTTCGATTAACCAAAAAATCAGTTCGGTTAAAACCGAATGAACATCCCTATTTTCAAATAATGTTTTTTGTTATACTTACCCAGATACACTATGTATATTGATAAGCAATTGATATTTAAAAAAAAAAAAGAATCTGCAATTTTTTTCTTATCACAAATTTTTCTCCTTCTTAATGTCAACCGGTCACTAATATATGCTAGAAAAAAAAATATTACAACAGTTGTTAGCGAAAAATGTTATAATCTATTTGGGTCGCTTGAAGACAACTAGAGATGGCTTAAATCTCACCGTTCAAAAAGAAATTATTTTTCTTGAAAAGGAAAATATATCAAATAGTTTTGTACTTAATTTTCATAAGGTTTAATTGCAAAATTAGTCTTATACGTTGTGGCATTTGGTAATTTTGGTACACCTTGATTTCAATTTTAACAATTTAATACTTTAATTTAGAAAATGAGGCACGTTGAGGGCAAATTTCATTGAAAACTGAGAAATTAATTGGAAAAGTCACGTGACTTGCTCGTGACCCATTTGAATATTGGGGATTTTGAGTTTTTCGGCCATCTTAAATAGATGTGGTCTCTTATTTTGTCAAATCAATATATGTGCACGACCTTATCACATGCTTTTTCGTTAAAAAATAATGATAAATATCCTATTTGACGAGTGAAATTTTTACCTCCATTTTTTTTATGAGGCATTTATTTATTTTTATTTTTCTTTTCAAAAAAGCATGCACTAAGGTTGCACATATATTTTTATTTGGCAAAATGAGAGACCACATTTACTCAGAATGACCGAAAAATACAAAATTCTAATTTTAATTGGGTCATGTGCAAGTCACGTGCCTTTTTTCCGATTAATTTCTGAATTTTCGGTGAAACTTGTCGTCAAGTTGTCCTATTTTTCAAGTTAAAATCTTGAACTGCCAAATTGTAATCAAGACGTATCAAAATCACTAAATGACACAAGTTACGTGACTAATTTTGTAATTAAACATTTCTTAAGTTGTAAATGCCAAGTGTAGAATGTTTACCTGTACTAAAAAGAAATGCTGCTACAGATAAAGTTTGTTCTGCTACGCATATGAGAATTAGCATATTGTTCTCACATCTGAATTAAAAACCAAAAACTTACAAATATTTGCTCCTCATAGCAATAGCATCGAATCTATTTAGCTCTTAGGCCTTAACTATTTTTTCCCTCGTGTTCTTCTCACTCCCTCTCCAAAGCTATGAAGAAGAAAAAGCTAAGAAATGAATTTCCCAATATAACACATGAAATATTTTAGGAAATACTTTCCAGGCTCCTTGTAAAACCCCTCATGCGATTCAAAAGCGTGTGCAAATCATGGCAGACTCTTATTTTGGATCTACATTTCTCCGATATTTGCATCTCAAACAATCCGTAAATCAAAATCGCATTAACCTAATGTTCTTACATGAGTACTCTTAATCTTCTTCAATCTGTGTAGCTCCAGATGAAACAACAATATCAAAAACCACTATTAGGCTACCACTCACCGTGTGATGATTACAAACTGGTTAGGGTCTCCATGTATGACGGCGTAGATTTTCAAACAGAGGTAAAAAAATTATTCAAGAGATGGTGATGCATAGATAGTGGTTTGCACTAGATAGTTTCTCTGTGGAGCAATACAAGGGTTCGTTTGTACATGGTTGCTATGCTCGGCATGGAAGATGAACGCTATGGATTAATCGAACTGCCTGAATTTGGACAAGAATTAGTATCATATTTCAACATTGGAACATTGGACAAAAATCTTATTTTGTTCTGCTGTTCACTCGAGTTCGGGTTTGATATATGGGTGCATGTTCAAAGAGTTCGTAAAATAGAGTCGTGAACGAGGATTAAAATGACGATACCTTGCATAATGAACAATGTTGAGGCCTTTGCCTACTTTAAGAACATGTTTTTTCTTTTTTTCCTGAAACCCGGCATGTTTAATTGTACTGAGTGGGTGATGACAAAGTTCGAATCTATGATGTTAAGGAGAAACTAGTTTCGGATATTTCGATACCACACGTGGTTAAGGAACTAGGAATAGTTGTGAGTTTTGTGGAGAGCCTCGTGTCTCCAGATGCTCACAAAGATAAACATAACGACAAAACCCTTTAATTAGGTAAACCACCGAGACAAAATGATCAAATACTTTTCCTTACTTTTAAAGATAATTTGCATGATGTAGAGTCCATCCTATATGCTATCCCATTAGACTTGGCAATCGTCTTTTCTAACGTTTTAAAAAATGTTGACTTTAAACAATGTTTGGGACATTTTATTTGGATTATTTGATATTCAAAATTTTCAGGGTTCGATTGCAATGTTAGTTTTCTCATCCGGGGCGTTTTAAATAGTGAACCAATATTTTCTATATTATTTTGCATAGTTTGCAACATATTTCACATTTTTTGTGTAATCTAGTTGTATAAATGGATGTTTTCCTTAAACCTTATAACTTTTTGATGATACACACATACATGATTCATATACGCATACTGTCAAATTCGAACCACTGGCGGAGCTATTCACTAATGAGTGGGTTCAATTGAACCCACTCAAAATTTAAAAATGCTATTAGAGTATGTATATATTTTGAGAGATATATATAAAATTGTTATATTAAGAGTCAAATTGAACCCCCTCACAAACATACAAATTTACATAGGGTAGGGGTCAAAAAATAAAATAAATTTTTTATTATTCTTAATTTTTTTTTCAATAAAATGGGCCCACTTATCATGAAAACAAATAAATAGCAAAGTGTGTGTGTAGATAAGTGCAATGACTTATCAAATAAAGAAAAGAAAAAAAAGAAAATTATATGTAGCTTCCCTTGAAAGTCAAATTTGTGTCCTTTCACTTTCTTAATCTATCTTCTCTTAGAAGTCATTTTTTTTCTTCTCTTGAAGCTCAACCCAACGTCCACACTCCAAACCCTTGGGCATTTGAAAATTCACAACATTGCAAAGAAGAAAAGGAGTTGATTTTATATTTCAACAAAGACATCAACCATCAAAAAGGCACATAAGGTATGATCCATTATGTTGTTATTTTTATTATTATTATTATTATTATTATTATTGTTGTCCCAATTTATCAACTAAATTGAAAAATATAGATGACATTATTAGTTTTATTATTGTTGTTGTTGTTGAGTAATTAGTTCTTAATACAAGTGAATATTTATAATTTTCTATTTAGTTGATATTTTTTTTTTTAAAGTTGCCTGCTTAATAATATATTATATACTAACCAAAATATGGCACAATTGTGTACAATATATGAAGGAGAAGTGAAATAATGACAGACAAGTCTATGCATATATATATACATACATAGATGATAGTTACATATATAATAATAATATGATCACAAAGTGATTGTGATCATATTTACAAGTTACAACATGGTGGGAACAAATGGAACTCCAATGGTCGTGAGCCACTGTTGATCGCCGATGATATTTAGTTGATATATTGGGAATTTTCTTGTCTAAAAATATTTCTATTATTTATGTTTTTAAGAGAGTGCAGCTCAATTTACAATTTTGTGGTAGTACCTTTGCATTGCATGTGTGTTTTTGTTTGCCAATGTTGTGACAAACCATATCTACTCTTTAATAACTCTTTGTATTTTTCATTTAGTCATGGACAAATTCTTAATCAAACTGCCTAAAGATTCATCTACTTCCAAAGATTCAAGTCAAGCAAATCCAACTCAAAAAACTCAAAACAGTGATGATGTCAATTCTCAACCTTTTAAAAGGAGCCGAGTTGAATTGAGTGAGCTTCCAAATGATCCTGGCTTACGAAAATTTTTTTCAGAGTATGATCCTAATCAACAAGATGAAATTAGAAGAGCTTATCTTCAAAAAGGGCCTTGTCAACCTCGTAATCATAATTTTCCTCAAAGAGATTTTGGTGGTTTGATGCGTCGCTTTAATCCTAAGTGGTTTGATATATATGGTAGTTGGTTGGAATATAGTGTAAGTAAAGATGCTGCATTTTGCTTGTTTTGTTATTTGTTCAAAATTGAGGCTGGGAAACAAGGTGGAGCTGATTGTTTTGTTACTACTGGATTTAAATCTTGGAATAAGAAAATTCGGTTGGTTGCTCATGTTGGTGATTGTAATAGTGCACACAATCAAGCATGGAAAAAATGTTCAGATTTGATGAAACAGGAGCAACATATTTATTTTGCATTTAACAGGCAAACTGATGAATTGAAAAAGGAGTATCGTATTAAGTTACTTGCATCAATTGATTGTATACGGTTTCTTTTGCGGCAAGGTCTAGCATTTCGTGGTCATGATGAATCGAAAGATTCAAGTAACAGAGGCAACTTTATTGAGCTTCTAAACTTTCTTGCAAATCATAATGAAGAAATAAATGAAGTTGTTGTTGGAAGGTTGCAGAAAAATCTAAAATTGACATCACCAGACATTCAAAAAGAAATTGTGAATGCTGCTGCTACGGAGACAAGTAATACTATTATAAAGGAACTTGGTGATGAATGCTTTGCAATATTAGTAGATGAATCAAGAGATGTGTCTGGAAAAGAGCAAATGGCCCTTGTTTTGCGTTATATTGATAGGAGGGGATTTATCATAGAAAGATTACTTGGAATTGTACATGTTACTGAAACCAATGCTTTATCACTTAAGGTTGCGGTACATAATTTACTTTCAAAGTATGGTCTTAGTTTATCAAGGGCGCGTGGACAAGGTTATGATGGTGCAAGTAACATGCGAGGAGAATTCAATGGCCTTAAGAGTCTTATTATGAAAGAAAATCTGGAGGCACATTACATTCATTGCTTTGCCCATCAGCTTCAGTTGACTCTTGTAGCAGTTGCTAAAAGTCATGTTGACATTGCTTTATTTTTTAACATGGTCTCTAATATTGTGAATGTTATTGGAGCATCATGTAAGCGTCGTGATGTTGTTCGCGAGACGCAAGCTGCTAAAGTGGCTCAAGCATTAGAGAGTGGTGAGATTCCAAGTGGACGTGGGTTGAACCAAGAAACTACTCTAAAAAGAGCAGGTGACACTCGTTGGGGTTCACATTATGAATCAATTTTAAATCTACTTGACATGTACTCTACAGTATGTGATGTGCTTGAGACTATTGAAGAAGAGGGGTCTGTTCCAGAAAAAAGAGCTGAAGCACATGTCTTGATAGATTATTTGCACTCTTTTGAGTTTGCTTTTAGTATGTATTTGATGAAAGGAGTTTTGGGAGTCACAAATGATCTATCTTTACTTTTACAAAGAAAAGATCAAGATATTGTCAATGCTATGAAGCAAGTAAAGGTGTGCAAGATTAGATTACAAAGTATGAGAGATGAAGGATGGGAAGCTTTGTTAGGTGATGTTTCTTTATTTTGTGGTGTGCATAGTATTGATGTACCTAACATGGATGGTATTTTTATAGCTCGAGGAAGATCTAGACGGAAAGCACAACAAATTACCAATGCACATCGTTTTCGGGTTGATATATTTAATCAAGTGATTGACATGCAACTTCAAGAAATGAATAACCGCTTTACGGAGGTAAATTCAAAGTTGCTTACTTGTGTAGCTTGCTTCAATCCCGATGACGTTTTTGCTTCTTTTGATAAAGTAAGTCTTATACAACTGGCCAACTTTTATCCGTTAGAGTTCTCTAATGTGGAAATTTCATTACTTGAAAATCAACTAGAGAACTACATTGTTGATATGCGATTAGATGAAGAGTTTCGTGAATTGAAAGGAATTGGTCATCTTGCTCGAAAGTTGGTAGAGACAAAAAGGAATGTTGTGTATCCACTCGTATACTTGCTTATAAAATTGGCATTAATTTTACCAGTTGCAACGGCCACAGTGGAGTGGGCTTTTTCTGCGATGAAATATATAAAAAATCGATTGAGGAATAGGATGGGCAATGAATGGTTAAATGATTGCATGGTTACATACATTGAAAAGGACATGTTTGATACTGTTCCCAATGAGTTGATCATGAACAGATTTCAGAATATGGGAAACCGACGAGGACATTTGTGATATATAAATTTGTAAGTACCCAACTCTTGCCTATTTAATTTTTTTAGTTGTTATGTAAGTGATTAAATTTTTATTTATTATTTTCTTTATTGCTATATTTCTCGACTGAACCCGCTGAATAAAATTTCTGGCTCCGCCACTGATTCGAACCTTGGCATTACACTCCTCACATCTTTATAAACATGTTGCATATCCATTAGACTAAAGACTCGCGACTTAAATCTTTTACCTTCAGCAAAAGCTGTTCGCAAATATAGTTGGTTTTATTATTATTATTATTATTATTATTATTATTATTATTATTATTATTTTCTTGTATTAATATGTCAACATTAACTTACACTACAAGAAAAAGTGGAATTTTCGGTGGAATTTTGGCAAAAAAGGGAAATTCTGGCGGAATTGTTCCGTCGAAAAAACCTTCGTCGTTTTTTTTTCGGTGGAAATTCCGCAAAAATATTTTTCAATTTTTTAAAAAAAAAATATTTTCAACCGAATTTTATCCGAAAATATTTTTCAATTTTTTTAAAAACATAAAATTCCAATTGTCGGGCTTAGGACTTGAACCTGGGACCTCAACTGCACAATGCCGCAAGTGTATGCACTCGCTGGAATTATCCTTACTTTGTTGTCATAATACATAAATATTATATAAATAGTATTCCAATTTTTTTTTTTTTAATTTTCCTATTTTGTTATAATTAAATTTTGTATTTTTTATACTTTTTTTAATTAAAAAATTAAATATTAAAATTTATTTTTAGATTTTCATATTTTTTATAATTAAATTTCATATTTTTTTATAATTTTTAAAAATTTTCAGCGAAATTTCCTACAGAAATTCGATCGAAAATTTTAAATTTTAATATTTTTTAATTTCTAGAAATTTTAATATTTTAAAAATTTTCAGAGGAATTTCCCACCAAAATTTTTAAATTTTAATATTTTTAAATTTTTAAAAATTTTCAAAGGAATTTCCCCTCCGAAATTTGGCCGAAAATTTTGAATTTAATATCTTTTTAATTTTTTTAAATTTTTGGCAGATTTCTAGCCGGAATTCCCCCGAAAATTTTAAATATAATTTTTTTTATTTTTTAATTTTTTGGAGGAATTTTCCACAAAAATTCTGCTGAAAATTTAAAAATTAAAAATTTTTAATTAATATTTAGTTTTCTGGAATTAATATGTGGGGTCTAAGTCTAATTGCACCAAACCCTGGGGGGTCTAGGTGTAATTATTCTTTCAATTTCTTCAATTCGACTACACGCATTCATTGGTAAATTAAACAGTTTAGTCAATTCTCACCCTTGATTCCTAGATATACCCAGACACATAAAAATATTACGAAAATCATTTTCAGGAGTATTGCTCCAAGAAACTCCAAGAAAAAAGTTGCATTTTAAAACAAAAACGAAATGCTTATATTTGTACTAATACTAAACTAATCAATCATGCAGTTTATTTTGTCATATAGCCATCCAATTATTATAATTTCTTCACATTTTCCAAACCTTGTGTATAAAAATTTTATTTTTCCTTGTCCTAAAGAGCCATTTTTCTTAGCAATCATCTTATAATACTTCCCAATTGGCCATTTTTTTATAAAAAAAATATGGGGTCAATCAGTTTCTTGTGTCTTTGCACAACCAACAATTATCTAAATATATTGAATTATTTCGTAACAGAAGAATGCTGACTTTGTTAGTTGGCAATGCAATCCTTTCAACGCATGGTTGTTATACTAAGAATACTTTATAAGAAATGGTATACCAATAATTGTTGGGACAAATTCTCAACTTACTTAGCAGAAAAACAGGGTGAAGTTCCGTGGCCTCCATGGATGAAGCAGCTCGTTTATCCGCGAATGGCCGTCGGGGAGGCTGGATCACATTTCCCTTTATCGTAGGTTTCTTTTTCAGCCTCTCACTTAGAAGATTGATATACTTTTTGAAGAAATCTCATTTTCAGTTGCACGACTTAACTCATGTTTGATTTCTATCCTTGACTAGTGAGATTCTCAAATTTAGTTTCATATATTTTATTTATTGGGAGATTTGGTCTTTCTATATCTTTGTGTATTTTAGCATTTTAAGGGCACAATCAGAAACTATACATGTGGCTGTTGAGATGATTTTCCTTCTGTACTCGATATTTAACGGTTACGTGAAAGATTTGTGCATTTTGCTGTCAAATTAATAATGAAAAACTGAAAAATGGTTAAATTTGAGAAAAGACTGATGTAGGACTAAGTTTTTGAAATTGAAAATGAAATTCATGACTCCGATTTTTTCAAGTTTATGGTGCAAAGGTTAATATTTAGGGATAAATAGACCTAGGCACCCTGAGGTTTGGTGTAATTACACTCAGACCCCTTGTGATTTGCATTTATATATCTATCTCCCCTAGCTGGTCTTGTAGAAACCAGCAAATTTATCTGTATATCTCACTAATTAGACAAGAAAACCTATATTATGAACACGGGAACAAGATTTATCGCCATCAGAGACCCATCAAAATGATAAACATTAATTATATATATATATGTTTGATTTTGGCTAACATACGACTCCCGTGAGAAAAATATAGGAACAATGGCTTGCCTAACACTTGCTGCCGGAGGATGGGTGGCCAACCTGATTGTATATTTGATCGAAGAGTTCAATATTAAGAGCATAAGTGCAGCCAAGATTTACAACTTTGTCAACGGAAGCATTACCATGTTCCCGATTGTTGGAGCAGTAATCGCCGACTCCTTTGTCGGCTGCTTCTCTGTCATCTGGTTTTCATCTCTCATATCTCTACTGGTACTTAATTGCTGCTCTTAGTTCTCCTGATCAACATATTGTTCCTTCAGTTTTCCTTTCTGTTCAAGTTTGTTCTTGTTAGGTGGACCTGTAGAGGGGGTGTCAGTGTAATTGTGAAAGTTACAAGGGGTACTTGGTAATTTGACTATCTCGGAGGGTGTCTGAGTGTAATTATTAATCCTTTTGAACTAATACACTGAACCATTTGAAATTATAAAGTGTCAGCATAATGATTAAACTAGTATTCTCCTGCAGGGCATATTTCTTTTAGTGTTAACAGCAGCAATCAACCACTTGAGGCCTCCAACATGCGAAAATGGATCAAATCCATGCAAATACCCCTCTCAACTCCAATTTGCAGTGTTGTATCTTGGCCTAGCTCTTGCATCACTTGGGAATGCAGGCACGCGTTTCACCATTGCTCCAATGGGAGCCGATCAATTCGACCGACAGCGCAAAGCATCAAGGGGTTTTTTTCAATTGGTACATCTTCACAATGTACACAGCCACAGTTATAAGCTCGACAGCTATAGTGTATATAGAAGACAATGTCAGCTGGGCATGGGGTTTTGGCCTCTGTGTAGTGGCTAATGTCCTCGGTTTAGTTGTTTTCTTGTGTGGCACCCGATTCTATTGCCTTGTTAAGCCACGAGGAAGCCCGTTTACTGGCTTAGCCCGTGTTGTTGTTGGAGCCATCAATAAAAGAACAATGGTTCTTTCTGAAAAAAGTGAAGATTATTACCATCATGACTTGCATGAAGATGCCATGAAAACAGAGGCTAAGAATCCAACAGGTTTCTTCAGGTCTGGTCAAGTTTTTTATGTCAATTCAGTTAAATGATGTTGGGATAAATGTTGTTAATTAGGTTAGGGGTAGTTACAAAAAACTCCCTGACGTCTAGTCTATTTTCACAAACCTCTGTCCTGTGGTATGAAACAATTACAAGTACCCCCCTATTTTTTGCTTCTATTTTACAAATTAATACCACTAATTGTCATAGGGTATTTGTAAATCAGAACCAATTGTTACAGGGAGATTTGTAATTTTTCAAACCACAGGCACAGGAAGTTTTTGACAACAATGAGAATACAGGCGCTCAAGGCATTTTTCATGGCTCATGACTCATTATGGTCCAATTTGCGTAGGTTTTTGAACCGTGCAGCACTGAGAAATGAAACAAACACTACGCCAGATGGCTCCATCACAAATCCCTGGAAACAATGCACAGTTAAACAAGTAGAAGATCTCAAAAGCCTCATCAAAATCTTCCCACTATGGTCGACTGGTTTATTCTTGTGCACCCCTTTAGCCATCCAGTTGAGTCTGGCCATTATCCAGGCCCTAACCATGGACCGCCATCTCGGCTCCCATTTCAAAGTCCCAGCCGGCTCCATGCCTGTTTTTATACTGATCTCCACTTCCATCTGCATTTTAATAATAGACCGTCTTTTATTCCCACTTTGGGAAAAACTAACTCAAAAGCCTCTCACACTTCTTCAGCGGGTTGGGATTGGACACGCCCTCACTATAATAAGCATGGCTGTTTCAGCAATCGTGGAGTCGAAGAGGCTAAAAATGGCAAAACATTCCAATAATCTTGATCGCAATCCAGACAGTACTGTTGTTGCCATGTCGGCCTTCTGGCTGGTGCCACAACTGGCTATTTCCGGTGTGGGGGAAGCGTTTCATTTTCCGGGACAATTCGAGTTATATTACCAAGAATTTCCAGAATCGTTGAAAAGCACATCGACTGCAGCTGTTGCTATGTTTATCGGGATTGCATTTTATATCAGCAACTGCCATTATTGATCTGGTTCAGAGGGTAACCGGATGGCTGCCGGACAATATAAACCATGGGAGGCTAGATAACGTGTATTGGTTGTGTTGCATCGTTGGAGGACTCAATTTCGGTTATTATCTTGTATGTGCCTCATTGTATAAGTACCGAAATGCTGATAAAATTGCAGATGGTTGTAATAGAAGTTGATGAGTCATGTCAGGATGTTTGTTTGAATCTAACAAGTGTAATACAGGACAGTTTATTATCTTGCATAGTAATAAAGAATCTATGACAAATGCTAGAAACTCCAAAGTCTATTGCAGTGTCCTTTTTTTCTTGGATCTGTGTGTGTGTGTTGTGGGGTGGGGGGTTGTTAATTACACTCAGACCCCTCCGAAATAGTCAAATCACCAAGTTTCCTGCTTAACTTTCATAATTACACTAACACCCCCTCTTCGAATCGCATAGAGAAAAAGAACTATAAAGTTCTAGTTTTTGTAAATTCATATTTGCCTCTTACTTCCTTGAAAGGTGAAAAAAAAAAAAGAGAAAAACTCTCTTTTCATCCCCTCATTTGAAATATCTTTATTCTTAACTAATTTTATGTTATTTTTTCCTTTTGTTTCCTTGATAAGCCAATTAAACTTTTTTAAGGTGAATTACGTTTACACGTCTTGGGATATAGTGTAATTATAAATTAGTCCTCATTATTTTAAAAATTACAAATACCCCCATTAGGTATGTATCCACTTAACAAAATTTATCATTTATCAAAGTGGGACATAATTGCGAACAGTGTCTCTAGTATTTTCGACATAGTTTGGAGATGAGATTTGCATGGTTTTAACAAATTCAAGATGTAAAACTAATATGTGAAGTCAATTTTTTTTTTAAAAAAAGAAAAGAAAGTAGTGATAATATTAAATTATAGATGGTGATGCCAGTGGAGTTGTAATGGTATAAATTTAATTTACTTTGAGAAGATTGATGCAATAACAAAATTGATTTAGAGATTTTACTAAGCTCGACGAGACACATCTTGTGGTGGCCCGATTTACTACTATGATTGTAGGGAAGTTATCTTTTATACGTCTTGATTTATGCTTAGAAGAAGATTCTAAACCTTGATGAGTATTTGTAATTTTAAAATAAAATTGATTAATTTGTAATTACATTATATCTTTAGGAATGTAGATATAATTTGTCCCATTTTTGTTTAATTTATAGATTAGCATATTTCGGTAGCAATCCTACAAAAAAAGTTCCATACGTCTACAAAATATGGGCAAAATCCCTAACTTTTTTTACCAAAAAATAAAAAAATATAAAAAAAAAATTGACGAATCTTTGGAACTTTCATAGTGATCAGTATGGTTTCAAGCGTGCAGAGCACTAACGAAGGGGATTTAACCATAAATACCATCAAGGTTGGCGGACTTTAAATGAGGGCAAATTTCATTTAGCATTGAGGAAGGGAAAAAAACTAGGCAAAATTGCATAAATCCCCCATGTGTTATGTTTTAGTAGCAGAAAACTCCCTATGTTTCAAATATAGGCATATTACCCCCTGTGTTTCATTTCTGCATGCACACTTGCCCTATTTGATGGTAAAATTTAACAGCATTAATTTTTTACTATTTTGACCGTTTTGTCCCTTTGACTTTTAATGTATATTATAACAATACTTTCTCTCTTTCTTTGGAGAGAAAAGAAAGCCACAAAGAATTATGGTTTTTGAAATTCAAAATCCTCTCCATTTGTTGTTAAAAAGGGATGATTGAAATTGATTTGTTCATATTCTTATACATATATGGTATATATAAACACACATATGTAAATATATATATTGCAAATATATATGAGATTTGGGAAATTCAAAATCCTCTCCATTTGTTGTTAAAAATGAATGATTGAAATTGATTTTTTTTCATATATTCTTATACATATATGGTATATATAAACGCACATATGTAAATATATATACTGCAAATATATATGAGATTTGGGAGTGGGGCTGGTGTGAAGCTATCAGATCTGGAGATTGTGACCGACCGGTGTGGTGGCGGCTATGGCTGGAGAAAGGCAGCACTTTAGCTGGACAAACAATGAAAGAGTAGAAACAAGAAACAAAAGGAAAAGCGGGGAGGGGGAGATCTGACGGCTGCGGTGGCGCGGGCTAGGAGAGGTGGTGCTTGGCGACGGTGGTGCTAGGCTTGAATGGTGAAGGAGAAAGGGTAGATTGGGGGTTGACAGTGGTGATGGTTGATTTTTGGAAAAGGCAGAGAATTGAAGAAGGAGTGGGGCAAAAAGAAAAAAGGAAAAAAAAAATAAAATTATAAAAATTTGTATTTTTAAAATTTTCAGTATTTTTGAAATTATATATGTAGTATTTTATTATTTATTTGTTACTCTGAATTACTTAAAAAATTTCAATATACATTTTTAATTATTTTGTCTGTATTTAAATATTTATTTGAGAATATTTATTTAAGTAAGAAAAAATAAAATTATAAAAATTAGTATTTTAAAAATTCTTTAGTATTTTGAAATTATATATGTAGTATTTTATTATTTATTTGTTACTCTTAATTAATTAAAAAAATCAATAAACATTTTTAATTTTTTTTGTATTTAAGTATTTATTTGAGAATTTTTATTTAAATAAGAAAAAATAAAATTATAAAAATTAGTATTTTTTTATTTTTTTTAGTATTTTGAAATTATATATGTAATATTTTATTATTTATTTGATACTCTTAATTAATTAAAATTTTCAATATACATTTTTAATTATTTTGTTTGTATTTAAATATTTATTTTAAAATAAAATTAAGAAATTAGTCGTTAGTAATTTCTATTTCTTAACATATTTTAATAAATAATATATTTTTTAGAAATGCCAGAATTTAGATTATTTTATAATTTTGACAAATTAAAGGGGCATGTATACAATTTTGTACAAAAAAGATAATATTTTTAAATCTATAAGTGAAAGGGGTAAATAAGTCAATTTACTTGCATTTAAAATTAAAAAGATGCTCACATAATACATGCGTGTACTGACAACATCGTTAGTTTTGGATAGAATGGGGATTTTTTGCAATAAAGAAAATAATATAAGGGGGTTTTCGCCTATATTCACATCACAGGGTGGTTTTTAGCGATTAAACCAAAACACAAGGGGGTTTCACATAATTTTGCCAAAAATTAATGTGTTACTTTAGTATCATTATATTAGAGTGCTGCATCAGAACATATGAAGAGAACAAAAATTAATAAAGAGAGATAGGAAGAAGATATGATGAACGTTTGGTGATATTTTTTCATAGAAAGAAAATTGAGCAATAATGATGTATTTGGTGATTTCTTCTTCTATTTTTTTTTTAGTCTTTCTTTGTTTGGATAGCTAATAGCGTGATGTAATTTTAACAGCATATGAAATATGTTTTGACTGCAAGTTTCGTACTTTATCTTAAAGAATAATCGAGGACACCTGCCCTTGCCCCACCCCTACCTATAGGCCATTTTGGACTTTTACCCCTAACCTTTTTGACATAGCAGAGACATACATTTCCTCGTCATTGTTAAATAGGTGAAATAAGTTCCAATTTTTTTTCTGGCAAATATTCTTGGAATATTCTGCCCAAAAGCGCCTCATTTGCCTTGCATGTAAAAAGAACGAGGACAATTTTGTCCATTTGTCACTAATAAAAGTGCTAAACATTTCATAGGCTTGGAGGGTTTCCTGCAATTAACCTAATAAAAAATGCAAAGGCAAAATGGCTTCTGGTATTTTCACAATAGCGAACTTGGGAGTCTTTTTGCCTTTGCAACCTCAATTAGGCTTGATTCTTGTGGGGTTCTAGGGGCAGGGCTGAGTTTGTGGGATGATAATTTTGAAAAAAATCGAAAAATGTGTCACATTAATTTGTCAAAATTGATTTTGTCATGAGTGAAATTTAGATTTGTGATTTTGATTCATGTTCACGAGATTTAGATTTAGAAAAGAATTATTAACGAGGTGTTTGTTGCTAAATTTTTGCTTTTTTTTTTGTTAGGTTAATTGTGTCAAACCCCCAACCTAGGAGGCATATAGCACTTTGCCCCCTTAAGCACCTCAATCAATGAAAATGTCCTCATCCAAGTCATGCGCGTCGCACATGGGGCTCACTTAAATGGAATATGCCCAAAAGATACATCAGAAAATAGTTTAAGGGATTAATTTTGCACATTTGAAAATGATTGGGGGGTGTTTATGCTACAACGCAAACGTTGGGAGGCAAAGTTCTATATGACACAAACCTTGGAGGGCTGACCACGATTATCTCTTATTTTAATGTGATTGTATTTTCACTTTGTTATATATCTTATTATTATTATTATTATTTTTACTTATGAGCCATATTAATTTTTTTTTTCAAATATACTGTTAGTAGAATATTTCGTCCACTTAAATAGTGATTTTATTTAAATATTACTAGAATAATTAAGTATAGGACGATAATGTGACTAATAAAAAGAAAAGAAACTAAAACAGTGCATTTGAAAGATTAGCAACTAAAATAGGACAAAATCTAATCATGAGAAACCAACGATGAATTTTTCCTTCAGAAAATTTACGAACAAGCCAACTTAATATTTTGGTGTTCTGAATGGAACCGTTTGCTTTATGAGATTAGTCAAGAAAAAGTCTTCATATATCGGTTAATATTGGCTAATTGATTGTTTGGTTGTCAAGATTATAATTGCGGGTCCTTTACCTAATTTCAGAAGGCCCGGCATGTGATGGGTCTAATCTCAATATTATAATTTTCAGGGGAGGGGGTGAGATTGAGTCTTGGCTTCCCAAGATTAACTATTCCAACATTTTAAATTGACCATTTTATCCTTTATTTTACCCTTACTTTTACAAATTTGTTATTATTAATTATTTTTATACTTTATAATATAGTAATTTTATTAAATAATGATAATTAAAAATTACATATTGTAAACAAAATAAAAAATTAAAATTAAATATAAAAATTTCATTCCTTTCTTCTTAAAAAAGAATCTAAATTATATATATATTATATCTAAAAAAATTAATTAATTACATAATTTATATATATATATATATATATCCCACCTCATTCACCTTCATCTTCATCTTCATCTTCATCTTCTTCATCCACCCATCCCAACTACACCCACCTCATTATCCCCCCGCGCCCCCCAACCCCCATGCCACCAACACATTTTACCCAGACCCCGCCCCCCTCCCCAATTGGAACTATCTGCTCCCCCATCCCCCAAATCCCCTCGTATCTCTGCGCTGTCGGCCTTCTCTCTCTTCCCCATCTCTTTCTCTCTCTCTCCTATGTATATATATATATATATATATATATATGTGTGTGTGTATTTGTGTGTGTGTGTGTATGTATATGTATGTGTGTGCATACATATATATATGTGTATGTGATTTTTGGACTTTTTTTAAATATATGTGACATATGTATATATATATATATGGTTTGTAATTTATTTTTTCTTAATTTATATGTCATCAAACTTTGAAAAACTTTAACAATCAAAAATAAAAATATAATTGTACTCTAATCTTACTTTCAATTATATTTAATTGTGGATACCAAACCATCAAATGCGTAATGCGTACGATCATCCTACTCAATTAATCTTGAACACCAAACAACCATTATAATTAATCTAAATCTCGACTAATCTTGAGCTAAAAGACAAGTTTCAATTAATAAATCTCACAAATCAAACAGTTCCAATATAAATTAGAATATAATTTTTTTGTTTTTCCTTGGATTGTGTTCTTAATATTCTTGTCAAAGATTAGAGAGTTGGTGAGCCGAACGTCAAAACGACAAGGCAACACCAACACGGCATTTTAAATCCAGTGCCGTTTCAGTGTTGGATTCTCAATTATGTTTCATACACAAATCACATGTATTGTTGAAATATGTTACACACAATTTATTGTATATGTAAAATATAATGGCAGATGTACCAGAAATACGATGAAGACCCACAATAGTACGAAGTGGCGCTTTGAATTCTTTGTTTCATATTATGCTTTTATCTTTTATTCTACTTCATAGATGCATACCTAAATATAGTTATTTTAATTCAAGTCATATGAGTGTTTAAAGAAATTGATTTTTGTACTTGCAACATATGTGAATATAATGGAATACGATATGAAATACCAATTGAAATAAAAAATTCCAATTGAACAAATGATTTCAGTGTGTCTATAGTAGGATCTATTGATTTCATCATAACTACTCAATTTTTAAATTTTAATCTTACTAAAAATATGCAACTTATTAAATTTTTAGGTTATAATAAATCTACGGCGACTGATCTACAATAATTAGTGCTATAGTCTGTAGTAGTTGAAATAATGGTGTAAAATGAGTCGAGTCGTTTCAACTTGAATTTAATTTAAAGCGATTTTTTCAAGATTTTTGGTGAGTTGAGTTGGAACTCCCATGTGATGGTTCAAAACTTGCGAGTTGGTTAGTGAGTTTTCTACTTTTTTTTTAATATATATATTGTTTTAATCTATAAATAATAAATAACAATTAATAATAGAATTGTAAAAAATTATTTTTTAGGTCTAAAAGTTTAAGCAATATTTAGAAAAAATAATAATATTATATTGTTAATTGGTTCTATTAGAAAATATGAGAAACAATATAATATATTAGAAAAAATGGACTCAAACTCGATTTTTGAACATGTCCATAAGTCGAACTCGAACTTCATCATTTTTATTCAAATTCAAACTCGAATTCTAAAAAATGTACTCACAAAGTTCACACTCAAACTCACTTAAATTTAATCAAAATCTGACTCCAAAAATGAATCATATCGAGTTCGACTCATACACACTCCTTCAACTAAACTCCTCAAATTGGAATTGCCACAGCAACTCCCATGCCTACCCTTTAAAATTACTAAATTAAAGAAAACCAAGAAAAAACAAAAACTAAAGGATAACTGGATAAGTCAGGCAAACGCGCCGGAAGTATACCGGGGAAAATTCTGGGCGCTCTTGGACGCCACCAAACACACGGTTTTGAAGTTGAAATTCAAGTCAAACGTTTGTTCATTGTCTTGAAAACTTTCATGCTCATATGAATATTCAATTATTCATATTCCATACCTTCTCATACCTACATCATCAAATTCATTGCAAATTAAATATCTTTCTCATGATCTCATCCCAAAAATAATCAAAAACATAGAATTTTCAATAAACCATATCTTAATCTTCGCTAAAAGATGGCTTCCCTGTCTCTATCGATTCTATTACTTATATTCGTTTTTCATCCAAAAAACACTGCAGTTTGCGATCCAAGAGCAACCGAAGCATCACTGATATGCAGCAACAGAACAGCCCCGGGTTCCGATCGCCAAACCTACGTATCAAGCTTTCTTGCGGCCATGGACTCGATAAGCCCACAGGTCTCCCGGCAGCGATACGGCGCCGTGATAAACGGGACGGGCAACAACACCGTCTACGCATACGGCGAGTGCATGAAAGACTTGTCTCAGAACGACTGCAGCCTCTGTTTCGCACAGTGCAAGACACAGATTCTGCGGTGCTTGCCGTTTCAGAGGCTGACGAAGGGCGGTCGCCTGTTCTACGACGGGTGCTACTTGAGGTACGAGGACTACATGTTCTTTAATGAAAGTTTGAGCTCTGTGGACAGGATTGTTTGTGGCGGCGATGACTTTGCCGGGAACCGGTCGGTGTTTGAGGTGAGCGTCGTGAGCTTGTTGAGGAACATGAGCGTGGAAGGGCCTAGGAATGATGGGTTCTTTACGGGTTCTGTGAGTGATGGGAACTTCACGGTTTACGGGCTGGCGCAGTGTTGGGAGTTTGTGAATGGGAGTGGGTGTGTGGAGTGTTTGGAGAGTGCGGAGAAGAGGGTTGGGTCTTGTGCGCCGAAGGTGGAAGGGAGAGCTTTGAATGCTGGTTGTTATATGAGGTATTCGACGACGAGGTTCTACAACAACTCTGCGGGTGATGATGCTCCTAATGGCAGTGGAGGTGGGTGATTTGTGGTTTTTTTCTTGTTACTAATTGATGGGGATAGTTCTTTGTTCTTTTGTTATTCTTATGTTTTGTTTTATATGGGTTAATTACACTCGAACCCCCTCTAAGATAGTCGAATTTTCAAGTCCCTTATAACTTTTATAATTACACTGACACCTTTTTTAAGTTTGAGAAAACCGAAAAATACAAAAAAGGTTAGAATTCCCCCGATTGAAAATATTTAAAAAACTAAAAACTGTTTTTTTTTTTATAGAGGAACATTTTCTCCTTAGATCTTCGCAAAGCTGGGGAAAAAAAACACTTTCTTTCTTTTCATTCTTGCACTCAAAATAGAAGAAAAAGATCCTACTTCGTCTATTGGAAATCCTTTCAAACTTAGATTTTGAGCATGTAAACCAAGAGTTTAGCCAATCTTCTACTCTAAAAATTCACAGAATCTTGACGGAAGGTAACTTTTATTAAATAGTCGAACTGAGGGGGGATGTTAGTGTAATTATGAAAGTTATCAGATGACAGAATCGCAAAACGAGTCTGAGCATAATTAACCATATGAATGTCTAATAGTTATTCAGACAGACCATCGTTAATTGAAATACGCTTATCATGCAATTGAGCTTAGTACAAGGTGACTAACCAATTGCACTTGCAGTAACAGTATTGATTTTGCACTAACCAATTGCACTTGCAGTAACAGTATTGATTTTGCACTAACCAATTGCACTTGCAGTAACAGTATTGATTTTGCACTAACCAATTGCACTTGCAGTAACAGTATTGATTTTGCTGCCTTACAGCCATATAATTGGTTAAGTGCGGCAGACCTAATCGCTTAAGAATTTTCTGAACTTTGGAAAACTATTGATTTTTTTTCTTGTAATATATATAGTTTTGAATCATCTTTGAGCTCCTTTTGAGTAGTCTGAGGTCAAGTGTTCTTGTGACATAATAGACAAATCACACCGTCTCGCGACCATTCTTGCCTCAACTTGTGGCACCATTGCTGGTTTGCTTTTCGTAGCTATGATTTCATTGCTTGCAAGGAAGAAGATTGTACAAAAACAGAGAGGTACTTGCTGATAACTCTTGTCTTTCCCGTCTCTTGGATCGACTTCTACTCACTATTTGACACAAACTAATCTGATTAACAGAGAAGAAGAAACTTGGTGCCATGTTGTCCATAGTTACCAGGTCCAAAATCAACTATTCATATGAAACTCTTGAGAGAGCCACAAATTACTTTAGTAACTCAAATAAACTTGGGCAAGGAGGATCAGGTTCTGTTTACAAGGTAACTTTTGTTTCTACATTGTTTTCCTACATAAATATTTCAAAAGTACTTGTTTTTGGCGCTTATGGGATGTTCGTAAAAATTTAAGATAAGCGCTTTTGAACTTTTTACTTTTTTGCAGTAGTTGAAGAGTGCTTGAAGTGTTTGCTTTTGCTTGTTTTAATTACTCAAACATTACCAACTTCTACTATTAAGCTTGTTTCCCGAAATTGCTAAAATTAAGCAGCTTCTGCTTTTCCTCTGATGAACTTCAAATAAGCAAAAGCTCTTGCGTACGCCCCACAGCCCTCAATAAGGATGTTTCTGATTCTTGATTTTTGTTGGCAAAAAGGGGACATTACCAGACGGACAAATCGTTGCAGTAAAGAGGCTTTTCTTCAACACAACACAATGGGCAGATCATTTCTTCAACGAGGTCAATTTGATCAGTGATATCAATCACACAAACTTAGTGAAGCTCTTGGGTTGCAGCATTACAGGGCCCGAAAGCCTCCTCGTGTACGAATACGTGCCTAATCAAAGCCTTCATGACCATCTATTTGGTTTGTTCCTCGAATCCATTTTCTTTTTTGATTTTGAAAGTTCCCTTATTGTCTTAGTTTTGCTCATCTGATTCTTGTGCAGTTGGAAAAGATGTTCCACGTCTCGGGTGGGAAGAACGGTACAAAATCATCTTGGGCACAGCCGAGGGCTTAGCTTTTCTTCATGAGAAGTCGAAATTTAGGATAATACATAGGGACATAAAGTTGAGCAATGTGCTTCTGGATGAGGACTTTAAGCCGAAAATTGCTGATTTTGGTCTCGTTAGAATGTTCCCAGAGGATAAGAGCCATATTAGTACTGCTGTTGCTGGTACACTGTAAGTTCACAATTTCTTTAAGTATAATGCAATGAAATAACCTAAAGTACTTGCTTTTTGATGAATTATTTTCTTCGATTAATCCATTTTCATACCTGTAACTCAATGTTATCTTCGCTTTTTCTACTTCTGATTAATAGAAGCTGATTAACTCTAATTCTCTAGCGGCTATATGGCTCCAGAATATATAGTTCACGGAAAATTGACAGCGAAAGCAGATGTCTACAGTTTCGGAGTATTGATTATTGAGGTTATAACTGGAATGAGGAACAATGCTTTCTCTCGGAGTTCTCACTCAATCCTCCATAAGGTAAAATTTCAATAAATGAAGTATAAAGTATAGCTTTATTTAAATTCAAAAGGAATGACTGGTCCTACCAACTCCTTGTATGCATAAACTTTAGGAGACAACTTTTTCTACCAACTACCGTTGGCTGTTTCCTAATGTGCAAACCACTAACGTTTGAAAACTCGTTCTCATTTTTATTGAATGCCTTTTTTAGGTATGGAATCTTCATAATTCGAGAAAACTGATAGAAGCAGTCGACCCCTCATTAAAGGGAAATTTCCCGGAAGAAGGGGCGATTCGGGTACTTCAAATCGGGCTAATTTGCGTACAAGCTGCTGCAGAGCTCCGGCCATCCATGTCGCTAGTCGTGCAAATGCTGAATGGTGAAGAAGAAATTGTGCGGCCAACACAACCGCCATTTCTCAACTCCGGCAGTGGAGAAATCATCACTAGTTCATTTAATCAAACTGGTTCCTACACACAATCATGTGGTAATGAATTTACAGAGAGCTCTATTGAACCAAGATGAAACAATTTGCAGGACTATACAAAGCATAATGCCTTCTCAATGTACATGCAAAAAAAGTTGCTTATAAATTTGTACCTAGTCGCAAATTTTATGAAACTTAGGGTATATGAAATGTATATAAATTATTTTTGCATTTGTCAAATGTAGAACCTTGTTAAATGATTTCCCTCACTAAGGGTGTTTGCTTTGGCTAAGCTGGATGTTAAGCACTTTATAAAGCTACCGTATACATTCTTTTTCTTTTTCATTTTTTTTTTCTTGGATAAAATAAGATTAGGCAGATTATGAAAATATGAATTGTAAATTGTACTTTTGGGGAGTAAATAAGTATCTAACATCTTATTTGAGGATTTAACTTTACATTTTGGAATTTTTAACACAATTGAGGAACTAGTAAACACTCAAATTAAAATTGATATATTTGCACCCGTACGTAGGGATTATTGAAAATGCTCACGTTTCGTGTACACATTTTGAATATAATGAATAGTGTTTATACTTTTGATATAAAACATTTAACATTTGTATTATATATATACTTAGTATAATACTTGGCAAATAATACATTATTTTATCAAATATTAACTATATTTGTTTTCAATTTTATATGTGGCAATTCCTTTTTAGGTATGATTTGCATCAGTTGTAACTCATATAAATTAAAAAGCTGTAATATTCTACAAAAATATTAATTATCATTTAAGCAGATATATATGATTAGAAATTAAATAATTTAATCATACATTTAAAATATTTGTTTTGGCATAACTTAAATATATGAAAGCAAGATATATGTGAAACTAACATCAAAATAAGTTTATTTTTATTCTCGCTTTTACATTCATATTTTACTATTGAACTAATTTTTTCACCAATTTTTTTTTCAAAAATTCATAATATATTCATATGTGTGTGTGTGTTAAGTGCGAATAATTTCCATTCCATATTTAATTATTTTTCTTTCGTGGACTGCATCCCCTATTTAACTAACTTAGCATTTATGTTTTTTTAATGACAAGTAACTAGGCCTTTGAGATTTTGACACTAAAATCTGTGTTCATTGGATCAATGATAAGCTTAAAATGTGTACACTTTTATGGGTGATATTTTGTGCATTTCATTAATTTCTATTAAGGTTTTAAAGTTTCAAGGATGAAATTTGTGCTTAATGTAACCAAACCTTAATTTGATCAATTTAAAGTGTTTTTACACCTTTAAAGCTTTATTTTTTCAAGGTTTTGATATCTATATCAACCCACAAGACTTTTGTGAGGTATTGCAAGAAATCGGGGCTGAAATTGAGCTGAAAAAATGGGTGCGCGTTCCGGGACAGCTTAATCCTACGAAGCCGTCCCGAAGTGTCCAGACGTGCAGAAAGAAACGTAACCGATCGAATCGGGACGGCTTTAGCGTGACCGTCCCGATTTGTCCAGAAACGGTGATTTATGTTCGAAATAGGACGGCTTAAGCCGTTCCATCAAGTGAAGGCCGTCCCGATTCAATCCATCCAAAAAGTGACCCTTTTTATTAGGGTTTTGACATCAGCAACTTTACATCTATTTAAAGGGACGTCTTGGGCACAAAATGGGGGACTTTTCAGCTGAGAATTCAAGGAGAATTCAAGGAAAATTCAAGGGCAAAAGCTTAGGAAGGGCGACAATTCAAAAGCAAAGCTCTTCCATCCATCAAGATTATCGTCAAAAGCCGAGTTTGCTTATGTTTCCTTTTACTTTCATTATGTTCTTGTTTTGTTTTATTTTTGCTATGTCTAGCTAATTAAATCATAGGGTTCTAGGCTAAGTTGTTGATGAAACCCTTGTGATTTTTATTGAACTTCTTTGATTTTTATTTTACGTACTTCCTATCTATGATTCAAGGTTTTTATTACTTGTGAAATTTTGGCCAATCTTTACAAGCTTTGAGATTTTATATTCGACTACGAAAGGGTGTGTATAAAATATGACTATTTGTGTTATAGACATAGGGAATGCATAGATTAGAAATAATCATGCTCTTGTGCAATCGGTTGGGTTAATTTGTAAGGACTTTTTAACTAACACAACTCTTGTGCGCAATGGGCCAAGGAATCCGTATGTGATCACGAAAGTAGACACATAGCATTCCTTGGCACGTTTGTTTTACTTTCGAAAGAAGATTACAAATATTTTCGTAAGTTGGATTGTGGGAAGATGTATTAATAAAAATCAGTGGAAGTTTAATTGATCACAAGGGGGGATTCAATCAACGATGCCTAGGCCCTAGCTAGTTTTTATTGATTTATCTGCTTTGATTTAGTTGTTTGTTTTTATTTTACCTTATCCCGATAAATTTTCGAAGCTTAAACGATAGAAAACTTATAAGTTTGGTGCTTGGTAACCCATTCCTTGTGGGAACGATATTCTTAGTTTCACTTTATTACTTGAGCGATCCGTACACTTGCGGAAAATACGCAACAAGTTTTTGGCGCCGTTGCCGGGGAACGGTGATTACCAATATCAAACGAATTTTAGTATATATTGATTTAAGCACAATTATTTATTTTTATTTTTATTTTTATTTTTTTGTGTTTTATTTTCAGTTCATACATCTTGTTTTTCTTTGTGCAGGAGTAGGCATATGCAAAGGTCTCAAAGCTTCGACTTGGTACCGTTTGATCCCGAGATAGAGAGAACTCTCCATCAACTTCGCCGTGATCAAAGAAAAGAATTAGACCAAGCATTGGCCTTACCAGCTATAGAGATGGCTCAACAAAATCGAACATTGAGGGACTATGCACTATTTGATGCCACGGGAATCCAAGGAAGCATCTCTATGCCAACTATTGATGCCAACAACTTTGAAATCAAGCCAGCAATCATCAATACCGTGCAGCAACACCCATTTGGAGGAGGCGCAACGGAGGATCCCAACTCGCACTTATTTCACTTTTTGGCAATTTGTGCAACTTTCAAGATTAATGGTGTCTCGAGTGATGCCATTCACCTACGTTTGTTTCCATTTGCATTGCGGGATCGGGCCAAGGATTGGTTAGGTTCCCTACCACCGAATTCCATCTCCACATGGGATGAGCTTTCTAAAGCCTTTTTGGCAAAGTATTTTCCACCTCGGAAGGTTTCCGCCATTCGTGAGGAATTGATGGCCTTCCGACAACAAGACCAAGAGTCCCTAAGCGAGGCTTGGGAAGTCTTTAAGGAGTTGCAAAGAAAGTGCCCTAATCATGGCTTGCCAGATTGGTTGCTCGTGCAAAGATTTTACAATGGTTTGACAGAATCCCTTCGAATAATGATCGATGCATCCGCGGGAGGCACATTGATGTCTAAATCCACAGAGGCTGCATGCCAATTGATTAAGGAGATAGCGGCTAATGATTACCAATGGGGGACAAGTAGGATAACTCCTTCTTTTGTGCAAGCTCCAAAGGTTGCAGGTGTGCTTGAGTTAGATACCATGTCTTACATCAATTCTAAATTTGATGCATTATTTCAAAAGTTTGATAAATTATCTATTAACGCGGTGTCTAACCCTCCTTTGAGATGTGGTATTTGTGGAGGTTCTCATAACATGAACGAGTGTCCAAATCAATTCCCTCCAGAGCAAATTCAATATGTCAATAATAGGACTCAAAACAACCCCTATGCACCCACGTATAACCCAGGATGGAAAAATCATCCCAATTTTTATTGGGGGGGTAATCAAAACAGTCAAAACCAACAATTTGGGCAACCTAAGGCAAATGTCCACTCCACACCTCCAGGGTTTCCTTCACAGCAACATCAACCTTGCCAACCCGAGCCAAGATCTTCCTTGGAAGCCACACTTGAAAAATTCATGCAGTCCACCATGGACCAATTTGGCCAGATTAAGCATCAGTTGGAAAACTTTAATTCTCGCCTAAATAGGATTGAAGCGCAAGGAAGTACATCAACCTTTAGGCAACAAGGGCAATTGCCTAGTCAAACGGAGGTAAATCCAAGAGAGCATTGCGATGCAGTCACCTTAAGGACTGGGTGTGAACTTCAAGACTTGCCAAGAAAAACAAAGAATCTTGATGAGGAAAAGGATGAGGACAAGTCTAAGGGAGTCAATGGCAATATAAAAGAGATGGAAGAAGAGAAGATGAAGAAGGCAAGTGATGTTAAACCTTACGTGCCTCCAGTGCCATTCCCCCAAAGGTTGATCGCACATAAATTGGACAAGGACTTTGGGAAATTCAAGGATTTGCTTAAACAACTTCACATCAACATACCCTTCTTAGAAGCACTCGCACAAATGCCAAAGTATGTGAAGTTCTTGAAAGAAATCTTGTCCAATAAAAAGAAGCTCGAGGAATTTTCAACAGTCACCCTCACAGAAGAATGCAGTGCCATCATACAAAATAAGTTGCCCCCGAAGTTAAAAGATCCAGGGAGTTTTTCTATTCCTTGCAAAATTGGCAATCTTAATTTTGATAAAGCTTTATGTGACTTAGGTGCTAGTGTGAGTTTAATGCCTTTGTCTATTTGCAGGAAACTTGGCTTAGGCGAATTAAAGCCTACAACAGTAAATTTGCAGCTTGCAGATAGATCAATCAAGCACCCATATGGAGTTTTGGAAAACGTTCTTATGAAAGTAGGAAAGTTCTATTTTCCAACAGATTTTTTTGTGCTCGAGATGGAAGAGTGCCATGAGTTGCCTTTAATTTTGGGGAGACCATTCCTAGCAACCGCGGGGGCAATTATTGATGTCAAAAAAGGGAAATTAACACTATGGGTTGATGATGAAGAAATAAATTTCATGGTGTTCAAGTCTGACATACCCACCCCCACCAAAGAGACATGCAACTCGCTTGGTGTTATCCAAGAAACACTTCAAACCTCACCTTCACTTCTCAAGCTTAATGAACTCCACAATTCACAAGACTTCGGTCATGAAAAGCAAGGGAAGAAGCTGAAAATTCTCGAGAGCAAATTTAGACGCAAAAAGCGTACACCAAACTTTGGGAATTGCAAGGGTGAAGAGTTTGAAAAAGGGGAGATTGGGCTAAGCCACATGAATTAATTACGCCCCGCAAAGTCAAGCTAACGACTATAACTTAGAACTACACCCTCTATCCCTTCTCTATTTCACTTTCATGTTCCTTTTATTTCTTTTCTTATCTTTTGTTGCATACTAAGTTTATATTTTCTTTGATTTAGGTGCAAACTGGCTTGAGTCGTTTTGTCACACACTGGATATTCTCTCATCGTCACCCCCTCCATCAGGGAAGTATCTCTCTCTACTTTCTTTTCTTTTTTGTGCATTGAGGACATTGCACACTTTAAGTGTGGGGGGATATAGGGATTTTTGATTTCATTTTGTTTATTTACTGCTTGGGTGAGAGGTTTTATCATTTTGGAACA
Source organism: Petrea volubilis (assembly GCA_026212405.1). Classification (NCBI taxonomy): domain Eukaryota; kingdom Viridiplantae; phylum Streptophyta; class Magnoliopsida; order Lamiales; family Verbenaceae; genus Petrea; species Petrea volubilis. The sequence goes on from CM047870.1 coordinate 13,773,990, forward strand.
TGCATTAAAAGGCTAAAGTAGTTTTGAGTAGAGGAAATCGAGCTTTCAGAATGTTAATTTTGAGCATTATTTTGAAAAAAATGCCTTGCCGGTATCTATTGAACTTGTTTGTGATGGGTGCATATGAGAAATTATGTGTTTTCTCGCTTGATGTGTGAATTATGGATAGAGCATGTGTGTTCAAGGCCCTATGTTTGCATGTGTTGAGAATATGTTATTGAAGTTTGGCTTGATCACTGCTAGCTTATAAAGATGGGGAGTCAAGTACAAGTAATCTTTCTATGCCTAGTCCGAAACACGTTTTAAGTGATTAGATTAGTTTCCTTCTTGATTGTTTCGTGCTAAATTTCTTAGTGTTCTCTTAATATTCAATGGTTAAGAAGAAGAAAAGAAGAAAGATGAGTTGTATGTTAACTGAGTAACCGGGTGCATGCATCACAAATGTGTGTCCTCGCGTCAAAAGGTTACGTATATACTCTTGGAAAAAAAAAAAAAAAAGAGAGCAACTCTTGAAGTGAGAACCTTTGAAATTAGTTGTAGAAGCACAAGTTGGAACCTCTATATCACTAGCGTGTTTGTCGTAGGTAGAAAGAACAAAGTTATTGAATAAAGTGACTTAAACTTTATAAGTGGTACGTTGGTTATGTTGGCTTCGTAACTTGTTATCGACATTCTTCATTAGATCTTGACACATATGTTTGTTGTTAAATGAAGTTCGTGTAAGGTTGAGAAACTCTGGTTTCAAACTATGCACATGTTAGAGACAAGAGAGAAAGTTGTGTGGCAAGGTACAGTCATAGTTATATAATTATATCCATACATATAAAACTCCTGGAATGTTCAACTTTCCTTTGTTCGAGGAGGAGCAAATGTTCAAGTGTGGGGGAGTTTGATAAGCTTAAAATGTGTACACTTTTATGGGCGACATTTTGTGCATTTCATTAATTTCAATTAAGGTTTTAAAGTTCCAAGAATGAAATTTGTGCTTAATGTAACCAAACCTTAATTTGATCAATTTAAAGTGTTTTTACACCTTTAAAGCTTTATTTTTTCAAGGTTTTGATATCTATATCAACCCACAAGACTTTTGTGAGGTATTGCAAGAAATCGGGGCTGAAATTGAGCTGAAAAAATGGGTGCGCGTTACGGGACAGCTTAATCCTACGAAGCCGTCCCGAAGTGTCCAGACGTGCAGAAAGAAAGGTAACCGATCGAATCGGGACGGATTTAGTGTGACCGTCCCGATTTGTCCAGAAACGGTGATTTATGTTCGAAATAGGACGACTTAAGCCGTTCCATCAAGTGAAGGCCGTCCCGATTCAATCCATCCAAAAAGTGACCCTTTTTATTAGGGTTTTGACATCAGCAACTTTACATCTATTTAAAGGGACGTCTTGGGCACAAAATGGGGGACTTTTCAACTGAGAATTCAAGGCGAATTCAAGGAAAATTCAAGGGCAAAAGCTTAGGAAGGGCGACAATTCAAAAGCAAAGCTCTTCCATCCATCAAGATTATCGTCAAAAGCCGAGTTTCCTTATGTTTCCTTTTACTTTCATTATGTTCTTGTTTTATTTTATTTTTGCTATGTCTAGCTAATTAAATCATAGGGTTCTAGGCTAAGTTCACTACTAGAAAAAAGGCATTTAGCCACGGATTTGGCAAAAAATCCGTGGCCAAGGAGATTAGCCACGGATTGGCCACGGATTAGCCACGGATTTTTTCCGTGGCTAAATGTGGCGTGGCTAACCTTCGCCACGGCTTTTTAGCCACGGCTGGGCTTAGCCACGGCCAAGCCGTGGCTAATAGCCACGGGCAAACCGTGGCCAAGTTTGGCCTCTTTTTTCTAGACATGGCCTAGCCGTGGCTAAGGGCCACGGATTAGCCACGGCCAGGCCGTAGCCAATCCGTGGCCACTGGAAAAAAAAAAAAAAAAGCTAATTACACCCAAACCCGCGGCCCAACCCAGACCCGCGCCCCAACCCAAGCTTTTATTTTTGCGCTCAAGGAGATTCGAACACGGGGCATCAATGTTATAAATGGAGCATGTAACCGTTGCGCCAAGGGAGTTCTTTGGTTATTGATTGATTTTTTTTATACTTAAACTATATTGGTACAATATTTTAAACTAAAATTATCTAATAAATTTCATTAGTTTTATCAATTTTTTTAATTTAATTTTAGTAATTTTTATAAATTATTAACCAATTAGTTTTTTTAAAAAAATAAAGATATTTACCTTTGACTTTATCGTTCAATATTCAACTTTTTTTTTATGACAAATATTTAATAAACTAATATATCAAAACAAAAATTATAACAAAAGTCTATTTATATAATTTATATTTAGATAATAGCAACTTTAATTCGTGATAATTTGTCAATATCTTCGTATATGTGTGGTATTATATAATATATGTCAAGTATATATATCATATATATATATATCAATATATGTATCTATTTTAAATATGTCCATGTATATATATGTATCAATATATATATATATATATATAAATGTCCAAGTATATATATTGATAGATATGTATCTATTTTAAATATGTCCAAGTATATATGTATCAATATATATATGTATCCAAGTATATATAGATAATTTATATTGAGATAATTAAAATATCAATAACAAAAATTTATCCATGGCTAATTATTTTTTTTCATTTTTTTTTGCACCACAGATAAATTTATATATATATATATATATTGATACATATGTAAATTTATATTGATACATATATTTATATATCCAAGTATATATGTACCAATATGTATATATATATATTTGTGACTAATCCATGGCTATCACTACAAGAAAACGCACAATTTTCGGCGGAATTTTTCGGCGGAATATTTTTGCCGAAATTTTTCGGCAGAATTTCGGCGGAAAATTAAAAAAAAATAAAAAAAAAAATTTAAAAATTTTCGGCGGATTTTCGGCGGAAATTCCAGCCGAAAAATTTTAAAAATTAAAAATAAATAAAAAATAATAATTTTGAAATTAAAAATAAATTTTTTTAAATTTTTCGGCGGATTTTCGGCGGAAACTTCCGCCGAAAAATTTAAAAAATTAAAAATAAATAAAAAATAATTTTTTTAAATAAAAAATAATTTTTTAAATTTTTCGGCGGAATTTTCGGCCGAAAATCCGCCGAAAAATTTAAAAAAATTAAAAATAAATCAAAAATTATATTTTTTAAATAAAAAATAATTAAAAAAATAATAATTTAAATTTTTCGGCGGAATTTTCCGCCGAAAATTCCGCAGAAAAATTTAAAAAAATTAAAAATAAATAAAAAATTATATTTTTTAAATAAAAAATAATTAAAAAATAATAATTTTTAAATTTTTCGGCGGATTTTCGGCGTAAATTCCCGCCGAAAAATTTAAAAAAATAAAAAATATATTTTTTAAATAAAAAATAATATTTTTGAATTTAAAAAATAATAATAAATAATATTTTTTAGATAAAAATAATAATATTTCTATATATTTTTAAAATATATTAAAATTTAAAATTTTTATTTTTATTTGAATTATTATTATTATTTTAATTAGAACTAAATGAATTTTGTATGCTATATATATATGTATAAAATATTATGTATTATATATATAAATTTTTTAAAAATTTAAAAATATTAAAATTTTCAAACAATAAAAAACGTATTATTATTATTATTATAATAATAATAATAATAATAATAATTATTATTATTATTATTATTATTAATTAGTTTTAATTATTTTTATTTGAATTGTTGTATGATATAAATATATAATGTAATGAATTATGTCAACAAAGTGAACATAGCTCAACGGTAAGAGTGTTGTTTGCCAACCGAGAGGTCGAAGGTTCGATGCCCAGCAACTCCAAAATTTGGGATAATTTCGGGGGCGTGTACGCACGCGCGCGCGAGTTGGGGCGAGGTCCCGGGTTCGACTCCTTGGTGTGGCGATTGAAATTTTATTTTCAAAAATATAAAATAAATTTCGGCGGAATTTCCCGCCGAAATTCCGTCGAAAATTTAAATAAATTCGGCGGAATTTCGGCGGGAAATTCCGCCGAAAATATATTTAATTAAAAAAAAAATAAATAATAATTTCGGCGGAATTTCGGCGGAATTTCGGCGGGAAATTCCGCCGAAAATTTATTTAATTAAAAAAAAAATCCGCCGAAAATTGAAAAGCGACCAAGGTTTTCTCGGCGGATTCGTTCCGCCGAAAATCCGCCGAAATTATTTATTTCCGCCGAAATTCCGCCGAAAATACCGTTTTTTCTTGTAGTGTATATTTATATATATATATATCATGTATATATATACATATGTTCAAGTATATATATATCAATATATGTGTATATATATATTTCCAAGTATATATATCATATATACATATATCAATATACGTATATGTCAATGTGTATCTCATATATATTAATATATTATATGTACATTCTAATCCTCTATATATAGTCTATATGATATAAGTATATATCTATATAGAACATATCTAATATATGTTATAAATGTAGTGTACGTATATATAGATCCAATATATATATATATATCTAATCATATGTACTATATATGATCAATCATCTATATGAAATAAACATATATTAGTGTATTATATATCTAATATATGTTATATATGTACTTATACATCTAATATATATACAGCTAATTATATATAAATACACATATATATAAGTATATCTAATCTTATACGTATGTAATATATCGAATCATTTATTATATATATCAATATATATAATATAATATATATATATATTACTTAAGTATAGCAAAAATTAATTATTAAACAAAAAGTTAAAGTGGTGTAGTGGTTTAATGCTCTAACTTTAACTAACAGGTCAAGAGTTCAAATCATATTTGTTGCAAAAAAAAAATAAAAATTTTTTAGCCACGGCTAGGCCGTGGCTAAACCGTGGCTGGCTTAGCCACGGTCAGGCCGTGGCTAATCCGTGGCCCTTAGCCACGGCCTGGCCGTGGCTAGACCGCGGCTAAGGGCCACGGCTTAGCCACGGTCTGGCCATGGCCAAATTAGCCACGGCTAGGCCGTGGCCAACCAGTGGCGGCAAAACTGGCGCCAAATTTAGCCGCGGCTTGGCCGTGGCTAAATCAGCCACGGGTAATCCGTGGCCAATCCGTGGCTAAAGCTCAAAAATTTTTTTCACCGAAAACCGTTGCTAATCCGTGGCTAATCCATGGCTAATAGCCACGAATTTTTCCCGTGGCTAAAATCCGTGGCTATTTGCTCTTTTTCTAGTAGTGGTTGTTGATGAAACCCTTGTGATTTTTATTGAACTTCTTTGATTTTTATTTTACGTACTTCCTATCTATGATTCAAGGTTTTTATTACTTGTGAAATTTTGGCCAATCTTTACAAGCTTTGAGATTTTATATTCGACTACGAAAGGGTGTGTATAAAATCTGACTATTTATGTTATAGACATAGGGAATGCATAGATTAGAAATAATCATGCTCTTGTGCAATCGGTTAGGTTAATTTGTAAGGATTTTTTAACTAACACAACTCTTGTGCGCAATGGGCCAAGGAATCCGTATGTGATCACGAAAGTAGACACATAGCATTCCTTGGCACGTTTGTTTTACTTTCGAAAGAAGATTACAAATATTTTCGTAAGTTGGATTGTGGGAAGATGTATTAATAAAAATCAATGGAAGTTTAATTGATCACAAGGGGGATTCAACCAACGATGCCTAGGCCCTAGCTAGTTTTTATTGATTTATCTGCTTTGATTTAGTTGTTTATTTTTATTTTATCTTATCCCGATAAATTTTCAAAGCTTAAACAATAGAAAACTTATAAGTTTGGTGCTTGATAACCCATTCCTTGTGGGAACGATATTCTTAGTTTCACTTTATTACTTGAGCGATTCGTACATTTGCGGAATATACGCAACAATCAACTGTGTGAAGTTTTTTTAAGTTGAAATGCTTTGACAACGCACCTCACCGAGTCATAAACATCTCCACCCACGATTACCCGTAAGAAAAATGACTCGTTTATCTTTATGGTCAAAAGTTAAACAAAGACTACTTGGTTGGCAATGAAACAATATTTCTTAATTCAGACAAACTCTTGAAGTGGAAGACCTGGAAATGCCCATTGTCATTGACTTCAACAGTACATAATCACGCAACTATTAAGTGAAAAATTTTGATCAAAATTCAACAAACTCCCAACTAAAAAACAGAATTTGAAAATTGAGAGTGTAATTTACCCTTGTATTCCATTCTCGTGAAGTGGAATGCAACTTTTAATGATCTCCAAATCCAAGAACTTTTTCTCATCGCAAAAGGAGAAAAAAAAAACGAAAGAAAGAAAATAGTAGTGGCAATCTTTTTGTCTTTTTTTATTATGTTTTGTTTGATTTTTTGTATTTAATTATGAATATATTAGATATTTAAATAATTAATTCAATATTGATCCTATCAGTGTAGTGTTTTAATGGTCAAATATAATTTACAAGAATCAATATTGATCAATATTCAGAATGAATAGAATACAATTGACAAATATTTATGAAAAAATGTATGAAAAGAATTCGAACGCAAAACATAGGCCGTGCAAATTGGAAATCTACGACTTTTACACATCGCTCTTTTTTATTTATATATTAGTCTTTTATTTTCTCTTCTCTCCCCACTTGAAAAGAAACCAAGGATCAGCAAGAAACTTCGAATATCAGTCCCATGTAAGAAGAAAAAGAGGTAATACTGTTTTGTTTTTGTTTTTGTACGTTCTTTGTGGGATCAAAAAATGTTCTTTGTGAAGATTTTTCTTTTGCATTTTAAAGCCAGTAATTATTGGTGCAGTGATGATGAAGATTTTTTTTTTTTTCGGTGCTTAGTGTAGCGTGTTTGATCCAAATCTTGAACTTGCAGTTGTTGAATCGTGACAACGAAATTAAAAAGAAATAATGGTTTTCTGTTTTTGGTCTGAAATAATCTATTGGCATCAAAGCCAGAAATAACAATGAAATAACAATGAATAACACGTCAGAGATTGGGAAATTCTGGCCCAATCCAACCCTGAAAATGTTATTATGTGATTGTAACTCTCCTTAAAAATATACACCAATCACGTGGCAAATGGGCTGGTTTGGCTGAGCCGAGTCTGATAATGGGGCATTCTTGTAATAAAAGACTACCCACGACAATGCTCAATTCTTTTTCTATTGTCTAGAAAAATTCAAGGTTTGAGTCAAATAGTTTACTTCTTAAATTTGTCTCACCAGTCGTCATGAAAAGTTCTAATATGTATATATATATATATAGATCTGGTTTGAATCCAGAGACCTCTCTCCTTGGATTGAGAAGAGATATAGATGGTGCCATTTCGACCCAATAGGCTGTGGCATATATACACATAAATACATACGTACATGGTTTGCCGGAACGCTGTTATAATGGCCAAAACGGAACCGGAACACCGGCCTCCGTTTCACTGTTCTGGTGTTCGTCGCGGGCGGAGGTATCGTGGCATTATAATGCCCATTCCGCCGTTCTTTCGCTTCGTCACGGCAATGGAACGGATGGAACAACCGGAACGAAACTGTTGCGATGGCCAGAACGGTCAGAACATTGACACTAACCTAAGAACAGAGCATTCCGACCAAAATAGAGATGAAAACAGAGATGAAATAGATAAGAAATGAGACGAAGTTGAGATATTAGTAATTGTTTATTTAAGATATAATTTTTTATATTTAAATTTCAAAATGTGCGGAATGGCCGCGACAGTTCCGTAACAATACAACGGAACTGGAACGGTGGCCTCCATTCCGTTCCCCGCGACTGTTATGGCTAATCATGCATACGTATAGGTGAAGGGTACATCTCCCGCGGCTGCTAGATGTAGCTTTAGATGTGATGTGGGGTCTAAGTTTTAATTTGAAAATAAATGTGGTTAGCTCTCTAGTCATATCCTCTGCCGCAAAACTTTTGCTTTCTTGTGCCAAGTTTATTGCCATCAGACCTTTTTAATTCAACCCACATGGCAAAATTGCGATTCTCCGGTTGGCAATTTTGCTCACCACCTGTTTGACTTATTGCTGCAAAGTCTGTCAAAACTGGACTTTATGGTAAGTTTGGTGGGATTGAAATTGACACAGCTCAATTTGTCCTGCAATCATTGTTCCGATAACTGCATCAATCTTTACACACTTCTACTTTTGACTTGTGGAACAACTATTCTTGTTGTTTTTATGCAGATTTTTTCTCTTTCGTGGTTCCATAATCTCAATTTCTTCCTTGTGATTTTTTCTTAAACTTCTCTCTCTTTTGGCAGAAAACAATGACGAAGGAAGCAATTTTCAGTCCGTGTTTGAAGATCATTATTCTAGTGATCATGCTGTCAGCACATGCATCATTTGCAGACCCAAGAACTCAGACTGTTAAAATCATGTGTGGGAGTCAGCTTGAGCACAACGTCACTCTTTATGTGCCGAACTTTTTTGCCACAATGGTAAACATAAGCACGCAGATGCGAACTTTGGGCTTCGGCGTGGCGATCACCGGCTCAGGGACTCGATACCAATTATGGTCTAGCACAATGCTATGGGGACCTTTGTTTACTTGACTGCGTGTTGTGCTACGCAGAAGCCCGGACCGTTCTGGCTCAGTGCTTTCCGGTGAATGGAGGGAGAATATTCCTGGACGGCTGCTTCATGCGGGCCGAGAATTACAGTTTATTTCATGAGTATGCGGGCCCGAACGACCAGGCAATCTGAGGGAATAAAACCCGAAAGGATTCAACTTTTGGGGTGTCAACGAGGCGGGCTTTATCGCAAGCGGTTTCAGCAGCGCCTGATAATGGGGGCTATTCACGGGTTCATGTGACAGTGTCTGGGACAACCAACGGGTCGGTCTATGTTTTGGCCGACTGTTGGAAGACAATAAATTCGAGTGCTTGTAGAGCTTGTTTGGAGAATGCATCTGCATCATTATCGGGATGCTTGCCTTGGTCCGAAGGCCGGGCCCTGAACACCGGCTGCTTCATGAGATACTCGGATACAAATTTCCTTAATCCGATCCCTGGAAATGGGAGTTCAAGAGGTAAAACTACGCTTTGCTCGGTTTTAGATTCAACTTTTGTTCTTTTGGTAACATGTTTCTGTATATTTCTTACGTAGTTCATTTCTGGCCCGATAAAGAATTTTAATTCACTTCCGCAGGGACATTAACAGTTATTGTAGTTGAAGCTGTTAGTGCAGCAGCTGTTGTTATCATTGGAGCAGTCATTGGAGTTTATATGTGGAAGCAGAGAACTATTCAGAAGAAGAGAAAAGGTAAACTGTTGTTTAAACACAAGTTGCTGTAATTACAGCGGTCTCTTGTGTAACTATATATGATTGCAAAAATATTCCCTCTTGGTTTCAAAATTACACATACCTCACTTTTAGCATATTTCCACCTGTCAGTTAACCCATTTGATAGTTAAACAGTCAATGATGTTATTATTCAAGTTCTTATAAACCTGTCAGATTGCTCTTGCATGCATGAATCATGTTATCCATGTTTCTAAATAATTATTTGTGCACAACGATCAACAAGGGGGTATTACTAATGCTGAAACCAAGAGAGAATTTGTGTGGCAACACATAGTTACTGAGGGGTTCAGTGTAAGTTACCCAATATGAGTTTTTGTCAAATGCTGAAGGAAGTTAGTGTCATGAATTATGAAAAAATTGCTCAACGATAGCAGCTTAAACTCCTCATTTTTCTTATTTCAGGATTGGGTGATCTCGAGAAATTAGCCAAAATGCTTAAAGATAGCAGCTTAAACTTCAAATATTCCTCACTGGAGAAAGCCACTGGCTCGTTTGATGAAGCCAACAAGCTTGGGCAAGGCGGATTTGGCACAGTGTATAAGGTCATTACAAGACAAATTCGCATTGAAAATGTGAAGCACTTTCTGACATGAGCATATTGATATGTCTAAAACTGGAATGTTAAAATACCACTGCAGGGAGTTCTGCCGGATGGAAGAGAGATTGCCGTCAAGAGGCTTTTCTTTAACAACAAACATAGACCCAGAGATTTCTTTAATGAAGTTAAAATCATTAGCAGCATTGAGCACAAAAACCTAGTGAGGTTGTTGGTGTGCAGTTGCTCGGGACCTGAAAGCCTACTTGTTTATGAATTTCTGCCAAACGAGAGTCTGGATCGCTTTTTATTTGGTAAGTACTAGATTGTATAGCAGAATGATTATACTAAAACGAGTATGTAATTTTAGAGATATTGCGAAAAGCTGAAAAGTAATTATTAGTAAAAGTTAGTAGTGTTTGGAAGTAGAAACTGCTCAAAAGAAGTTTAAAGCTCAAAGCACTTATTTTAAGATTTTGTAAATGCCCTTTAGACAAGGCTATACTTTAGTGGTGTAATATATGTCCATTGGTTGGCAGATTCAAGCAAAGGTAAAGCATTAAACTGGGAGAAGAGATTTGAGATAATCATAGGGACAGCAGAGGGATTGGTATACCTCCATGAGAACAATAAAACACGTATCATTCACAGAGACATAAAAGCAAGCAATATCCTCTTGGACTCCCGACTGCGCGCTAAAATTGCTGATTTTGGGTTGGCTAGATCCTTTCAAGAAGATAAAAGTCACATCAGCACGGCTATAGCAGGAACATTGTAAGTATATCATCAATCTTTGACCATTTTACGGTTTTACCGAGTAATTGAAGGTGGAAACTTTGTAAGAGTCTATATAATAAGGTTATCCATGGAAAATTTTCCCTTGAAATTTGCAGGGGATATATGGCACCAGAATACTTAGCACATGGCCAGTTGACAGGAAAAAGCAGATGTATATAGCTTTGGTGTGCTTTTAATGGAAATTGTGACGGGCAGGCAGAATAACAGAAGTAAAACCTCAGAGTATGGTGACAGCTTGGTAACTATTGTAAGTTCTAAAAGCCTTTTCAGAATCTCAAATTAGCATATAATTTTTGAATATCGTTGTTACTGGGGATTGATAGGATTATTCACCTCCCCTCCCCCCTTCAATTATATATAAGGACGTATTACATGTGTGCTTTTGTTAAAGTTTAAAACTTTCTATCCTCTAGAAATGATGAAATTGTCTTTTATATTTTATAGAAATTCAATCTTGCTTCCGAAAAATCAAAATTTGTGATTTTGTCCCTACTTTTGTACATTGTTTTGGTTGACTCAGGCATGGAAGCATTTCCACCAAAGAAAAGTTGAGGAACTCTTCGACCCGAACCTAATGTTGCATAACTACCACAACATTGACACTAGAAACGAGATTCTACGTGTGATTCATGTGGGACTTTTGTGCACCCAAGAAATCTCTTCGTTACGACCCTCCATGTCTAAGGCACTAGAGCTGCTGGTAAAGAAAGAAGAACCCCTCCCAGCACCAACCAATCCTCCATTCATGGACGAGAAGACAATGGAACTCAATGACACAAGTGAAAACCCAAGCTCACCTCTCGAGCATGGCAAGGACGCTTCAATTGCCAGCATTTCCCAGAGTATATTCTATCCCAGATGATATTACACTAGACTTCAACTTTGTAGGGTATGTCCTAATTCCTATAGCACTCATCATATCATTTGAATTGCAATTGCAATATTACAATGATTTGAAAAGATTTAGCCGTAACACAATAACGGTTGCTGGTAAATGTGGGCCAGAATTTCCCATGTTGGAGTTAGCATAAATCTATTCATCAATGGTACTACATCCTATTAATATTCATGTGAAACACGTGTACTGTAAAATAAAATACTGACATCATCGCATCTGTGTACAACTATCCAGAGGGGCATATTCCATCTCTAGCAAAAACTCATTTCCCAACGATGCTGCTTGAATTCTTAACTCTTCTCTGAATTCTTGAATAAATTTCTCTGCTCTCTCATCCACATCGCTGAGCACCAAAATATCGGCAACCGCATCATTATCCTGCTGCAAAAGACTTATGCATCATCCATGCTCATTAACTTATCTCCATTTTCATGATCGTCTTCTTTTGCATATTTATCAGTGCCATCTGGAATAAGCGACGCCCAGTGCCATTATTTTCATGATCATCTTCTTTTGCATATTTATCAGTGCCATCTGAAACAAGCGAAACCCATGTGTCACTATTGCCTTGGCTGTGCACGTCGATGTCCTCAGCCGTGTCGTGGTGGTGCTGCATGGAATTGGCCTCTAACCGCCGCCTTTGCTTCTCCCTCTTGCGGCTGTGGCCGTGACAAGGGCACTCTTATCGGCTTCGTTTTGGGTTGTTGTAAGCAGATTTTGGTTCTGATTCTACTGAGGGACTTGATGAACAGCTTATCAAACGAGAGAGCATTCCTGATTGCTTGGTGAGATTCTTGCATGGCTGCTTCTTGTTATTATCCGGTTCTGAATTCATTGTGTAAGTGATTTCTTGTAAAAAAAAAAATGCTGGTTTTGGCTTTTCTGACATTCTTGTTCAGTTTATATATTGAAATGGGGATTAGGGTTTAGATCCAAATGGAAGGTTTATGGTTTGATCTGCTTAACTTATGCAAGTTAGAATTCTTGGAGCCAAAATGGTATTTTAACGTCGTCTGCATGTAAATTTCATTTTTTTGCGAGTAGGGTAATCTCTGTTCTTTTACGTGTTGACTTGTTTGCATGGAAGTTTTATTTTATGAGTTTTGGTTTTTATTCTACTTTTAATTGTAGATCTCTTCTACGTTTAATTGGGATCTGATTGAAAATATAGGCTAACATTTAGAAGAAAATCACATCTTTAAATGGATTCTCGGGGATCGTATAACAATATTTGATTTCAAAGCCCCAAATTAGAGGCCATTCTGCATATTTTTGTACAATATATATAATAATCTACATATATTTATTTGGAATATTAATTATAAGTTAGTAATTTCTGATATCAATTTGGAATAGTTAATTATATTTTAGTAATTTCTAATAGGTGTAATGATAAATTATGAGAATTGTTATTAGCACTCAAAAAATTGTTATTGTGACTCCGCTTTCATTTAATGTTGAAGAATTGACTAAAATGTTCATTAATTCATTTTAAAAAAACATTTCATTCAATTACGTTACTTTTTTTATTTTTTGATGAGAAAGTCTCAGGACATTGTTCTGGATGTTTCATTACTCTACTTATAACTTATCTTGGTACAATTGAAAAGCAATAAGTTTTGGGGGAACCAGACCCCATATGTCTAAAGAAGCAAAGTTACAAGAGGAAAAATGAGCTACCATTTATTATTTGACGAAAAATTGTCTGTGGAGCAAATGTGAGACAAATTCGTAAAATATGAAATTCAATGTGAGAATTTCATAAAATTGAATTGAGCCTAACTTACATGATGAAAATTGTGATTCCTACTTGATCTCATACGCAATTTATTTCTCTTTTCATACTTATCATATTTTGGTTGAAATAGTATCACTTGTTCTTTATCCCAAGAGAGGTCCTAGATTCAAACGCAAGTTTCTCCAACTCCCAAACTCTCTCTCTCTCTCTAGGAAAAGTCTCTTACATGAATTGATGCACCATCAATCTATCATTAATTATGGTACAATTCATAATTAGATTATCAATAAACTAAATCTCTATTTCGTGTTTTCTTTTAAAAAAAAATTGAACCGCACACGAATGTTGGAGTTGAACATAATTTGTTACAAGTTTTAGTAGATTTTATAACTAGAATACTAGAGACTTACATACACAATTCCAAACAGTTCAAAAATATACTGGAATTCATGATAAACTAATTTATTTATGCTTAGCAAATTTACTATGAGCAGCATGAGACTCGGGCACTTGACGACAACTTAGGATAATTTAAATCTAACCGTTCACAAAGAAATTTATTTCTTTTTAAGAGAAATCAAATAGTTTTGTACTACCTTTTCTGAATTTGTACTTTTAAATGCCAAGTGTAGAATGTTTACTTTTTATACAAAAGAAATGATGCTACCAAATAAGCTTGTTCTGTTCCGCATAATATGAGAATTAACAGATTTTTCTCGCATCCAAGTACAAGAGCAACAATTTACAAATATTTGCTCCTCTTCTCACTCCCTCTCTAAAGCTATGAAGAAGAAAAGGCTAAGAAATGAAATTCCCAATATACCACATGAAATCTTTCAAGAAATACTTTCTAGACTCCCTGTAAAACCCCTCACGCGATTCAAAACCGTGTGCAAATCATGGCACGCTCTTATCTCCGATCCACATTTCTCCGATTTACATCTCAAACAATCCGTAAATCAAAATCGCATTAATTTAATGTTCTTACATGACTCGCACTCTTCTTCAACCTATGCAGCTCTAGATGGAACAACATCAAAAACCACTATGAGGCCATTAATTTGCGCGAATGAATCAAGTAATTACAAATGTCTTGATTTCTTGGCTTCTTGCAATGGCCTGTTCTGTGTATGTGATGCTGAAGACGAACATGAATTGTTTTTATGGAATCCATCTACAAGAGAGTCTAAAAGAATTCCAAGCTACGAAATCGAGTTCACTTCGAATTCATGCACGCGGGTTTCTGTCTTTTATGGATTAGGGTATCATTCGTTGTCTGATGATTACAAACTAGTCAGGGTCTCCATGTTCGACGGCGTAGATTTTCAGACAGAAGTGAAAATTTATTCAAGAAATTGTGACAAATGGAAAAGAATAAGAGATTTTCCATATGATTTCCCCCATGGAGGCTCGGGCGTCTTTGTGTGCGGAGGTTTACATTGGATAGTTTCTTTATGGAGCAATACAGGGGTTCGTTTGTACATGGTTGCCATGCTTGACATGTGCAACGAAAGCTATGGACTAATCGAACTACCTGAATTTGGACAAGATTTAATATCGTACTTCGACATTGGAACATTGGAAGAAAATCTTGTTCTTTTCTGTTGTTATTCTCTTGAGTTGTGGTTTGATATATGGGTGCTTAAAGAGTATGGTAAAGTAGAGTCGTGGACGAGGATTAAGATCACGATACCGTGCATAACGAACAATATTGTTGATGTCTTCGCCTACTTTCAGCCCTTGTGTTTTCTGAAGCCCAGTTTAATTGTACTTAGAGTAGGTGCTGACAAAGTTCTTGTGTATGATGTTAAGGAGAAAATGTTTTGGAATATTTTGATACCACACATGATTAAGGAGCCTAGAAGAATTGTGAGTTTTGTGGAGAGCCTTGTGTCTCCAGATGCTCACAAAGATAAATGCAACGGCAACATACTTCAATTAGGAAAATCATTGAGACAAAATGATTGAATCCTTTTTCTCCATTTTAAAGTTAATCCTATTTGTTTTTCGATTAGACTTGGAAAATCTTTTCTAACTATTTTGGCGTGAAAAGAGATCTCATTTTTTGCATACCCAAAAATCATTTGTATATTTAATCTGTACATCTAATTATTTTCGTGAATCTTCATGTGTCTTTCGCTTCCCAAAGCAAATTAAACTAAGTATTTAAGTTGAGATTGTTGATTAAATGCCTCACTCAAGAGCTCAGAAAATCCTTCACCCCACCCACCAAAAGCAAAAGTAGAGAGATAAGGGGTGTTGGGGTACATATTTATATAGGGATAATTACACCTAAACCCTCGAGGTTTCATCTAACTTGACTCAGACCTCTTGTGGTTTGCATACTTACATCTACCTCCCCTAAAATTCATGTTGAGCAATCAAGAAAGCCCACTTGGTAGTGCCAACCCAAGTGCTGGAGCAGATGATGGAGCTGCAACTTAATTTGATGGAGTTTTTTATGCAACATCGACTGCTTTTGTTTTTTAAAAAAAGGTTGACTTTAAACAAGTTTTATGATATGTTATTTGGATTATTTGATGCTCACAAATTTCTGAGTTTGATTGCAATGTTAGTTTTCTCATCCGGGCATTTTAAATAGCAAACCAATATTTACTAAGTTATTTTGCATCTGTTAAAATTAATGTTCTGCTACTATAAAAATCTAGATATTTACATGTTCATTAATTAGGGGCTAGTGATATATAGATTATTTCCAAAAAAAATACATTTTATCATATAATGAAAAACTCTAGAAAGTCTTATAAGATTTAAAGAACGCAAAAATAATCAGGCCTAAACTAACATGCCAATATTGGTTAATTCAAAGGGTATAGGTAGCCTTTGTATTTGGTGTATGGGATTACCCAACTCCATGTAGAATCTCCGTATGGCCTCATCCCAGTTCGGCCACGTGACATCCATTCAGCATGAGCTTGTCGAGGATGACCTTCTTAGACTCGACGATACCCATCGGGCATGTGCTTGTTGAAAAGACCACTTGGACTCAACGAAACTCATGTCCAATACTTGAAATCATTCCGAGGACGTTTGAGGTCCCTTGCTTGGAGATGGTCTCCTCCCTCTTCTCAAAGTGGCCCACCAGCTACGATTTTTGACACACTGTTACACTGAACTTATGTGTGTTGCCTTCTTAATAGGTCGTCGAGGACCCAAGACCAGCATATTCATGACTGTTCCATCAGCTTCTAGAGGACAAGGCTCACGCCAGGCCCAGATCAAGAAAATGGCACCATCAATATCAATATGAAGTGTGGAGAAACTTATAATTCCTGGTTGCTATTGTTTCCCTATATTTCTCCAATTCATCTTTGATTTTATTGTTTTACTTTGTAGCTCACTAGATAAACATTTTCTAGATTTTCTCATTTGACCCATAATATTTAGAGTGACTCCATAAATTTTTGGTTCAAATCTATTGAAAACTCTTTTTTATCTTTCTAGTTTTCTATAATTCAATCTAGTTGTTGAGTTTTTAGTTTATTTACAAACTTTAATGTATATTACATGTTGATAAATATAACATGTATATTATTTCTACCTGTATTTAGTTTGAATTATCTAGTAAATAATAGCAATTGAAATTCATTTTGAGGAAACAACCTCTGTTTTTTGGATCTCCCGATAAAAGCACTATGGGAGTTCAGAAGTTACAAATCATGAAAGAGAGACACTACTAAAAAATTGTTTTTAGTGACTGAATTTTGCGACCGAACACATTCGGTCACAAAAAATGGAGAGTTGTGACCGATTTCACAAAAGAATGAAAATATCTTTGTGACTAACAAATCGGTCACTAAAATGCAAATATCGGTCACAAAAAAAAAATAATAAAATTTTAATTTACTTATATTTAAATTACTGTAGATTTTTTTTAAAAAACTATCAAAAAGAAAATTAATTAATGTTATAACAGATTTGTGACCGAAAATTCGGTCACAATTTCGATCAAAGAGGCTAGGATTTTGTGACCGATTTTTCGTTCACAATTTCCCCTCAAAGGGCTAGGATTTTGTGGCCAAAAAATCAATCACAAAATGCTAGCCTCTTTTGAGGGAAATTGTGACCGAATTTTCAGTCACAAAATCCTAGCCCTTTTGAAGGGAAATTGTGACCGAAAAATTGGTCACAAAATCCTAGCCTCTTTGATCGAAATTGTGACCGAAAATCCTAGCCTGTTTTGAGGGAAATTGTGACCGAATTTTCAGTCACAAAATCCTAGCCCTTTGAGGGGAAATTGTGACCGAAAAATCCGTCACAAAATCTAGTCTCTTTGATCGAAATTGTGACCGAAGTTTCGGTCACAAAATCCTAGCCTCTTTGAACGAAATTGTGACCGAATTTTCGGTCACAAAATGCTAGCCTCTTTTGAGGGAAATTGTGACCGAAAAATCGGTCACAAAATGCTAGCCTCTTTTGAGGGAAATTGTGACCGAATTTTCTGTCACAAAATCCTAGCCCTTTGAGGGGAAATTGTGACCGAAAAATTGGTCACAAAATCCTAGTCTTTGATCGAAATTGTGACCGAATTTTCGGTCACGAAATCCTAGCATCTTTGAACGAAATTGTGACCGAATTTTCAGTCACAAAATCCTAGCCCTTTGAGGGGAAATTGTGACCGAAAAATCGGTCACCAAATCCTATCTTCTTTTAAGTAGAATTGTGACCGAAAAATCGGTCACAAAAACCTATCATATTTGGGGCGAATTTGTGACCGAAAAATCGGTCACAAAATCCTATATTCTTTAAGTAGAATTGTGACCAAAAAATCGGTCACAATTTTCCCTCCTTGCTAAGTGAAATTGTGACCGAAAAATCGGTCACAAAAACCTATCATATTTGAGGCGAATTTGTGACTGAAAAATCGGTCACAAAATCCTATATTATTGGATCACTTTTGTTCAAATTTTACTAGTGAAACTTTTGCAGGTCATAATTTTTCTAACTGTTTGTTTGTTTTTTCAAAAAGTTCATCCAAACACAATTTTTTTTGTTCGAAGTGTTTTTTTGTCAAAAAACAAGTCCTCATTTGAAAAAATCTCATCCAAATAGGCTCTCATTTGAGCAGAGGCAACGACTACATATTAATTAATTATATCAATACATTCTAATTACGAACAAATTATTACATTAATTATTATTAATTTTCAAATACAGATAAACATTAATTTAAGCTAATTGATTGAATTGGAAAAATGAGTAATTGTTTAATTAAATTAACAAATCGAATAATTAGTCGAACCTAGATGTGGAATTGAGTTTGGTTTCAGTTGAAAATTCAAAAACTTTCCACAAAACACAAAATTCAAATAAGATGTTTCTCTAAATATCTTCCCTCAAACCAAAAATATGAAAATATTTCTAAAGTTTGGTTTCGTGATAATTCACAAATAAGAATTTATGCATAAATAAAACAAAATTTTTGATAAAGTCAAGATAAATATTGTAGAATTAGTAAAACTACTAAATTTACAAAAATTGATAAAATTTTAATGAAATTTATTTAGATAATTTAAAATTTGAATATCGCACAAATATAATTTAAATATAAGAAAAATCAATTCATGCACAAAGAGCATAAGTGGTGTAGTGGTTTGAAACCCTCATCTCAACCTAGAGGTGAAGGGTTCAAACCACATCAAGTGCAAAAGCAAATATTTCTTTCATGCACAACATGTGGGGTCCTAGGGGGTGGGGCTGGGGTCGGTGTGGGTCCAGGTGCTGGGCGGGGCGGGAGGGGGGGGTGTGGTAGGGTGGGGTTGATGGGCGTACAAATGTAATTTAAATTGATTGATTAAAATTTTGTGACCGAAAGGGTTCAAACCACATCAAGTGCAAAAGCAAATATTTCTTTCATGCACAACATGTGGGGTCCTAGGGGGTGGGGCTGGGGTCGGTGTGGGTCCAGGTGCTGGGCGGGGCGGGAGGGGGTGGTGTGGTAGGGTGGGGTTGATGGGCGTACAAATGTAATTTAAATTGATTGATTAAAATTTTGTGACCGAAATTTCGATCACAAAATGAAAGGTATAGTGACCGAAATTTCGGTCACAATTTGATTCCATCTGTGACCGAAATTTCGGTCACTATTTATTTCATTTTGTGACCGAAATTTCGGTCACAAATTCGATCACAAAATAGTCGGTCACAGCTTCAGTCACAAAAAAATTGTGACCAAGATTTTCGTGACCGATTTATTTGGTCACAGATTCAGTCACAAAACTGTTTTTTTAACCGATTTAAGCCAAAATCAATCATAAAATCGGTCACAAAAAATAATTTTTCTAGTAGTGAGAGATGCTTGAAAATTAGATGCAAAAATACATTGATAGGAACATAGTAAACATATTTTATAGCTAGAAGACTGGAGACTGGCTTACACAGTTCCAAACAATTCAAAAATATACTAGAATTGGTAATAAATTTATTTATTTAAGGCAAAATACCCTTCTGTTATAATAGTGTCTTGAATTCTGTGGCCAAGAGATTCACAATATTGCTTATCAAATTGATGCATCGAAGCATGAGAATTGCCCACGTGTTGATAATGGAGAGAGAATTGGCCATGTGTTGATCAAATTATGAAGAAGAGGGACACGTATTTGTTGGTTGCTAGGGTTGATGGATTGGTCACCATTACTACTCATCACTTTGTTAATTAATAATCAAAAGGTAGATCAACCGTTCAGAGGCGGCGTTACATGGAAAAATTGAAATTATATCATTTCCACACCTATAAATAGAACTATTCTTTTGCTCCATTTCAAACACAACCGAAGACTTAGAAAAATTGAGAGCTTTAATAAGTTTGTAAAGGAGCAATATTTGTGAGGCTTTGAGAAATTGAGAGTTGAAAAATACTTCAAAGATATAATTTTTCATAAAAAAATTGCAAGGGTATTCTCTTGAGGTTCCGAATTTAATTAAAAAATATTTTTTCTAATTATTATAATTCTCTATAAATTTTATTATAGTGGAATTGTTCCTCCTATGTGGATGTAGGTTTGTTTTTAGCCGAACCACGTAAATATTATATTATTTTAATTTTTATTTATTTTATTATCAATTTATTGTCGTTTATTTAAAATAAATATATTACTTGATTTGGATGCTAGCCTAACAACTCTGCCTCCATGTAATATGTCATTTATAACATTTACCCTTAATATTATAGAACACATCATTTACTCCCCTAAAATTGATTACCCTAAATATTAATAACAAAATTTTCCTCTTTTATATCATACAAATGCTTTGTTTTATTATCTTAATATCAATATTGGTAGAAATAATTGATTTTAATTTTTTCTTAATAAATTATATTTTTTGAATGTCAAATAATTTTCTCAATTATAAACATTCATTCATCAATCAAAACATGTATATCATAAAGAATAATAAATAATTAGAATTCAACATAACATAATTTAATTTTTAAAATAATTAATATTAACTAATTAAGTAAAATTGGTTAACGTGCTACGTTTTCAAAATATTGAAAGCAAAATACTCCAGTAATAAATTATGCCAACTAATCAATATTAAGTCGTTCAAAAATTAATTTGTTTATATTATATTGAAACTATTTACTTTTCCATTAAAAATTTACATAAGGAAAATAATTAAAATAACTATTTATACAAACACTGATATTGATACAATAAGATAAAATATATGTATAATGAAATAAAGAGTAATTTTGTAACTAGCATTTAGGGTAATCTATTTTAAGGGAGTAAATAATATTTTTGATAGTATAATGGTATAAGTGTTAAAATGACATAGTATAAGGGGACAAAGTCTATTTTGCACATTTATTTATGCTTAGCGAACTTACCTTAAGCAACATTAGACTTAGGCCTAGGGATGGCAATAGGTTTGGTTGCCGAACTTGCCCTACTAAGGGCGGATTTTTAGACCCTAATCGGGTTTGGTGCAGTCTCAAAATTTTATTTTAAAATCTAGATCCACCTTGTTAAAATTATACATATATATATATATTAGTTATTGTGATATATAAATTTATATGATATATATATATATATCTATACTTCATATATCAAAGTATATATTATATAAATAATAATATAAAAAATATAAATATAATATTCTTGTATATGAAAACAATTCTATGACATTAGTAATTAAGTTATGATTTCAAAATATGTGTAAATATGTGATAATGATATTTAACATTTTAAAAATAAAAATATATTTGTAGAAATTTATAAATTATCACTTCTAGAAAAAACGCAATTAGCCACGGATTTTAGTCACGGATTTTGCAAAAAATCCGTGGCCAAGAAGATTAGCCACGAAAAAATTCCGTAGCTAAAAGTGGCGTGGCTAACCATGGCCACGACCATTTAGCCACGGTCGCAGTTAGCCACGGTCAAGCCGTGGCCAAAATTGGCCACTTTTACCCTGAAACGGCCCGGCCACGGCGCAGCCGTGGCTAAGCTGATGTCAGTGTAAAGACAAGCCATAGCTAATTCGTGGCTAATTTTGGCAGAAATCAACAGATTTCTACCGCTTTCGTTACAAATCAGCCTGCACTCTATTTTTCGTATTGCTACTCAAAAAACACCAACATTCCAACAATACATCATTTTATATCAATTATCAATTCAAAATGACGATCACGGATCGTCCATTACCAAAAATGCATCATCAAATATTAAATCAAAATGACGATCACAGATCGTTCAATACCAAATAAATCATCAAATGTTAAATCAAAATGACGGTCACGGATCATCAACGTCAAATATATCGTCAAATATTGCTAATACATTACAAACTTAAAGCAGTTAGAGAATACACAAACTGTTTGTCGTAATAAAAATTATTAGAATATCAGAAAGTGTCCGTCTACTAGGGTCCAATACCATCATCATTCTCATCATCGTCATCGTGCTCGTCATCACGTACGTAATTTGGAGGGGTGTGCCTGGAGGTGGATCACTGCCCTCCCGATGAAGTCTTACGGGAACCCCTCTATTGGATGGGTGTGGGTTGTATATGAGGTGAACCAGCTGACGAGTGTGGCTGGTTAGGCGATGAGGCAAAAGCACCCTGGGTCAAACTTTGAACACTTTGAAGCAAGGCATAGAGTGTATGCTTCATCTCAGTCAATTCAGAGGATTGTTTCTCCTCAAACCTGTCAAACCTTCATTTCAACTCAAGCGTGGATGGATCCTCCCATTTCGGGAGGTAAGTATGGGAGCTCGAAGTTCCCATACTACGTGATCCACCTGGTACGCCGTACCACCAACCCTTATTCGATTTAGCCACGGTCTCCTTTCACACCTATAAATTTGTGAATAAAGTTAGATTTAGCCGTAATATATCATTCATATGTATCTATAAATTATATTAGAATAATGAAAACGTTGAGAAAATGTTTTGACTTACATCGAGCTTGGATGGTCGAGGTAGAGGTGTGCCATCAACAGATTGGGGAGGCGGCTAGGAATTAATCTCTTCCCACTTCTCCTTAAATGCGTTCTACGAGTTTTAAAGTTGAAACATTAGCACCAAAGTCAAAATATTAATATTAAAGTTGAAACATAATGAATACTCACAAATGAACGCTCCGCCCTCTCATCAGACCATTTCATGTCCCCATTCTTATCTTTATAAGAATAAAGATGGACGAACGACTGATCCACGGTCAGGGGTTCCCCCAATTGAGCTTCCTGTAATAAGAGATGTAATATTTTTAAAAAACTATCACTATCAAACATAATTTTGAAGTACTAATGAAATACACATACTAACCAACTCATCGTTGTAAGTGAGGTGAGATTTTGAACTCCTTTTATGGCCGGTCATTCCCCTTCCACTAGAATCGGAAGCCCGATTAGTTTTGTTCACCGCGCTCTTTTTAAGAAAACTTGGCAACCCCCATTTTGTTTGTAGCTCCTGCCAAGCATCATCTCCAATCCACTCAGGCTTCTTATTTTTATGACGAGCCTTGTTAAGCCTATTCTTCAGGAGGTCCGATCCCTTGTGCTCAAAAGTTTTTCAAATGGTGTCATGCTAGTCAGGTCTCCAATAATACACCCTCTAATATAATGAGAAAACATATAACTTATAAAATAATGAATAAAAAAATATAAAAAAAAATTGTATATGTATCAAGACTTACTTGGAATTCGGAGAACCACATGTATCTAGTTTGTAAAGGGATTTCCTTCCACCTCTCCCATGGCTCTGTATACCCATTCGTAAAAATGTGGGTGATCGTCCTCACGGTCTCCAAGGCAAGATTGAACCTAATGAATATAACTTTTATATAAACAACAATCGATATATGAATAATTATATCTTAAATAACGAACAAAAATAAACTTACTCATGTCCCCGTGAATAAATAACCCGCTTCCTGTCAACTCTGTTATTATCGAAAATCTACGTCGGCATATCATCACTAATCGGCTCGTCTTCGCTAGGGGATGGTGTGTGATGATGACAGTCGTCGTACGGATCGTCTCGAATGTGAAGGTCCGTCGTAGGGGGCATGTGGAGGCCATGCTGGTTGGATTCCTCCTCCACTACCGGTAACCTTCTCCTTTCCTTTTTCTAGAACCTGTTATCTGCATTCATAGCAAAAACATCATACAACACGAACCTTTTTACATTCATGTTAAAAAATTCATAACAAACACATGGCACAACAAGTTTCTTTTCACATTACATTAACTAATCGTTCAATCAATTGCAATAAAACAATCATATCAAAAATATATATATATGTTCATAGCAATAAAAAATCAAACCAAACAAAATATTTATTGATAGTAAATTTTAGTCTTCATCATCTTCGTCTATGATGGGGGCAACTTCATCACAATTGATGAGTACATGTAATGCAGTTTTGCTCCACTCATCATCAGTTAAAAAACGTTCCTTGTATTTTCTTCCTGACTTACCAGCCAGTTTGAATATAGACAAAGTATAAGGTAGCTTATCATCAGAACAAACGTCGTTCTCATTACGACGAGATTTTGTACTTTTAGTGTGGATGTGACTTTCAAAATAATAGGATGAAAAATACAACAACTCTTAGTTTAAATATGCCTCACATATTGATCCTTCAACTTTTGCTCTGTTCTTCACCATTCCCTTTAAGTTATGTAAGTACCTACAAATGTAGTTGTTTTAACTTTTTAAAAAATGAAAGTTCTTCATAATTTATGAGCCATATATGGAATATAAAATTCATAATAATTTAAACTCCCTCTCGAAAGGATACATCCACCGGTATTGCACGGGACCACACATGGCAGCCTCAGACGGCAGATGTACAGTCAAATGCTCCATTGAGTCAAAAAAGCCAGGAGAAAAAATGCGTTCCAATTTGCATAAAATGATAGGAATGTTACTATCCAATTGTAATAGATTTCCCTCACTTAACTCTGTTGAGCAAAATTCTTTAAAAAATTGACTTATTTCAATTAAAGGCTTCCAAACATTCTGTGTGAGTGCATTTAGCGCCATTAGGAGCAAACGTTGCATGAAGACGTGACAATCATGGCTCTTCATACCGTGCAAGTTAGTTCCAGATTGATCAACACAATTTTCCAAGTTTGATGCATAACCGTCGGGCATCTTCAGACATTTAATCCAATCACATAATTCGCGGCGTTGTTCAATAGTTAAAGTGAAAGTTGCCTTTGGCTTCAACACTTTACCGTTTGGAAGATACTGTAGATGTAACTCCGGACGCTTGCAATACTTTGACAAGTCAAGTCTAGCTTTCTCATTATCTTTTGTCTTATTTTTTACATCCATGACAGTATTTATTATGTTGTCAAAAATTTTTTTCTCAATGTGCATTACATCCAAATTATGGCGGACGAGATTATCCTTCCAATATGGTAACTCTCAAAAAATGCATTGTTTGGTCCAATTGTGGTCCACATCGTCACCTGGAATTTTTGAGTGTCTGACGGGCATATCAGTTACTTTAGGCAAGTGCCACATGAAATCCCATGTTTGACCACCCGTCATTTGAGAGGGAGCCGCAGATCGCTCACGTCTCCCTCTCAAAAAAACATCTTTATTTTGCCTAAAAGGATGAGTCTCTGGCAGAAACTGTCTATGGCAATCAAACCACGTCATTTTTCCACCATGCTTCAACCTAAATAATTTTGTATGGTGCATACATATGAGACATGCCAGTCTCCCGCACGTCATCCACCCTGACAACATTCCATATGCAGGAAAATCATTAATTGTCCACATATGGGCAGCTTTTAAACGAAAGGTGTGTTTCCTTGACACATCAAACGTTTCAACCCCGTCTAACCACAACTCTTTTAACTCGTCAATTAAAGGTTGCAAATACACATCAATTCTGTCATTTGGATTGTGTGGCCCAGGAATCAAACATGTCAGAAACATATATGGGGCAGTCATGCACATTTCGGGAGGTAAATTATAAAGGTAATAATAACTGGCCAACAAGAGTATAATTTAGATGTTTGATTGAAAAGATTAAATCCATCAGCACACAATCCAAGCCTAATGTTTCGCGGTTCGGCGGCAAAATTTGGATGTTTCTCATTAAAATGCTCCCACGCTATGCCATCTGAAGGATGATAAAGAATATTCGACTTTGCTACATGCTCATGGTGCCACCTCATTTGCTCGGCTGATTTTTCAGAGGCATACAACCTTTTCAACCATGGAATTAGTGGCATATAGTGCATTGTTTTGTAAGGAACACGGGTATTGCTTCCCGTACGAGATGGTTTAAATCTAGAATGATTACATAATGCACATTCATCTAAGTGAGCATGTTCTTTATAAAACAGCACACATCCTTCAATGCAGCAATCAATTTTCAGAGATGGCAATCTCAATTTTCTCATTAATTTTTTGGCTTCATAATAATTGTTGGAAACATGATTCTCTATCGGATTTGATGTTTTTATAAGATCAGCCATTCTATCAAAGTATCCCTGTGGCATATTATAATCTGATTTCAATGTCATCATTTGAAAAATCAGTGATAATTCTGTCTGTGACTCACATCCTGACCACAACGGACGATTAGCTGCCTCCAATAAGTCATAAAATTGTTGAGCTTCGTTATTACGAGATTGATCAATAATATGACTCATTCCAGCAGCATTTCGCTCAGAATTCTGCCATGGATTATTTTCATGAAAATCAATCTGTTCCATAGCATCATAGACCAAATTTTCATAATTTCTTAACCCTTTTGTGATATTGACATGACCGTAAGTACTTGGACCGACAACGTCAACATTCCAATTTTCTGGAGCAATCTTCCCATGTGCAGTCCAATACCAATAATTTGATTGAAATTCATACTTTAAAAGATCATATTTTACATTGCTAGCATTCTTGTATTTTCCATTGTCACATTTAAAACACGGACACTTAAAATAATCGTTGTCAAATTTGCATTATGGTTGTGTGGTTGCAAAGTCAATAAACTGACCTAAACCATATAAAAATTCATTTGTAAGGTCTGTTCGATCGGGCAATAACCGATTGTACATCCAACTTCGACTCACACGTATATTATCCATTTTTTGTAACAAACATAATTATGTCATTTAGTCACCGTTGAAGTTCGTATTTCAACTTTGCCAACAAACATACATGTAAGAGTAATATCAATACCACACCATACAAAACAAGCGTAATCATCAAAACATATCTCACAAGCAACTTATATAGAACCGAAAAAATGCGCATTTCATATTTAAAATCATATTTCATTAACAAAATGAATATACATATACTCATCAAAACAAATCTGTAATTCAATATATATACTATGGTATGACCGCACATATCATATTTGAAAACATATTTCACGAGTAAAACAAACATACATATACTCATTAATACCAAATGTCTCAAAAACAATACATATACCACCGTCGACAAATTTGGGATAATTTAAAACATATTTCAATTAAAACATACATACATATACATTTCTCAAAACACATGTATCTCAAAATAAATTGTGGGTAATTAAAACATACCTTCAATTTTGAAACCACCAAACTTGTGAATATATAAAAACCTAACAATAATTACCAAAAAAATCCAAACAAACAAAAAAATATTAGCAATAATTTTCATATTATAAAACAAAAAATACAAAAAAAAATGGGGGTGTTGGGGGGGGCACGGTTTTGGGCTTGGGGAGAAGGAGGGTTTGGGGCCGGCGTAGGGGTAGGGAGGAGGTTTTGGCCGTTTGGGGGGGGGGGGGTGGACGGGTTTGGTTATGGGGGGCTAGGGGAGATCGGGAATGGGGAGGAGGGGGAGGGGGCCGGCGGCTGGACTGGTGGGAGAGGGTTGCCGGCGGCGTGGCTGGCGGGGGAGGGCCACCGGCGGCAGCAGCAGTCATGGAGCGTTGGTTTGGGTTCGGTGGGGGCGCAGGGGGCCGGGGGGGGAGGGGTGACCGCGGCGGTCGCCAGCGGGGAGGAGCCACCACGGGGGGGGGGGGGGGGGGGGGCGACGGGGATAGGACGGGGTGGGGGGTGGGTGGGAGGGTTTAATTGCCTTGTGAGGGGAAGAAGAGGGGGAGGGAAAAAAAAATTCTAAGTGTTAAATATATAAGTAATTTTAGCCACGGCCTGACCATGGTTAATCCGGCCACCGATCTAAATTAGCCAAGGCGTGGCCGTGGCTAAACTCAACCACCGATCTACTTTAGCCATGGCCAGGCCACGGCTTAGCCACGGCCTAAATACTTTTTTTTTCCGGTTTAATACGTTTTCAATTTACGTTTATCCACATTCAAATTTCTCGAGTTTAGCACAAAATTTCAGATATAATTATATAATTGGATTGATAATAATTCGTAAATCGGAATTATATATATATATATATGTATATTTGACAAAATAAACAACATTAATCAGTTATATATGCGATTGATATATATGTATATCAATCGCATGATCCGTACTTATATACGCTCTTATATATATAGCGCACATATATATATATATATAATACTCTTCTATGTATATGTAGTGATATTATATATGTTTTACATATATATATATATATACATTGTTTATAACACAATAATGAATATTAATCAATTATATATTAATTTATTTAAGTAATAATAGAAAATGAAAGAAAACATATATCGTTAAAAAAAATGATTTAAAACGAACACTTTAATTTCAAATAGAAAAATAAAAAAAATTAAAAGAAGGCTAGCCACGGTCAAGCTGTGGCCGGACCGTGGCTAGAAATCTTTTTATTTCTTTTTTTGCAAACCAATGTTTAATTAACAACGGCACGGACTGGGCTAAAATATATATATATATATATATATATATATATATATTTCAGTTAAAAATTACCTATGAATAATGCATTTTCAATTTGCATTTATCCACATCTCAAATTAATTAGATTAATAGAAAATTGTAATATAATTACATAATTGGATTCATGATAATTCATAATTAAATCGGAATCATATATATATACATATATATGTATATTTGATAGAATAAACAACATTAATTAGTTATATATGCGATTGATATATATATATATATATATCAATCGGATCCGTACTTATATACGCTCTTATATATATAGCGCACACATATATATAATACTCTTCTATCTATATGTAGTGATATATTGTTTATAACACAATAATTAATATTAATCAATTATATATTAATAGAAAATGGAAGCAAACATTTATCGTAAAAAAATGATTTAAAACGAGCACTTTTCAAATAGAAAAATTTGAAAAAAAAATAAACAGATGGCTAGCCACGGCTAGACCGTGGCTAATTTGGACACAGCTAGGCTGTGGCTAAGCCGTGGCCCTTGGCGACGGCACAGCCGCTGGTCTGGACGTGGCTAACTTAGCCACGGTCCAGCCGTGGCTAATCCATGGATAATAAATGGCGGTAAATTTCGCGCCAATTTTAACCACGAAAATTAGCCACGGTGCGCCTGTGGCTAAATTAGCCGCGGGCAATCCGTGGCTAACGTTTAAAAAAAATATTTTTCCAAATCCATGGCTAATAGCCACGACCTAGCCACAGATTTTCCCGTGGCTAAAATCCGTGGCTATTTGATCAGTTTCTAGTAGTGTATTAATATTTTAGTAATACTATTAATATTTTTTTTGCATGTTTAAAACATTATGATAATATAAATTTTGTTAATTTGTTAATTATTTTTAAAATATAAACTGGATCTAACAAGTCCAAGTCCTACAAAATCCTGGTAGGGTGGGTCTTGTGTTTAGCGAAATGTGATCCACCCTGTTGCCATCCCTATTCAAGCTCTTCAAGCCCAGGTCTTTTGTAACATTTTCAAATAATGCTTCTCGTTATACTTACCAAGACACGCTATGTATATTGATAAGCGTTTGAGATTAAAAAAGAGAATCTATAGTTTGTTTTTTCTTATCATAAATTTTTCTCTTTTTAATGTCAATCGGTCACCAATATATGCTAGAAAAAAATATTTTAAACTAAAAATGTTATAAAATATTTGGGTTGCTTTAAGACAACTTGAGATGGCTTAAATCTCACCCTTCAAAGAGAAATTATTTTTCTTTTTAAGAAAAATATATCAAATAGTTTTGTACTTAATTTGTGTAATAAGGTTTAATTGCAAAATTAGTCCTACACCTTGAATTGTTTGACAATTTTGGTACACCTTAATTTCAATTTTAACAATTTAAAACTTTAATTTAGAAAATGAAACACATTGAGGACAAATTTCATCGAAAACTGAAAAATCAATTGAAAAAGTCACTTGACTTGCACATGACCCATTTGAATTGGGGATTTGAGTTTTTCGGCCATCTTAAACAAATGTGGCCTCCTATTTTGTCAAATCAACATACATGCACGACCTCATCACATGCTTTTTCGTTTAAAAAATAATAATAAATATCCTATACATGTGAAATTTTTCCCTCCAATTTTTTTATGAGGCATTTATTTATTTTTATTTTGTTAAAAGAAATCATGTGCTCAGGTTGGCATATATTTTGATTTGGCAAAATGAGATACCACGTTTACTTAGAATGACCAAAAAATACAAAATTCCCAATTTAATTGGGTCAGGTGCAATTAACGTGCCTTTTTTCCGATTAATTTCTCAATTTTCGGTAAAACTTATCATCAAGCTACCCACTTTTCAAATCAAAATCTTGAATTGCCAAATTGTGACAAGACGAATCAAAATTGACACAAGGTACATGACTAATTTTGTAATTAAACATTTCTTAAGTTGTAAATGCCAAGTGTAGACTGTTTACTTGTACTAAAAAGAAATGCTGCTACAGATAGTTTGTTCTGCTACGCATAATATGACAATTAGCATATTTTTCTCACATCTGAATAAAAAAACAAAAACTTGCAAATTTTGCTCCTCATAGCAATAGCATCAAATCCATTTAGCTCTTAGGCCTTAACTATTTTTTCCCTCTTGTTCTTCTCACTCCCTCTCCAAAGCTATGAAGAAGAAAAAGCTAAGAAATGAATTTCCCAATATAACACATGAAATATTTCAGGAAATAATTTCCAGGCTCCTTGTAAAACCCCTCATGCGATTCAAAAGCGTGTGCAAATCATGGCACACTCTTATTTTGGCTCCACATTTCTCCGATATTTGCAGCTCAAACAATCCGTAAATCAAAATCGCATTAATTATATAACCTAATGTTCTTACATGAGAACTCTTAATCTTCTTCAACCTGTGTAGCTCCAGATGAAACAATAATATCAAAAACCACTACGAGGCTACCACTCACCGTGTGATATGATGGTTACAAACTAGTTAGGGTCCCCATGTTTGACAGCGAAGATTTTCAAACAGAGGTAAAAAAATTTATTCAAGAAATAGTGACGCATAGAAAAGAATAAGAGATTTTCCCAATGATTTCCTCCATGGAGGCTCAGGTGCGTTTGCGTGCGGTGGTTTACACTAGATAGTTTCTCTGTGGAGCAATACAAGGGTTCGTTTGTACATGGTTGCTGTGCTCGACATGGAAGACGAAAGCTATGGATTAATCGAACTGCCTGAATTTGGACAAGAATTAGTATCATATTTCAACATTGGAACATTGGACAAAAATCTTATTTTGTTCTGCTGTTCACTCGAGTTCGGGTTTGATATATGGGTGCATGTTCAAAGAGTACGTAAAATAGAGTCGTGAACGAGGATTAAAATTATGATACCTTGCATAATGAACAATGTTGAGGCCTTTGCCTAATTTAAGAACATGTTTTTTTTTTTTTTTTTTTTCTGAGAGTGGGTGATGACAAAGTTTGAATGTATGATGTTAAGGAGAAACTATTTTCGGATATTTGGATACCACGCGTGGTTAAGGAACTAGGAATAGTTGTGAGTTTTGTGGAGAGCCTCGTGTCTCCAGATGCTCCAAAGATAAACATAACGACAAAACCCCTTAATTAATTAGGAAAATCACCGAGACAAAATGATCAAATCCGTTTCCTTCATTTTAAAGATAATTTGCATGATGTAGAGTCCATCCTATATGCTTTCCCATTAGACTTGGCAATCATCTTTTCTAACGTTTCCCATTAGACTTTAAACAATGTTTGGGACATTTTATTTGGATTATTTGATATTCAAAATTTTCTGGGTTCGATTGCAATGTTAGTTTCCTCATCCAGACTTTTTAAATAGTGAACCAATATTTTCTATGCTATTTTGCATTGTTTACAACTTATTTCACATTTTTTGTGTAATCTAGTTGTATGAGGGATGTTTTCCTGAAACCTTATAACTTTTTTTGTTTTTTTTTTGATGATACACACATACATGACCCATATACGCATACTATCAAGATTCAAACCCTGACGCTACACTCCTCATATCTTTATACACATGTTACATCTCCATTAGGCTAAAGACCCTAGACTTAAATCTCTTACCTTCAGCAAAAGCTGTTCACTAATACAATAGGTCTTTTTTTATTATTGTTACGATTTTCTTGTATTAATATGTCAACATTAACTTAAGGGGGAAAGTCTAATTATGCAAACTATAACTTAAGGGGGAAAGTCTAATTATGCAAACTATGGGGGGTCTAAGTCTAATTGCACCAAACCTGTTTGGGGGGGGGGGGGGGGGGTGTCTAGGTGTAATTATTCTTTCAATTTCTTCCATTCAACTACACGCATTCATTGGTAAATTAAACAGTTTAGTCAATTCTCACCCTTGATTCCTAGATATACCCAGACACATAAAAATATTACTAAAATCATTTTCAGGAGTGTTGCTCCAAGAAACTCCAAGAAAAAAGTTGCAATTAAAAACAAAAACGAAATGCTTATACTTGGACTAATACTAAACTAATCAATCATGCAGTTTATTTTGTCATATAGCCATCCAATTATTATAATTTCTTCACATTTTCCAAACCTTGTTATAAAAATTTTATTTTTCCGTGTCCCAAAGAGACATTTTTCTAAGCAATCATCTTATAATACTTCCCAATTGGCCATTTTTTTAAAAATAAAATATGGGGTCAATCAGTTTCTTGTACCTTTGCACAACCAACAATCATCTAAATATATTGAATTATTTCTTGACAGAAGAATGCTGACTTTGTTAGTTGGCAATGCAATCCTTTCAACGCATGGTTGTTATACTAAGAATACTTTATAAGAAATGGTATACCAATAATTCTTGGGACAAAATTCTCAACCTACTTAGCGGAAAAACAGAGTGAAAGTTCAGTGGCCTCCATGGATGAAGCAGCTCGTTTATCCGTGAATGGCCGGCAGGGAGGCTGGATCACATTTCCCTTTATCATAGGTTTCTTTTTCAGCCTCTCACTTAGAAGATTGATATACTTTTTCAAAAAAAACGTCTCATTTTCAGTCACACAACTTAACTCTTGTTCGTTTTCTATCCTTGACTTGGGAGATTCTCAAATTTGGTTTCTTATATTTTATTTATTCGAAGATTTAATCTTTCTCTATCTTTATGTATTTTATCATTTTGAGTGCAGAAACTATACATGTGGCTGTTGAGATGATTTTCCTTCTGTACTTGTTATTTAACGGTTACGTGAAAGATTTGTGCATTTTGCTGTCAAATTAATGATGAAAAACTGAAAAATGGTTAAATTTGAGAAAAGAATTCTGTAGCACTAAGTTTTTTGAAAGTGAAAATGAAATTTATAACTCACATCTTTTCAAGTTTGTGGTGCAAAGATGAATGTTTAGGGATAATTACACCTACACCCCCTGAGGTTTGGTGTAATTGCACACAGACACCTTGTGATTTGCATAAATACATTTATCTCCCCTAGCAAGTCTTGTGGGAACCAGAAACTTTATCAGTATATCTTACTAATTAGACAAAAAACGAAAATTATGAACAGCGGAACAAGATTTATTGCCATCAGAGACTCATCAAAATGATAAACATTATTGTAAATAAGTTTGATTTTGGCTAACACACAATTCTCGTGACAAAAATATAGGGACAATGGCTTGCCTAACACTTGCCGCCGGAGGATGGGTGGCCAACCTGATTGTATATTTGATTGAAGAGTTCAATATTAAGAGCATAAGTGCAGCCAAGATTTACAACTTTGTCAACGGAAGCATTACAATGTTCCCTATTGTCGGAGCAGTAATTGCCGACTCCTTTGTCGGCTGCTTCTCTGTCATCTGGTTTTCATCTCTCATCTCTCTACTGGTACTTAATTTCTGCTCTTAGTTCTCCCGATCAACATATTGTTCTTTCATTTTTCCTTTCTGTTCAAGTTTGTTCTTGTTAGGTGGACCTGTAGAGGGGGTGTCAGTGTAATTATGAAAGGTTCAAGTGACTTGGTAATTTGATTATCTTAGAGGGGGTCTGAGTGTAATACTTAATCCTTTTGAACTGAAATTATAAAATGTCAGCATAATGATAAAACCACTATTCTCCTGCAGGGCATATTTCTTTTAGTGTTAACAGCAGCAATCAACCACTTGAGGCCTCCAACATGTGAAAATGGATCAAATCCATGCAAATATCCCTCACAACTTCAATTTGCCGTGTTGTATCTTGGTCTAGCTCTTGCATCACTCGGGAACGCAGGCACGCGTTTCACCATCGCGCCGATGGGAGCCGATCAATTAGACAGCACAAAGCATCAAGGGGTTTTTTTCAACTGGTACATCTTCACAATGTACACAGCCACAGTTATAAGCTCCACAGCTATAGTGTATATAGAAGACAATGTCAGCTGGGCATGGGGTTTTGGCCTCTGTGTAGTGGCTAATATCCTCGGTTTAGTTGTTTTCTTGTGTGGCACCCGAATCTATCGCCTTGTTAAGCCACGAGGAAGCCCATTTATGGGTTTAGCCCGCGTTGTTGTTGGAGCCATCAGTAAAAGAAGAATGGTTCTTTCTGAAAAAAGTGAGGATTATTACCATCATGACTTGCATGAAGATGCCATGAAAACCGAGGCTAAGGGTCCAACAGGTTTCTTCAGGTCTGGTTAAGTTTTTTATGTCAACTCAGTCAAATGATGTTGGGATAAATGTTATTATTTAATTTAGGTGTAGTTACAAAAAACTCCCCGACGTCTAGTCTATTGCTCAAACCTCCGCCATGTGGTATGAAAAAATTACAAATACCCCCCCAAATTTGCTTCTATTTTACAAAATAATACCACTAATTGTCAAAGGGTATTTGTAAATCAGAACCAAATGTTTAAGGGAGATTTGTAATTTTTCAAACCACAGGCGCAGGAAGTTTGTGAGAACAATGAGAATACAGGCGATCAAGGCATTTTTCATGGCTCACGACTCATTATGGTCCAATTTGCGCAGGTTTTTGAACCGTGCAGCACTGAGAAATGAAACAAACAGTACGCCGGATGACTCCATCACAAATCCCTGGAAACAATGCACAGTTAAACAAGTAGAAGATCTCAAAAGCCTCATCAAAATTTTCCCGCTATGGTCAACTGGTTTATTCTTGTGCACCCCTTTAGCCATCCAGCTGAGTCTGGCCATCATCCAGGCCCTAACCATGGACCGCCATCTCGGCTCCCATTTCAAAGTCCCAGCCGGCTCCATGCCTGTTTTTATACTGATCTCCACTTCCATATGCATTTTAATAATAGACCGTCTTTTATTCCCACTTTGGGAAAAACTATCTCAAAAGCCTCTCACACTTCTTCAGCGGGTTGGGATTGGACACGCGCTCACTATCATAAGCATGGCAGTTTCAGCAATCGTGGAGTCGAAGAGGCTAAAAATGGCAAAACAGTCCAAAAATCTTGACCGCAATCCAAACAGTACCGTTGTCGCCATGTCGGCGTTCTGGCTGGTGCCACAACTGGCTATTGCCGGTATGGGAGAAGCGTTTCACTTTCCTGGACAAGTCACATTATATTACCAAGAATTTCCAGAATCGTTGAAAAGCACGTCGACTGCAGCTGTTGCAATGCTTATTGGGATCGCATTTTATACCAGCAATGCCATTATCGATCTGGTTCAAAGGGTAACCGGATGGCTGCCGGACAATATAAACTACGGGAGGCTAGATAATGTGTATTGGTCGTGTTGCGTCGTAGGAGGACTCAATTTCGGTTATTATCTTGTATGTGCCTCATTGTATAAGTATCCAAAACGCTGATAAAATTGCAGATGGTAGTAATAGAACTTGATGAGTCATGTCAGGATGTTTGTTTGAATCTAACAAGTGTAATACAGGACAGTTTATTATCTTGTATAGTTATAAAGAATCTATGACAAATGCTAGAAACTCCAAAGTTTATTGCAGTGTTCCTTTTTTTCAAGGATGGGTGCGGAGGCTTGGGTGTTAATTACACACAGACCCCTCCAAAATAGTCAAACTACCAAGCTCCTCCTTAACTTTCATAACTACACTGACACCCCCTCTTCAAATCGCATAGAGAAAAGAAACTATAAAATTCTTTTTTTTTAAATTCATATTTGCCTCTTACTTCATTGAAAGGTGATAAAAAACAGAAGAAAAAGAAGAACTTTCTCTTTTCATTCCCCCATTCAAAATAAAAGAAAAAACCTCTTCATTTTTCTTTGATTCAAAATCCCTTAAAAAATAATATTCTCTGTTAGAAATCTTTTCAAATTAAGGTTTTATATTATTAGACGATGAGTTTAGATGATTTAATCCTCCAAAAGTTCACAAAATCTTAAAGGAATGCATGTCTATTAAACAGTCAAAGCAAAAAGAGATGTCGATATAATTATGCAAATTACAAAGCAGAGATAGCAATTAGGCAATCTTAAAGGGGTTGAATGTAATTTAGCCCCCTTTTCTCCCTCACATCAGATTCAACCTATGGGGAGAGAGAGAGAGAGAGAGAGAGATTTTTGTACTTCGTAGTTGGTCTCAGGGTCATGGCAAACGTCAAAGGTTAAGAAACGGTACATTCTTTTCAAAATTCGTACGGTATTACTATTCTTCTGGATTTTTCTTGTTTTCTCAGCCATAGAAAGTTCCAAAATGTTGCAATAGAAGAACTTTGGCCGTTGAGATTTCTATTTAAGTGGATGGAAAATTCCCCTAACTAAGGATATATTTGAAAAATATTTATTCTGAACTAATTTAATGTTATTTTGCCTTTTTTCCCCCTTTACATGCCAATTAAACTTTTTTAGAGCGAATTACATTTACACCCCTTGGGGTATAGTGTAATTACAAATTAGTTCCCCTTATTTTAAAAATTACAAATACCTCCATTAGGTATGTATCAACTTAACAAAATTCATTGTTTATCAAAGTGGAACGTAATTGAGAAATTGTACCTCTAGCGTTTTTGACTGTAGTTTTGAGATGAGATTCGCATGACTTTAACAAATTCATGATATAAAACTGATATATGAAATCAATTTTTAAAAAAAGAAAAGAAAAGAAAGTAGTGATGGTACGAAATTATGGATAGTGATGCCCAATAGAAGTTGTGGTAGTGTAAATTAAAATTACTTTGCAAAGATTAATAGAATAATAAAATTGATTTAGAGATTTTATTGAGCTCGACGAGATGCATCTCGTGGTAGCCTGATTTACTACTATGATTGCAAAGAACTTATCATTTATACGCCTTGATTTATGTTTAGAAAAATATTCTAAATCTTGATGGGTATTTATAATTTTAAAATAAAATGGATTAATTTATAATTACACTGTATCTTTAGGGGTGTAGACGTAATTTGTCCCTTTTTTGTTTAATTTATAGATTAGCATCCTTCAGTAGCAAACCTACCAAAAAACGTTCCATACGTCTACAAAACATAGGCAAAATCCCTAACTTTTTTTACCAAAAAATAAAAAAAATAAAAAATTGATGAATCTTTGGAAGTTTCATAGTGATCAATATGGTTTCAAGTGTTCAGAGCACTAATGAAGGGGATTTAACCAAAAATACCATCAAGGTTGGAAGACTTTAAATGAGGGCAAATTAATTTCATTTAGTATTAAACAAGGGGAAAAAAATGAATATGTTACTTTACTATCATTATTAGAGTGTTGCATCAAAACAAGTAAAGAGAGGTAAGAAGAAGATATGATGAACTTTTGTTGATATTTTTTCATAAAAAGAAAATTGACCAATAAAGATGCATTTGGTGATTTCTTCTTCTACTTTTTTTTAGTCTTTCTTGGTTTGGACAGTTAATAGTGTGATGTAATTTTAATAGTATATGAAATTTGTTTTGACTGCAAGTTTCATACTTTATTTTGAAGGATAATCGCGGACACCTCCCCTTCCCCACCCACGCCACCCCCGCCTAGGCCATTTCGGACTCCATCCCCTAACCTTTTTCACATAATAGAGACTTCCTCATCATTGTTAAATAGGCGAAATAAGCCCCCAATCTTTTTTCTGGCAAATATTCTTGGAATATTGTGCCCAAAAGCGCCTCATCTGCCTCTCGTGTAAAAAGAACGGGGAAAATTTCATCCATTTGTCACTAATAAAAGTGCTAAACATTTCATAGGTTGGAGGGTTTCCTACAATTACCACCATAAAAAATGCAAAGGCAAAATGGCTTCTGGTATTTTCACAATAGTTAACTTAGGAGTCTTTTTTGCCTTTTCAGCCTCAATTTCTTCATTTAGGCTTGATTCTTGTAGGCTTCCAGAAGCAGGACTGAGTTTGTGGAATGATAATTTTGAAGAAAATCGAAAAAAGCGTCACATTAATTTGTCAAAATTGATCTTGCCATGAGTGAAATTTAGATTTGTGATTGAGTCATGTTCACAAGATTTAGATTTTGATTCAGAAAAAGAATTATTAACGACGTGTCTGCAACTAAATTTTTGCTTTTTTTTTGTTGGGTTAATTGCATCAAACCCCCCAACCTACTGGTATAGCATTTTGCCCCCTTAAGCACCTAAATCGATGAAAATGTCCTCGTCCAAGTCATGTGCGTCACACATGCAACTCACTTAAATGTAATATTCACAAAATATGCGTCGGAAAATAGTTTATGAGGTTATTTTGCACATTTGAAAACGATGGGAGGGTGTTTATGCTACAACGCAAAAATTGGGAGGCAAAGCGCTAAATGGCACAAACCTTGGAGGGCTGCTCGCGATTATCTCTAATTTTAATGTGATTGTATTTTCACTTTATTATATATATATATATATATATATTATTTTTTTACTTATGAGCCGTATTAAATATTTTTTTTAAATATACTTTTAATAGAATATTCCATCCACTTAAATAGAGATTTTATTTAAATATTAATAGAATTATTAAGTGTAGGACAATAATGTGACTAATAAAAAGATAAGAAACTAAAATAGTGCATTTGAAAGATTAGCAACTAAAATAGTACAAAATCTATTCATGAGAAACCAACGATGAAATTTTCCGAAAACAAGCCCACTTAATGATTTGGTGTTCTTAATATAAATTAGAATATAATTTTTTATTTTTCCTTGGATTGTGTTCTTAATATTCTTGTCAAAGATTAGATAGTTGGTCAGCCGAAAGTCAAAACGACAAGCCAACACCAACACGGCATTTTAAATCCAGTGTCGTCTCACTATTAGATTCTCAATTACGTTTTATACACGAATCACATATATTGTTAAAATAAAATGTTAACACATGATATGTTGTATATGTAAAATATAATAGAAGATATAATAAAAATTTGATGAAGATCACGATAGTAATAAAGTGACACTTTGAATTCTTCGTTTCATATTATGCTTTTACCTCTTATTTTATTTCATAGACTCAAAAAAATAAATTAAGCTCGACTCATTCGCACGACTAAAGTCAAATTGGAATAGCCACAACTACTCCCATGCCTGCCCTTTAAAATTACTAAACTAAAGAAAACCAAGAAAAGCAAAAACTAAAGGATAAGTCATAGGTTAACCATAGTACCATACCTGGGAAAATTCTGGGTGCTCTATGGACCCCACCAAAAACACGGTTTTGAAGTTGAAATTCAAGTCAAAAGTTTGTTTCTTGTCTTGGAAACTTTCATTATTCAATTGTTCATATTCCATACTCACTAGTCACTTGCACACCCTCTTATGCCTACATCATCAAATTCATTACAAATTAAATATCTTTCTCATGATCTCATCCCAAAAATAATCAAAAACATAGAATTTTCAATAAACCATATCTTAATCTTCGCTAAAAGATGGCTTCCCTGTCTCTATCGATTCTATTACTTATATTCGTTTTTCATCCAAAAAACACTGCAGTTTGCGATCCAAGAGCAACCGAAGCATCACTGATATGCAGCAACAGAACAGCCCCAGGTTCCGATCGCCAAACCTACGTATCAAGCTTTCTTGCGGCCATAGACTCGATAAGCCCACAGGTCTCCCGGCAGCGATACGGCGCCGTGATAAACGGGACGGGCAACAACACCATCTACGCATACGGCGAGTGCATGAAAGACTTGTCTCAGAACGACTGCAACCTCTGGTTCGCTCAGTGCAAGACACAGATTCTGCGGTGCTTGCCGTTTCAGAGGCTGACGAAGGCCGGTCGCCTGTTCTACGACGGGTGCTATCTGAGGTACGACGACTACATGTTCTTTAATGAAAGCTTGAGCTCTGTGGACAGGACTGTTTGTGGCGCGCGATGACTTTGCTGGGAACAGGACGTTGTTTGGGGAGAGCGTCGTGAGCTTGTTGAGGAACATGAGGGTGGAAGGGGTTAGGAATGATGGGTTCTTTACGAGTTCTGTGAGTGATGGGAACTTGACGGTTTACGGGCTGGCGCAGTGTTGGGAGTTTGTGAATGGGAGTGGGTGTGTGGAGTGTTTGGAGAGTGCGGAGAAGAGGGTTGGGTCTTGTGCGCCGAAGGTGGAAGGGAGAGCTTTGAACGCTGGTTGTTATATGAGGTATTCGACGACGAGGTTCTACAACAACTCTGCGAGTGATGATGCTCCTAGTGGAAGTGGAGGTGGGTGATTTGTGGTTTTTTTCTTGTTACTAATTGATGATCATGCGGATAGTTCTTTGTTCTTTTGTTGTTCTTATGTTTTATTTTATATGGGTTAACTACGGGTATGGGATAGGATTCTCCATTCTAAAATATTATTTCATCACTTATTTTATAATTTATATTTATACCACATGTATAAAATTACTTTCTTAATTATATATTTGGTCTGGAATCTTTACACTTAATATATATTTATATATTGAAATAGGAGATGAAATATGATTTAGAACAGAGGATGTCGTGTGGTTAACTACACTCAAACCCCCTCCAAGTAGGCCTGTCAATGGGTACGATTTTACCCTACCCTGACCCTAACTCTAAAAATACTTGATTAAATATACCCTATACCTTATCTTACCCTACTTAATTTAAATATTTACTCATTAAGTATGTGTATTGGGTATACCCTATTTTTAAAATAGGGTATGTACCCTACCCAATCATATATTTTTTTTTTATTTACTTTTTTTTTGATATTGTATTTTTTTTAGCTCACACACACACAGTTAACACATACACACGCATTTACACACTGCACACAAACATATACACACACTGCACATGCATACACACACTCACTGCACAAGCACACACACTGTACATGCATGCGCGCGCGCACACACATACACGCACGCACGCACACACACAACACACGCACGTACACACACACTGCACGCGCGCACACACATACACACGCACACACACACACGCACGCACGTGCACACACACACACACACACACACTGCGAGCACACAACACACATACACACACTGCACACGTACACATAGTGTGTGTGCAGTGTGTTTGTGTTGTGTGCAGTGTGTGTGTGTGTGTGTTTACATTCAGTGTGTGTGAAAATTGTGTGCAGTGTGTGTGTATGTTGTGTGTATGTGTGTGTGTGTGCGTAGTGTGTGCACAGTATGTGTGTGTGTGAAAAATGTGTGCGCAGTGTGTGTGTGTGTGTGAAAAATGCATGTAGTGTGTGAATACCCATTGAGTAATGATGTGTGTAGTATGTAAACACCCATTGGGTATCACATAACCAATGAGTAATAACGGGTAATGTCCTACTCTAACCCATTAATTTGTAGTAATATCGGTTAGGGTAGAGTATGAGTAAATTTTAAAATTTTAGGGTATGATTACGGTATAGGTAAATAGAAAATGGGTACAGGTAGGATAAAATTAGGGATGGCAACGGGGCGGGTATGGGGCGGGTTTGGCCAAACCCAAGACCCACCCCGCCGGGGAAATTTTGGACCCGGGCCCGGACCCTCCCTAGACCCGGGTGGACCCGCCGAGTCCAGGTTGGACCCGGTAGACCCGGTTTAAGTTTTAAAAATAATTAAAAAAATATTTTTTTTTTAAGAAAATTGATATTATTACAAATTTATAAATATGAAAAAAATAATGGCACTACTAAAACATCATTATCATATATTTATTTGTACATATTTTGAAATCATAACTTAATTATTAATGTTATATAATTATTTTTATATACAAGAGTGTCATATTTATTTTTTTAAGTAACTATTTATATAATATATACTTTTATATATGAAATATAGATGTATATTATATAAATTTACATAAAATAATAAATAAAAATATATAAAAATAACTAACCGGGGCGGGTTCGGGGCGGGTCCGGGTCCAAAAAATGAAGACTCGGGACTCGCCCCGGACCCGATTAGGAGTCTTCAAACCCGCCCCATTAGGGGCGGGTCCGGGTCCAACCCAGACCCATTGCCATCCCTAGATAAAATCTTACCCATTGACAGACCTACTTCCAAGATAGTCAAATTTTCAAGTCCCTTATAACTTTTATAGTTATACTGACACCCTTTTAAGTTTGAGAAAACCAGACAAAAAATACAAAAAAGGTTCGTTTGAAAAACTTAGAACCGTATTTTTTATAGAAAAACATTTTCCCCCTAGGTATTCGCAAAGCTGAAAAAAAAAAAAAAAAACTTTCTGTCTTTTCATTCTTGCACTCAAAATAGAAGAAAAAGATCCTACTTCGGCTATTGGAAATCCTTTCAAACTTAGATTTTGAACATTTAAACCAAGAGTTTAGGCAATCTTCTACGCTAAAAATTCACAGAATCTTGACGGAAGGTAACTTTTGTTAAATAGTGGAACTGAGAGGGGGTGTTAGTGTAATTGTGAAAAGTTGTCAAATGACATACAATCGCAATAGGAGTCTAAGCATAATTAACCATATGAATGTGAAATAGTTATTCGGACAGACCCTAGTTAATTGAAATACGCTTATCATGCAATTGAGTTTAGTACAAGGTGACGACTAGCCAATTGCAAGTGCAGTAACAGTATTGATTTTGCTGCCTTACAGCCATATAATTGGTTAAGTGCGGCAGACCTAATCTCTTAAGAATTTTCTGAACTTTGGAAAACTATTGATTTTTCTTCTTGTAAGATATATAGTTTTGAATCATCTTTGAGCTCCTTTTGAATAGTCTGAGGTCAAGTGTTCTTGTGACATAATAGGCAAATCACACCGTCTCGCGACTATTCTTGCCTCAACTTGTGGCACTATTGCTGGTTTGCTTTTTGTAGCTCTGATTTCTTTACTTGCAAGGAAGAAGATTGTACAAAAACAGAGAGGTACTTGCTGATAACTCTTGTCTTTCCCCTCTCTTGGATCGACTTCTATTCACTATTTGACACAAACTAATCTGATTAACAGAGAAGAAGAAACTTGGTGCCATGTTGTCCATAGTTACCAGGTCCAAAATCAACTATTCATATGAAACTCTTGAGAGAGCCACAAATTACTTTAGTAACTCAAATAAACTTGGGCAAGGAGGATCAGGTTCTGTTTACAAGGTAACTTTTGTTTCTACATTGTTTTCCTACATAAATATTTCAAAAGTACTTGTTTTTGGCGCTCATGGGATGTTCGTAAAAATTTAAAATAAGCGCTTTTGAACTTATTATGCTTGAAGTGTTTGCCTTTGCTTGTTTTAATTACTCAACATTACCGACTTCTACTATTAAGCTTGTTTCCCGAAATTGCTAAAATTAAGCACTTTCTCCTTTTCCTCTGATGCACTTCAAATAAGCAAAAGCTCTTACAATCGCCCCACACCCCTCAATAAGGATGTTGCTGATTCTTGATTTTTGTTGGCAAAAAGGGGACATTACCAGATGGACAAACCGTTGCA
The DNA here is from genome assembly GCA_026212405.1 of Petrea volubilis. NCBI lineage: Eukaryota > Viridiplantae > Streptophyta > Magnoliopsida > Lamiales > Verbenaceae > Petrea > Petrea volubilis. The sequence goes on from CM047870.1 coordinate 13,818,053, forward strand.
GTAAAGAGGCTTTTCTTCAACACAACACAATGGGCAGATCACTTCTTCAACGAGGTCAATTTGATCAGTGATATCAATCACACAAACTTAGTGAAGCTCTTGGGCTGCAGCATTACAGGGCCCGAAAGCCTCCTTGTGTACGAATACGTGCCTAATCAAAGCCTTCATGACCATCTATTTGGTTTGTTCCTCGAATCCATTTTCTTTTTTGATTTTGAAAGTTCCCTTATTGTCTTAGTTTTGCTCATCTGATTCTTGTGCAGTTAGAAAAGACGTTCCACGTCTTGGATGGGAAGAGCGATACAAAATCATCTTGGGCACAGCCAAGGGCTTAGCTTTTCTTCATGAGAAGTCGAAATTTAGGATAATACATAGGGACATAAAGTTGAGCAATGTGCTTCTGGATGAGGACTTTAAGCCGAAAATTGCTGATTTTGGTCTCGCTAGAATGTTCCCAGAAGATAAGAGCCATATTAGTACTGCTGTTGCTGGTACACTGTAAGTTCACAATTTCTTTAAGTATAATGCAGTGAAATAACCTAAAGTACTTTAATGAATTATTTTATTCGATTAATCCATTTTCATACCTGTAACACAATGTTATCTTCGCTTTTTCTACTTCTGATTAATAGAAGCTGATTAACTCTAATTCTCTAGCGGCTATATGGCTCCAGAATATATAGTTTGCGGAAAATTGACAGCGAAAGCAGATGTCTACAGTTTCGGAGTATTGATAATTGAGGTTATAACTGGAATGAGGAACAATGCTTTCTCTCGGAGTTCTCACTCAATCCTCAAAAAGGTAAAATTTCAATAAACGAAATATAAAGTATAGCTCTGTTTAAATTAAAAAGGAATGGTTGTTCCTACCAACTCCTTTATGCATAAACTTTAAGGGACAACGTTTTCTACTAACTCCGTTAGCTGTTTCCTAATGTGCAAACCCCTAGGCTTTGTTTGGTTCTAAGATTTTAGGAAGGAAATGAAAATGTTAAAGAAAAGAAAGGAAACTAAAAGAATTTTAAAATTCTCTATTTTGTTTGGTTGTTAAAGAAAATAATAAGAAAAATGATTTTTTTAGAGAATTGTCTTCCATTTTGTTTGGTTATTATTGTAAATTAAAGAAAAATGTAAAAACACATCCCAAAAAAATCCAAATAATTAATTAATTGTACAAAAAAAAAATTACATGAAATATATTCAAATAATAAATTAGTTTGAGCAACAAATGAGATGAGAACTTGAAAAATGAGAGAATGCTAGAGAGAGCAACATAACTTTTCCTTCATTTTCCTCACCTAATTGAAAGGAAAATATTTTTTCTCAATTTATACTATATTCTCTTTCTATTTTCCTTTCCTTACCATTTCTCTTCTTTTTCTCTAATAACCAAACATTGAAAAATACTTTTTCTTCCTATTTTCTTTTTCTTTCCCCCCTAAAATCCTAGAACCAAACACAATGCTAATGTTTGAAAACTCGTTCTCATTTTTTCCTGCATGCTTTTTTTAGGTATGGAATCTTCATAATTCGGGAAAACTGATTGAAGCAGTCGACCCCTCATTAAAGGGAAATTTCCCGGAAGAAGGGGCGATTCGGGTACTTCAAATCGGGCTAATTTGCGTACAAGCTGCTGCAGAGCTCCGGCCATCCATGTCGCTAGTCGTGCAAATGCTGAGTGGTGAAGAAGAAATCGCGCGGCCAACACAGCCGCCATTTCTCAACTCCGGCAGTGGAGAAGTCACTAGTTCATTTAATCAAACTGGTTCCTACACACAATCATCTGGTAATGAAATTACAGAGAGCTCTATTGAACCAAGATGAAACAATTTGCAGGACTATACAAAGCATAATGCCTTCTCAATGTACATGCAAAAAAAGTTGCTTATAAATTTGTACCTAGTCGCAAATTTTATGAAACTTAGGGTATATGAAATGTATATAAATTATTTTTGCATTTGTCAAATGTAGAACCTTGTTAAATGATTTCCCTCACTAAGGGTGTTTGCTTTGGCTAAGCTGGATGTTAAGCACTTTATAAAGCTACCGTATACATTCTTTTTCTTTTTCATTTTTTTTTCTTGGATAAAATAAGATTAGGCAGATTATGAAAATATGAATTGTAAATTGTACTTTTGGGGAGTAAATAAGTATCTAACATCTTATTTGAGGATTTAACTTTACATTTTGGAAATTGTAACATAATCTTTTTTTTTTTTTTTAAATTGTAACATAATCGAGGAACTTGTAAACACTCAAATTAAAATTAATATATTTACACCCATACATAGGGATTATTGAAAAGGCTCGCGTTTCATGTACACATTTTGAATATAGTGAATAGTGTTTATACTTTTGATATAAAACATTTAACATTCGTATTATATATATACTTAGTATAATACTTGACAAATAATACATTATTTTATCAAATATTAACTATATTTGTTTTCAATTTTATATGTAGCAATTTCTTTTTAGGTACGATTTTGCATCAGTTGTAAGTCATATAAATTAAAAGCTGTAATATTCTACAAAAATATTAATTATTATTTAAGTAGATATACATGATTAGAAATTAAATAATGTAATCATACATTTAAAATATTTGTTTTGGCATAATTTAAAATATATGAAAGCATGATATATGTGAAACTAACATCAAAATAAGTTTATTTTTATTCTCGCTTTTACATTCATATTTTACTTATATGTCTACTAACATGTATATTTTTGTTTGTATACTATTGAGCAATTTTTTCACCAATTTTTCTTTTCAAAAATTCATAATATATTCATATATATATGTGTGTGTGTGTGTGTGTGTGTTAAATGCGAATAATTCCCATTCCGTATTTAACTATTTTTCTTTCTTGGACTGCATCCCCTATTTAACTAACTAGGCATTTATGTTTTTTCAATGACGAGTAACTAGGCATTTGAGATTTTGACACCAAAATCTGTGTTCATTGGATCAACGATGTGAAGCTTTTTTAAGTTGAAATGCTTTAACAACGCACCTCACCGAGTCATAAACACCCCCACCTACCCAAGAAAACTCGTTCATCTTTATGGTTAAAAGTTTATAATTTAAAAATATTATTGATTTGATTATAAATAATTCAATTAAATATTTGTTATTAGAATTGTAGCTCAGTGACAGGGATTTAAACATTCTTGTCTCCTCTCTTTTTCGATTGAGTAAGCTTGTGTATATAACATTTCGTTCCAAGTTGATTGTGTAAAAAAAAAAATCTAAATGTGTAAGTGTAAACAAAGACTACTCGGTTGACAATGAAACAATATTTCTTAATTCAGACAAACTCTTGAAGTGGAAGACCTGGAAATGCCCATTGTCATTGACTTCAACAGTACAAAATCACGCAACTATTAAGTGGAAAATTTTGACCAAAATTCAACAAACATCCATCCAAAAAAGGCATTTGAAAATTGAGTGAAATTTCCCCTTGTCATCTATTATCGTGAAGTGGAATACAACCTTTTAATGATCTCCAACTCCAAGAACTTCTTCTCACCCCAAAAGGAAAAATAAATAAATAAAAAGAAAGAAAGAAAATAGTAGTGGCAATATTTTTCTCTTCTTATTATGTCTTGTTTGAATTTTCGTATTTAATTATGAATATATTAGACATTTAAATAATTAATTCAATACTAATTTTATCAGTATAGTGTTTTAAGAGTCAAATATAATTTATAAGAATCAATATTGATCTACATTCAAAATGAATAGCATACAATTGATAAATATTTATAAAAAAATGTATGAAGAGAATTCGAGCGCAAAACATAAGCCGAGCAAATCACCCTAGAGTAAGCTTGAAAATTGATTAAAAATGATCAAAAATTTTGGGGAAAACATTGACTGGGCAGTTAAGGTGGATCTTCAACAAGTCCAAGAATACTTGATCCGATGATTAAATTGAAAAATTAATTTTATTCCAAGAAAAGCTAATTCTGTTGCTCATGCATTAGCAATGGACATTTCACTCCAATTGATCTGGCATTGTCTCATCTTCTTTTTTTCCATCTATTTTTGCCAATGAGGCTGTTTAAACCTCTTTTCTGTAATTTTCTAAACTTTGTCTTGTTTGAATGTTTTTATGGCATTTTTATTTATCAAAAAAACGAAAAAAAAGGCTTGAACCAAAAGAACTCCAAGAACGTTTTTAACCTGTAATTTTACTTGCGAATGCAACAAGCCCTTTCACTTAGTAAGAGGTTCCTAAATCAACCGCGTGGACTCTAAAAAGTCGCTTTCCACCTATTGTGTGTGAAAAATGGAAATCTATTGACTTTTACTCATCGGTCTTTTTTATTTATATATTAGTCTTTTATTTTCTCTCCCCACTTGAAAAATGAAAAGAAGCCGAGGATCAGCAAGAAACTTCGAATATCAGAGTCCCATGTAAGAAGAAAAAAGAGGTAATACTGTTTGATTAATTATTAGCTTTCTGCGCATTGTTTTAAAAATCTGAATTGTTGATGGGATTCGGTTGATGCTCTGTTTTGTTTTTGTTTTTGTGCGTTCTTTGTGGGATCAAAATTCTGCAATTGCTTTTAAAGAAAGTGTTTTTTTAAGTGTGAATAAGCTAAACTTTTCTTTTGCCTTTTGAAGCCAGTAATTATGTGTTAGATTGGTGCAGTGATGCTGAAGATTATTTTTTTTTTTTGTGCTTAGTGTAGTGTGTTTGATCCAAATCTTGAACTTGCAGTTGTTGAATCGTGCCAAAGAAATTAAAAAGAAATACTGGTTTTCTGTTTTTTGATCTGAAATAATCTATTGGATGCTCATTTATACATTTGCGAGGCGCCGAGGCGAACAGAGTTTACAGGAGAAAGATTTAATTTTTGGCTTCAAAGCCAGAAATAACAATGAATAACACGTCAGAGATTGGGAAATTCTGGCCCAATCCAACCCTGAAAATGTTATTATGTGATTGTAACTCTCCTTAAAAATATACACCAATCAAGTGGCAAATGGGCTGGTTTGGCTGAGCCGAGTCTGATAATGGGGCATTCTTGTAATAAAAGACTACCCACGACAATGTTCAAATCTTTTTCTGTTGTCTTGAAAAATTCAAGGTTTGAGTCAAATAGTTTACTGCTTAAATTTGTGTCGCCAGTCGTCGTGAAAAGTTCTAATATGTATATATATAGATGTGGTTTGAATCCAGCGACCTCTCTCTTTGGATAGAGAAGAGATATAGATGGTGCCATTTCGACCCAATAGGCTGTGGCATATATACACATAAATACATACGTATATGTGAAGGGTACATCGCCCGCGGCTGCTAGATGTAGCTTTAGATGTGATGTGGGGTCTAAGTTTTAATTTGAAAATAAATGTCGTTGCCTCTCTAGTTGGGTGTCATTCATTATTATTGCTGTCAGTTTCTATATTGTTTATTGGTTATCGGTTGCATCTCAATCGATATTGAGATAATCCCCCGATTCAATCTCTAATCAAATCCTCTGCCAAAAAACTTTTGCTTTCTTGTGCCAAGTTTATTGTCATCGGACCTTTTAGTTCAACCCACATGGCAAAATTGCGATTCTCCGGTTGGCAATTTTGCTCACCACCTGTTTGACTTATTGCTGCAAAGTCTGTCAAAACTTAACCTTATGGTAAGTTGGGTGGGATTGAAATTGAAACAGCTCAGTTTGTCCTGCAATCATTGTTCCGATCACTGCATAAATCTTTACACACTTCTACTTTTGACTTGTGGAACATCTTTTCTTGTTGTTTTTATGCAGATTTCTTCCTTGTTATGATATTTTCTTAAACTTATCTCTCTTTTGGCAGAAAACAATAATGAAGGAAGCAATTTTCAGTCCGTGTTTGAAGATCATTATTCTAGTGATCATGCTGTCGGCACATGCATCATTTGCAGACCCAAGAACTCAGACTGTTAAAATCATGTGTGGGCGTCAGCTTGAGCACAACGCCACTCTTTACGTGCCGAACTTTGTTGCCACAATGGAAAACATAAGCACGCAGATGCGAACTTCGGGCTTCGGCGTGGCGATCACGGGCTCCGGACTCGATACCAATTACGGTCTAGCACAATGCTATGGGGACCTCTCTTTACTCAACTGCGTGTTGTGCTACGCAGAAGCCCGGACTGTTCTGCCTCAGTGCTTTCCGGTGAATGGAGGGAGGATATTCCTGGACGGCTGCTTCATGCGGGCCGAGAATTACAGTTTCTTTCATGAGTATGCGGGCCTGAACGACCAGGCAATCTGTGGGAATAAAACCCGAAAGGATTCAACTTTTGGGGTATCAACGAGGCAGGCTTTATCGCAAGCGGTTTCAGCAGCGCCTGATAATGGGGGCTATTCACGGGCTCAGGTGACAGTGTCTGGGACAACCAACGGGTCGGTCTATGTTTTGGCTGACTGTTGGAAGACAATAAATTCGAGTGCTTGTAGAGCTTGTTTGGAGAATGCATCTGCATCATTATCGGGATGCCTGCCTTGGTCCGAAGGCCGGGCCCTGAACACCGGGTGCTTCATGAGATACTCGGATACAAATTTCCTTAATCCTATCCCTGGAAATGGAAGTTCAAGAGGTAAAACTACACTTTGCATGGTTTTAGATTCAACTTTTCTTCTTTGGGTAAAATGTTTCTGTATATTTCTTGCGTAGTTCATTTCTGGCCTGATAAAGAATTTTAATTCACTTCTGCAGGGACATTAATAGTTATTGTAGTTGCAGCTGTTAGTGCAGCAGCTGTTGTTATCATTGGAGCAGTCTTTGGAATTTATATGTGGAAGCAGAGAACTATTCAGAAGAAGAGAAAAGGTAAACTGTTGTTTAAATACAAGTCGCAGTAATTAGAGCAGTCTCTTGCGTAACTATATATGATTGCACAAATATTTCCTCTTGGTTTCAAAATTACATATACCTCCCTCGTAGGATATTTCCACCTTACAGTTAACCCATTTGAAAATTGAACAGTCGATGTTATCATTCAAGTTCTTACAAACCTTTCAGATTGCTCTTGCATGCATGAATCATGTTATCCAAGTTACTAAATAAATTATTTGTACACAACGATCAAAAGGGGGTATTACTAATTTCAAAACCAAGAGAGGAAATTTGTGTGGCAACACACAGTTACTGCGGGATTCAGTGTAATTTACCCAATATAAGTTTTTTGTCAAATGCTAAAGGGAGTTAGTGTCATGAATTATGAAAGGATTGCTCTATCTTCCACGAACTCCCCATTTTTCTTTTTTCAGGATCGGGTGATGCAGAGAAATTAGCTAAAATGCTCAACGATAGCAGCTTAAACTTCAAATATTCCACACTAGCGAAAGCCACTGGCTCGTTTGATGAAGCCAACAAGCTTGGGCAAGGCGGATTTGGCACAGTGTATAAGGTCATTACAAGACAAAATCATATTGAAAATGTGAAGCACTTTCTGACAATGAGCATATTGATACGTCTAAAACTGGAATGTTAAAATACCACTGCAGGGAGTTCTGCCAGATGGAAGAGAAATTGCCGTCAAGAGGCTTTTCTTTAACAACAAACATAGAGCCGGAGATTTTTACAATGAAGTTAGAATCATTAGCAGCGTCGAGCACAAAAATCTAGTGAGGTTGTTGGGATGCAGTTGCTCGGGACCTGAAAGCCTACTTGTTTATGAATTTTTGCAGAACAAGAGTCTGGATTGCTTTATATTCGGTAAGTACTAGATTATATAGTAGAATGAACACCCCCCCTCCCCACTTTAGAGATATTGCGAAAAGCTGAAAAGTAATTATTAGTAAAAGTTAGTAGTGTTTGAAAGTAGAAACTGCTCAAATGAAGTTAAAAGCTCAAAGCACTTATTTTAAGATTTTGTAAATGCCCTTTAGACAAGGCTATACTTTAGTGGTGTAATATATGTCCATTGGTTGGCAGATTCAAGCAAAGGTAAAGCATTAAACTGGGAGAAGAGATTTGAGATAATCATAGGGACAGCAGAGATATTGGTATACCTCCATGAGAACAATAAAACACGTATCATTCACAGAGACATAAAAGCAAGCAATATCCTCTTGGACTCCCGACTGCGCGCTAAAATTGCTGATTTTGGGTTGGCTAGATCCTTTCAAGAAGATAAAAGTCACATCAGCACGGCTATAGCAGGAACATTGTAAGTATATCATCAATCTTTGACCATTTTACTGTTTTACCGAGTAATTGAAGGTGGAAACTTTGTAAGAGTCTATATAATAAGGTGATCCATGGAAAATTTCCCCTCGAAATTTGCAGGGGATATATGGCACCAGAATACTTAGCCCATGGCCAGTTGACCGAAAAAGCGGATGTATATAGCTTTGGTGTGCTTTTGCTGGAAATTGCGACGGGTAGGCAGAATAACAGAAGTAAAACCTCAGAGTATGGTGACAGCTTGGCAACTATTGTAAGTTGTAAAAGCCTTTTCAGAATCTCAAATTAGCATATGATTTTCGAATATCGTTGTTGCTGGGGATTGATAGGGATAGTCGCCTCCCCTCCCTCCGTTAAGTAAATATAAGGACATATTACATGTGGGCTTTTGTTAAAGTTTAAAACTTTCTATCCTCTAGAAATGATGAAATTGTCTTTTATATTTTATAGAAATTCAATCTTGCTTCTGAAAAATCAAAATTTGTGATTTTGTCCCTCCTTTTGTACATTGTTTTGGTTAACTCAGGCATGGAAGCATTTCCAACAAAGAAAAGTTGAGGAGCTCTTCGACCCGAACCTAATGTTGCATAACCACCACAGCATTGACTCTAAAAACGAGATTCTACGGGTGATTCATGTGGGACTTTTGTGCACTCAAGAAATCTCTTCGTTACGACCCTCCATGTCTAAGGCACTAGAGCTGCTGGTAAAGAAAGAAGAACCGCTCCCAGCACCAACCAATCCTCCATTCATGGACGAGAAGACAATGGAGCTCAATGACACAAGTGAAAACCCAAGCTCGCCTCTTGAGCATGGCAAGGACACTTCAATTGCCAGCATTTCCCAGAGTGTATTCTATCCCAGATGATATTACACCAGCCTTCAACTTTGTAGGGTATGTCCTAATTCCTATGGCATTTATTATATTATTTGCATTGGAGTTGCAATATTACAATGATTTGAAAAGATTTAGCCATAACACAATAAAGGTTGCTGATAAATGTGGCATCAAAACCCAGTGACGCATGTTGAAGTTAGCATAAATCTACTCATCAATAGTACTACATCCGATTAATGATTATGTGAAACACGTGTACTATAAAATAAAATGCTGACGCCATCACCTATGTATACAATTATTCGGAGGAGGGGCGTATTCCATCTCTAGCAAAAACTCTTTTCGAACGATGCTGCTTGAATTCTTAACTGTTCTCTGAATTCTTGAATAAATTTCTCTGCTCTCTCATCCACATCATCGAGCACCAAAATATCGGCAACCGCATCATTATCCTGCTGCAAAAGACTTAGTAAAGCATATGCATCATCCATGCTCATTAACTTATCTCCATTTTCATGATCATGTTCTTTTGCATATTTATCAGTGCCATCTGAAATAAGCGAAACCCCTGTGCCGTTATTTTCATGATCATGTTCTTTTCCATATTTATTGCCATCTGAAATAAGTGAAACCCCAGTCCCACTATTGCCTTGGCTGTGCATGTTGATGTGCTCAGCCGTGTCGTGGTGGTGCTGTGTGGAATTGGCCTCTAACCGCTGCCTTTGCTTCTCCCTCTTGCGGTGGTGGCCGTCACAAGGGCACTCGTATCGGCTTCGTTTTGGGTTGTTGTAAGCAGATTTTGGTTCAAATTCTACTGACGGACTTGATGAACAGCTTATCAAACCAGAGAAAGCATTCCTGATTGCTATGGTGAGATTCTTGCGTGGCTGCTTCTTGTTATTATCCGGTTCTGAATTCATTCTGTAAGTGATTTATTGTAAAAAAAAAAGGCTGTTTTTGGCTTTTCTGGCATTCTTGTTCGGTTTGTATATTGAATTGGGGATTAGGGTTTTAGATCCAAATGGAAGGTTTATGGTTTGATCTGCTTAACTTATGCAAGTTTGAACTCTTGGAGCCAAAATGGTATTTTAACGTCTTCTGCATGTAAATTTCCTTGTTTTGTGATTAGGGTAATCTCTGTTACTTTACGTGTTGACTTGTTTTGCATGGAAATTTTATTTTATGATTCTTTTTTTTATTCTGCTTTTAATTGTAGATTTCTTCTACGTTTAATTGGGATCTGATTGAAAATATTAAGCTAAATTTAGAAGAAATTCACACCTCTAAATGGATTCTCGGGGATCGTATAACAATATTTGATTTCAAGGCGTCAAATTAGAGGCCACTCTGTTTATTTTGTACAATATATATAATAATCTACATATATTTATTTGGAATATTAATATAATTTAGTAATTTCTGATATCACTTTGGAATAGTTAATTATATTTTAGTAATTTTTGATAGGTGTAATAATAAATTATGGAAATTGTTACTAGCATTCAAAAAATTGTTATTGGGACTCCATTTTCATTTAATATTGAAGAATTGATTAAAATGTTCATTTATTTATTTTAAGAAAACATTTCATTCAATTATGGTTTTTTTTTTGTTTTATGAAAAAGTCTCAGGACTTGTCTTGGTCCTCTTGGATGTTTCATTACTCTACTTGTAACTCATCTCGGTACAATTGAAAAGCAATAAGTTTTGGGGTGATAAAATGAGCTAACTCATGAGCACTCGATTCATTGTTCTTCTAACATGAGAAAAGGAAATATGTTCAAAAGTAGTTGCAAATTCTTGATTCTGGTCGACGTAATTCCTGAGCGCGGACCTTCATAACTCTGGGTTGTTCACAAATTGGACAACCTATATGCCGTCCCCTTCAATGCACGCACTCTTGAGAACCTTATCCGCACACCATGTGACAGCCCACGCCATGGCTTGGAGCTCCAACAAGATGGGATCCATTTGGCCTGCATGTGCCTCAGCTTTCGCTCTATAGAAGCGCCTTTGATCGTCCCTTGCCACCCTTCCATACCCGATCCATCGCTCCATTGAATTGAGCCCTGCATCAGTATTGACCTAAAGCACTCCAGAGTTTCGCAGTACCCACCAGTCTGGCGACAGAGAAGGCTTACCCAGCACCCCCTCTTGGCACCATATTTCCTCTTGTTCAAAATAATACGACTCGACCCGCTGCATCACTTCTTTAAAGTTTGGAATTTCATTTTGGATGTAAAATTTGTTTCGCAACCACCATATCCGCTAACAAATTAACATCAATAGGTTCCTTTGCCTTTGGTCTCTTATTCTTATTAGTGCTTCAAAAAGGCTTTCCATTCCGTATGCTCTCGCTACAGTCGCAAAATAAAAAATGTCTCTTGGGGACGCATTCATGGTATGATGGCACAAGCTGAAGAGATGATCTTCTATCTCTGGGTATTGGTCACATAAAGAATAGATCTCATCCACCTCCACCCCTCCTGACGTGCAAGTTAACACGTGTTGGGAGCCGTCTCCTTATAAGACTCCAACACCAAACTTTAACCTTTGATGAAGTTTTAGATTTTCATATTTCTTTATAGATTCTCTGTTTCCTCATCTCACCATCAGTTGGCTCCTGCCTTGCCACTATTTTGCTGCAAATAAAATGGTAAGCCGATTTAACTGTATAGAATCTCGAATTCTCATAGGCCCAAAAAATTTGGTCCTCCCGGTTCAGATTAATAGGAACTCATCTCACCTCTTCCCGCCACGTCTCTCCTAAAAGCATGCGCACTGTATCTTCACCCCATCCCCCCTAGCTCAGTTAATGCATGCTGCGACATAAGGATCCTCTTGAAAGTTACCGGGTAGCAGCCTCATAAGAGTTAGCTTGTGCATAGCCCACCTATCGCCAAACATCCTCACTCGACCCCTTCTTCTGGTTTGCCATTTTAACCGCTGTTGTAACCCTTGGCGACCACTAATAAGACTTTTCCAGACATATTGAGTGAGTTGGCTTGGCCTCGCACTCTAAGAAAGGTGTTTGATGGCAATATCTTCCCAGGAGAACTTTGCTACATAAAGTATTTGGCCTCGCAATAATTCGCCATGCTTGTTTTGCTAGGAGAGCAAGATTAAATGAAATGAAATCACGGAATCCAAGTCCTCCTCCCGCCTTTAGCCGGCACATATTCGACCAAGCTTCCCATGCAATTCACCTCCTCCCTTTTCCCACCAAAATCTACTGCACATGGTGTTTATCTCCTCACAGAACGCCTTTGGAAATTCAAAGATGCTTATCACATTGGAATTGCCTTGGCCACTGCTTTTATCAATATTTCTTTCCCTCCAGTTGATAACAATTTTCCTTTCCAACTCTAGATATTCTTCCAGATAGGATCTTTCAGTTACTGAAAACTCTGTCTCTTGGACCTCCCAAAATAGACCGAAAGACCAAGGTAAAATTCAATTGGCCTATTTGAGCATCAAAGTAATCCACACACCAGTGCTCTAGTTTGTGCCCGAGTATTTGCGATGTTTTTCCTTTCCTGATCTTGATCTCGATATTCTTCCAAATACAATCTTTTAGGTACTGAAAACTGTCTCTTGGACCTCCCAAAATTGACCAAAAAACCAAGGTAAAATTCCATTGGTCTATCTGAGCATCGAAGTAATCCACATCAGCACTCAAGTCTCGAAATTTTTTTAATGTTGTCCAGGTTTGGTGTCGTAAATGCAGCTTTGGATTGCCACAAACCTCGGTAAACCACCATTCATCCTGGTTCGCGATATCTTTGATTCGATCATCTATGTGATTTACTGATTTGGAGTTTAGTACAACATCAAGTGGTTCACGCCAAAAAAGAACAAGACCCCCACCCCCTCTGCCATTTGCTTTAACATTACTATCAACCACTACAGATTTCTGAAAGCCCAATTCTCTACCAATCCTCTCCATATATCTTGTGATTTAAGCCATGTTTCTAAGATAAACACTAGCTTGGGCTCTTTACGTCAAAGGACTCCGAAGATGTCAAACGGTGCATCGGTTCCCAAGCCTGCGCCCGTTCCAAGCCATGATCGATATTTAATACTCACAGGGTATGGGTTTCCACCCCAACCTCTGTGATATTGAGAGTTTGTTGCTGAATATCAAGCCTGGCTCGTTTCATTATGCCTTAGGTGTAATTTTCATCCTCTTCTCAGGGTCACACTATACCCCTTGCTTATTGTTATAATTGGCGCAGTGAGGTACCGTGTGGGTTTGCCTCATGTTCCACTCGACGAAAGGTACATTTTTTTATATTTTCCTTCTTCAGGGAACTCCTGGATGTTTTGATGTGGTATTATATCCTGGTGGTCCCAACTCAAATCTAATTCTTCCATGTCCTCTACCTCATCAAATATGCTCTGCCTCGTCACCACTAATCCCTTGTTGCCACTTGGATCAGAATCCTGTCCAGCTATAAAAAAAGATCTTGTTGTGGGGATGAGTCCAGATTCAGACTCTCCATAATTATCGCAATCCCTGAATCCACGCCTCTTAATTTTATATGTTTCAAGTTCCTTAAATTATCAAGTATCTTTTCTTGATCGTTGCCATGCTGCCCAAGTTTGTTGCGTTCCTCAGCGCCGATTGTTGACATAAAGGTGTCCTGTTCCAACTTTGTTGCCTAGGCTCTCCCTCTTTGGAACGAAACCTTTGTCAGAGCCATAGTGCATGAAGTGCTTTAGGGAAGATCAGTTTCGTGCTCTTGGTTTGTCGCCACTTCTGTGCAATGTTTCATGAGGTGCCCTATTTACCCACAGAAGTGACAGAACCCGGCTAATCTTTCATATTGGAACCAAATCCAATGTGTACCCAAGAGGGTTGTCTCAATGAAACGTCCCCATGCCAATTTCTTTTCAAGGTTCAACCATACTTTGATCTTGGCAGAGTTCCCAGTAATTTCATTAGCCAGCTGCCTCCCCCCACCCCCCCAATGTTTCGCCTACTTGTTTAGCAATCTCTTCCTTATTACAAATTCCCAGGATATTCCCAATCCGGATCCAATATGGTGATGAAGAAAGGTTTAAGTCATCCATCAATTCAAACTGATCAAAATCCTCCATTACCAGTACCTGTTCTTTATATAGCCATGGCCGGCCTTCCAAGAGCTTCATCTTATCCTCCGTATTATCAAGTTTGATAATGTAGAGGTTGGGGCCAATATCCACATATGAAAATTTTCCTTTTAAATTCTACATCCGCTGCCATGCCATCTTAAACTTCTCTTTCATGTATGCCTTGTGTCCATACTGAACACAATAGTGCATTTTGGCACGACTACTTCAGTTCCCGTATTGTGTGTGATTGAACTGAGAGCCTCGCAAGTTCCTCCTAGACGAGCCCTATCGATGGTGTCCCTATTCTCCCTTCTCCGTCCCCTCTCTCACTCTACTCTCCATGTACCGCTACCAAAGGCCTATCGGGCCCTTGCTGCACTCACAAGGATATCCCCATATTATTTTAATTACATCAATAATTCATGTATTATTTTAATAATTTATGTATTATGAATCAAACTATTACATCATCATAATTGAAAGTATAAACCAAACAATTACATCATATCGAGACAAATAAACTTACTATCAAAGTCGAACAAGAAACAACAATTACAATAGAATAAAGATTCACACATTCAATGGGGAATTGAGCCCAAGATCTCATAGTGTTGAAGTTTCAGTTTCATCAATTGAGCTAGGCCTCTCCGGCAACATGTCGATTTATTTTACATTACTTTTCCTCCCTTAGTTATATGCTATACCTCATTCACCATTTGAAATTACCAAATACAATTCTTACCCCTCTTAATTACATAATAATTAGAAAAGGTGACCTTTATACAATTTTTATTTATATAACTTTCAATTTATATTTTACATTTACCATCCTAATTTCAACTGCAAAACCTTTGCTAATTATAAAAATAATTTTTTATTTTAATTTAATAAATGATTATAGATTAAGTAAATTTATATAAGAACCAAATTAGTAATTTATTATATTAATACTTGAAAATTAAACGTAAAAAACTATTCTAGTATAAATTTATAAGTATAAATTTAAGTTTGCCTATTTTGAATAAAAATGGATAAGTATTTTTCACTACAACTTAAATATATTATTTTATTAGAAGTAGACTATGATATATTTCAATAAATGTATATATATATTTTTTCAAAAGAAAATATAAGCATACGTTTGGTTTGTCTTATAAAAAGAACAAACACAAAGTGAGGTAACTAATAGAAATATAACTATTCGTATTTATTTAAAAAAGTCTAAAAATTTCTTTTGATTGACGATCAATAACATAACTATTAGTTAAAACATAATATAAGATTAAATTTAGATTATAGATTGGTTTAAATACTTTGTGAACTATGTGTGTGATCGCCCCGCCACTTCTAGTGGCGGGCTTATTTTATAATGTATATATATATATATATATATATATATATAAGAAAAATATCAATTATTGGTAATGAAATTATTTTACAAGACAAAATTTTTCATGTTACAGCAACAACATAATTTGTCATATTTTCAGAAGTAATTGTAGCAAATGGCTTTTGTCCCTATTAAACAATTATTGGCAACCGATGTATGCGTTACTATTGTTGATTAATATGATCTAAATTAATTTGTAAACATAGCAATGTTAATGAAGTCAAAATTTTCATTGCATTTCACAATTGGCAATAGGCTTCAACTAATGAAATATGGGTAACAAAATGTTCGTTAAGAATACTTAAGATGTTGGACATTGACTTTTCGTAACAAAAAAAGTCATTACCTCAGTGTAATTTATCATAGTAATTTATAAAAATAAATTATAATCTGAAAAAACAAAGAAAAAACTGGCAAATTACAGTTACTTCCCACAAATATTGCTGAAATTACAGAAAAAACCCCCTCAAAAATGAAAATGAATAAAACCACCCTTGAAGTTTGCAAAATTATGTAACAATTAACGTATCATGTGATATCTTGATATTAACCTTAATATTTGATTTACAAACACCTCTCCTGAGATTTGGAGAAATTACAAAAAAGACCCTCAGGTATTGAAATTTACAACTACACTCCCACTACCAGTTCCATCTCCCCACGTCCAAAATTCATAAAACACATACCTGAGGAATTGCCTCGCTTTCAGCTCCACGGTGATTCGATGTCAATGCTGCTTGACCACATCTAGTTAATTTGCCTCCACTAATCTTGTAAAAGTTTTTTCAGATCTCAACCATCACATTGATCATAAAAGTCTTTAGGGGGGAAAAAAACATCTTTTCTCCCCTCTCAATTGTGAAACCCTAACAGTACGAGTTTTTTGTTGGACGGGTAAACCTCAAGGAGTGTGGTTGTAATAGTCTGATACTTGAAGATGGTTTTTTGTAATTTCATCAAACTTTAGGGAATGTGTTTGTAATCCGCCCTTTTGTCCAATAATTAGTAAAAATAGTAAAGACAGGTATTTCTATGAAAAAGACATGATTTTTTAGACGGAACCTAATGAAAGGAGTTATTTGTAATTTTGGCAAACTTCGGAGATGATTAAAGTAGCTTTCCATGTTTGAGGAGTTTTTTGTTATTTCAATAAATTTTAGGGGAGGTAATTGTAATTTGTCCTTAAAATTTATGTTGGTACCCCTTCATTCAGGACTTTATCATTTGATATGAAAAAGACGTATGGCATCAAATACAACCAAACTGAGAGACGGAAGAAGAGAGAGATAGTTGAAAATTCAAAAGAAAATGTGAAGAATTCTATAAAATGCGAACAAAAAGTAAAATCTTCCACCAAAAAAATAAAGCAAATTACATTTACTTCCGCTGAGGTTTGGTGAAATTATAATTTAACCCATGTTCACTACCAGAAAACAACGAAATAGCCACGAATTTTTAGCCACGGACAAAATCGGTTGCCAACAGCTACGAAACTAGCCACGGCTTCTGAAAAAATATGAAAACATCTACCAACGGATTTTTCCGTAGCCAAATATGAAAAAATCCGTGGCTATATAATTTTTATTTTTCATAAATATAAATGTTTTTAGCCACAGATAAATTCGTGGCCATAAAATATAATTTTTTTATTTTAAATGTATATTTTGGCCATGGTTTTATCCGTGGCTAAATTTTAAAAAAAATTGTTTTATCATCTTGGCCACGGATAAAACCGGGGCTAGTAATATTTATTTTTTTTTAAAAAAAGAATTATATATTGGCCATGGTTTTATCCGTGGCTAAATTAAAAAAATAATTTTTTTTACCACCTTGGTCACGAATAAAACCGTGGCTAGTTTATATTTAAAATAATTTTTTTTTAAAAATGTATATATTTGGCCACGGTTTTTCTTTTCAAATTTTGGCCACGGATAAAACCGTGGCTAGAAAATATTAATTTTTTTTAAAAAAAATGTATATATTGGCCACGGTTTTATCCATGGCCAAATTAATTATTTTTTTCAACCTTGGCCACAGATAAAACCATGGCTAGTTTATTGAAAAATGTACAAATTGGCCACAGATTTATCCGTGGCTAAATTTAGGAAAAAAAAGAAATTTTTTTCCATCTTTCCATCTTGGCCACGGATAAAACCGTGGCTAGGAAATAGTTAATTTTTTTTTTAAATGTATATTTTGGCCTACGGATTTTTCCATGGCTAAGTCAATTTTTTAACTTTTTTTTTAATTTTAAATGACTTATTTAAATCATTCGATTCGACATTACCGGGCATAAAATGGTTTGAGTCATTTCAAAATCATATTATTTTTATCACAATTATTATATTTTCCCATTTTATGCGTTAAAAATTACAGTTTGTTTAACGAGAATACGTTTTTCTCTTTCAGTGATATATATGAATGACTTCGTAATCCGATATCAATGTATGCTAAGGTCAATTAACTTATATAGCAATTATCAAAAAAATGGACTTTCAAGCAAATTGATTAGTTTGAAGATGTATTACTCCAATCGTACGATTCCGTCTAACCTAATTAATGAAAACGCACGATTCGAAAAAAGTCAACATAAATATTTGACCCCTGGCCACGGGTTTTATTTTATTTTATTTTAAAAATATTTGTCTTGGCCACAGATAAATTCATGGCCAGGGGTGGAAATTTAATATTTTTTAAATCGGATAGCTAAGCCACAGATTTTTCCGTGGCTAAGCCAATTTTTTAATTTTTTTTAAATTTTAAACGGCTCACTTAAATGGCCCGATACGACATTTCGGGGCACAAAAGGGCTTGAGCCATTTCAAAATCATATTATTTTCATCACGATTATTATATTTTTCCATTTTGCTTAACGAGAACACACTTTTCTCTTTCAGTTATATATGAATGACTTCGTAGTTCGGTGTCAATGTATGTTAAGGTCAATTAACTTATATAATAATTATCAAAAAAATGGATTTTCAAGCAAACTGATTAGTGTTAAAGATGTATTATTGCAATCGTACGGTTCGGTCTAACCTAATTAACAAAAATGCACGATTCGAAAAAAGTCAACATCAATATTTGACCCCTGGCCATGGATAAATCCGTGGCCAATAAATAATTTTATTTTTTTAAAACAAAATTGGTCTTGGTCAAGGATAAATCCGTGGCCAAGGGTGGAAATTTAATATTTTTTAAATCGGAGGGCTTAACCACGGATTTTTTTGTGGCTAAGCCAACTTTTTAATTTTTTTTAAATTTCAAATGGCTCACTTAAATCGCCCGATCCGACATTACGGGGCACAAAAAGGTTTGAGTTATTTCAAAATCATATTATTTTCATCACGATTGTTATATTTTCCCATCTTATGCGTTAAAAATTACAGTTTGCTTAACGAGAATACGTTATATGAATGATTTCGTACTCCGGTGTCAATGCTTGCTACGGTCAACTAACTTATATATATATAGGAATTATAAAAAAAATGGACTTTCAAGCAAATTGATTAGTTTTGAAGATGTATTACTCCACTCGTATGATTCCGTCTAACCTAATTAACGAAAGCGCACGATTCAAAAAAAGTCAACATAAATATTTGACCCATGGTCACGGATAAATCCGTGGCCAATAAATAATTTCATTTATTTATTTTTTAAAATATTGATCTTGGCCACGGATTTATCCGTGGTCAGTGGTGAAAATTTAATATTATTTAAATCAGAGTGCTTAGCCACGGATTTTTCCATGGCTAAGCCAATTTTTCAATTTTTTTTAAATTTTAAATGACTTACTTAAATCACCTGATCTGATATTACGGGGCACAAAAACGTTTGAGCCATTTCAAAATCATATTATTTTTATCGCGATTATTATATTTTCCCATTTCATGCGTTAAAAATTACAATTTGCTTAACGAGAATACGCTTTTCTCTTTCAGTGATATATATGAATGAATTCGTAGTCCGGTGTCAATATATACTAAGGTCAATTAACTTATATAGGAATTATCAAAAAAATGGACTTTCAAGCAAATTGATTAGTTTTGAAGATGTATTACTCCAATCGTACAGTTCTATCTAACCTAATTAACGAAAATGCACAATTCGAAAAATGTCAACATAAATATTTGACCCCTAGCCATGGATAAATCCGTGGCTAATAAATAATTTCATTTATTTATTTTTTAAAATATTGATCTTGGCCACGGATCATGGGTGGAAATTTAATATTTTTTAAATTAGAGTGCTTAGTCATGGATTTTTCCGAGGCTAAGCCAATTTTTTATTTTTTTAAAATTTTAAATGGCTCACTTAAATCGTCCGATCCGATATTACGAAACACAAAAAGGTTTGAGCCATTTCAAAATCATATTATTTTCATCACGATTTTTATATTTTCCCATCTTATGCGTTAAAAATTACAGTTTGCTTGACGAGAATACGTTTTTCTCTTTCAGTGTTGTATATGAATGACTTCGCAGTCCGGTGTCAATGTTTACTAAGGTCAACTAACTTATATAGGAATTATCAAAATAATGGACTTTCAAGCAAATTGATTAGTTTTGAAGATGTGTTACTCCAATCGTACGATTCCGTCTAACCTAATTAACGAAAATGCATGATTCGAAAAAAGTTAACATAAATATTCCCTGGCCACGGATTTATCCGGGGCGGGGGTGGAAATTTAATATTTTTTAAATCAGAGTGCTTAGCCACGAATTTTTTAAAATATTTTTTAAATCAGAGTGCTTAGCCACGGATTTAAAGCCAATTTTTTATTTTTTTTTAATTTTAAATTGCTCATAAATCGCCCGATCTGATATTACGGGGCACAAAAACATTTGAGCCATTTTAAAATCAACTTATTTTTATCACGATTATTATATTTTCCCATTTTATGCATTAAAAATTACATTTTGCTTAATGAGAATACGTTTTTCTTTTTCAGTGATATATATGAATGACTTCGTAGTCCGGTGTCAATATATATGCTAAAGTCAATTAACTTATGTTGGAATTATCAAAAAAATGAACTTTCAAGCAACTCGATTAGTTTTGAAAATATATTAATCCAATCGTACAGTTCGGTCTAACCTAATTAACGAAAACGCACGAGTCGAAAAAAGTCAACATAAATATTTGACCCCTAGCTACGGATAAATTCGTGCCCAATAAATAATTTTATTTTTTATTTTAAAATTTTTTATCTTGGCTACAGATTTAATATTTTTTAAATTTGTGGCTTAGCCACGGAAAAATTCGTGGCTTAGCCAATTTTTTAATTTTTTTAAATTTTAAATGGCTCACTTAAATCGCCCGATCCGATATTATGGGCATAAAAAGGTTTGAGCCATTTCAAAATCATATTATTTTCATCACGATTATTATATTTTCCCATCTTATGCGTTAAAAATTTCAATTTGCCTAACGAGAACACATTTTTTCTCTTTTAGTGATATATATGAATGACTTCGTTGTCTAATGTCAATGTATGCTAAGGTCAATTAACTTATATAGGAATTATCAAAAAAATGGACTGTCAAGAAAATTGATTAGTGTTGAAGATGTATTACTCGAATCGTACGGTTCTGTCTAACCTAATTAACAAAAACGCACGATTCGAAAAAAAAAGTCAACATAAATATTTGACCCCTGGCCATGGATAAATCCGTGGCTAGGTGTGGAAATATAATATTTTTTAAATCGGAGGGCTTAGCCACGGATTTTTCCATAGCTAAAGGCAAAAAATCCATGGTTAAGTATTTGTATATAAAGAACACTTGTCTCCTTTTTTCCCACAAAAGGTACCTTAACCCCTCCCCTGACCCCACCACCCTCCTTGGCCGTCGACTGGCGCGCCCCCCTTCCCTTGCTGTCGCACCAAGTCCCCCCCCCTGGCCACTCCGCCAACCCTACGGCCGTTGACTGCCTCGTCCCTCCTCCCCTTGCAGTTGCGCCGCCTTCCACCCCCTTCCCCAGCCCGCCCCTCCTACCCCAGCAGCCCCTCCCCCCACCTCCAGCAGCCCCCCTACCCACCCAAGCAGCCCCCCACCCCTCCCTCCCCCCTGTCCCCGCAGCCCCACCCCCAACAGCAGCTCCCCACCCCCTAGCCCCTCCCAAAGACACGCCACACACACACGTTATTGTTATTTTTAGCTTTTAATTTTTATTTTATTCTTTGAGTTGTAATTTTAATTTTGTTTGTTGTTTTGGTGTATTTGGCATTATTTTTAGGTTGATATCTTGTACGTAATTTGTAAAGGTGAAGTTTAAACAAGGTATGAATTGTTATGATTTTTGCTGAGGTCAAATTTATTTCGAACAAGTTTAGATTATCAATTGTTATATATTAATTAGTTTGTTTGGATTAGCCATTGTTATGAACAAGTTTGGATTCTGTATTGTTATGAACAAATTTATTTGGATTATGAATTGTTATGCCCAAGTTTATTTGGATTATGAATTGTTATGAATAAGTTTGGATTATGGATTATTTTGAACACGTTTGATTGGATTATGGATTGGTTTGAACACGTTTGATTGGATTATGGATTGTTTTGAACACGTTTGGTTGGATTACGGATTGTTATGAACATGTTTGTTTGGATTATGGATTGCTATGATTAATTTATGTTGGGGTGAATTTTGTTGTTGTTGTGGAGTTAAAATTGGGTGAAATACGTTTGATAGAAAGAATGTCGAACAATGTTTGAATAATTTAATGAGAGATAAGTGTTATGTATTGTGCCATTAATGAAGCATGTTGAACAAATATTAAATGACCAACTTAATCTATCTAGATGTGAACTCTAGCAGTGATGTTAAACTTACCTTCGTTTTATGTTTTCGTGTATACTATCATAAACTCCGTATGGTATGTAATATTTAAAAGTGATGGACGAAAAATGTATAAAGTCCATTTTGCCCTTTATTTTTTGCTGATATTAATTTTTTATAAAAGAAGCTAATTTCAAAATGCCCTCATATGGGTATACTCACATTCCCGCTATACCAATCGACACTAAGTCTTCTCTCTATCTCTCTTTGTCTCTCTCTCTCTCAATGTGAAGATGAAAACCCTTGTTTTTCTGTGACGTCTTGCCTTTTGGAATGCTACTAGAAAACAACAAAATAGCCACGGATAAAATCGGTTGCCAATAGCTATGGATCTAGTCACAAATTGTGAAACTTCACGAAAACATCTAGCTACGGATTTTTTTGTGGCTAAATCCTCAAAATCTGCGGCTTACTTCGGCGCCCAAATTTGGATTAAGTGGCAACAGAATTAGCCACGAAAATTTCCATCGCCACGAGATCATTCTCTTCACGACGACTTTTCCATCGCTAACTTTTGCATCATATCGTTCAATCCCACTTTTTGAGAGTTATATTGGTTTGAACCATTTCAAATTCATTTTGTTCTCCTCATAATTATTATAGTTTACAATATCCTTGAATAAATTTTGTTTTATAAGTTAAATAATCCAATTTATTTTAAAAAATACGCTTTCCTTTCCAATAATATAAATGAATAACTTCATAGTTTGTTGACAATTGTATACTGACGTCAATTAACATGTCACAAATTATCAAAAAATTGATTAAACAGTTAATTCAACTATATTGAGTAATTTTCAAGTTATGTTATTCGAATTTTACAGTTAAATCTAAACAAATAGACAAAAATGTTTGATTTGGAAAAAGTGAACTACTAATTTTTCTCTCTTAGACATGAAAAAATCCGTGGCTAAAATTATTAATTTTTTTTAAAATGTAGTCACGGATTTATCCATGGCTATCATAATTTTTAAACGTATACATTTTTTTTTTGAAGAATTTGTGTTAGCCACGGATAAATCCGTGGCTAGGTAAATTATTAACTTTTTTAAAAAAAATTGCACACTTAGCTACAATTTTATCCATGGCTAAGTAAATTTATACCTAGCCACGAATAAATACGTGACTAGGTACAATTATTATTATTATTTTAAAATTGCACACTTAGCCACCGTTTTATCCGTGGCTAAGTATAATTTTTTTTATATAGTATACTTAGCCACGGATAAATCCGTGGCCAGGCAAAATTATTGATTTTTTTTTTAAAAAAATGCACACTTAGCCATAGTTTTATCCGTGGCTAAGTATAATTGTTTTTATATAGTACACTTAGCCACGGATAAATCCTCTGTGGCTAGGTAAAATTATTTATTTATTTTTAAAACATTGCACACTTAAATAATTTTACCTAGCCATGGTTTTATCCGTGGCTAAGTATAATTTTTTTTTAAATTAGGTAAAATTATTATTGTTTTTTTAAAAAACTGCACGCTTAGCCACGGTTTTATCCGTAGCTAAGTATAATTTTTTTATATATATAGTACACTTAGCCCCGGATTTATCCGCGGCTAGCTAAAATTATTTTTTTTAAAAAAAATTGTACACATAGCCACGGCTAAGTATAATTATTAACTTTTTTTAAATAACATTGCACACTTAGCCACGGTTTTATCCATAGCCAAGTATAAAAAAACAAATTTATATTGGACACCTAGCCACGGATAAATCCATCGCTAGGAAAAAATATTTAAAAAAAAAAAAAAAGAAATCGCTCACTTAGCCAAGGTTTTATCCGTGGCTAAATATAATTTTTTTTATATAGTTCACTTAGCCACGGATTTATCTGTGGCTAGGTAAAATTATTATTATTTTATTAAAATTGCACACTTAGCCACGGTTTTATCTGTGGCTAAGTATAATTTTTTTTATATTGTACACTTAGGCACGGATTTATCCGTGGCTACGTAAAATTATTATTAATTTTTTTAAAAAACAATGTACACTTAGCCAAGGTTTTATCCGTGGCTAAGTATAAAAAAAAATATTTTATATAGAACACTTAGGCAAGGATAAATTTTTTTTTCTATACTACACTTAGCCACGGATAAATCCGTGGCTAAGTAAAATTATTAATTTTTTTTTAAAAATAATTGCACACTTAGCCACGGTTTATCCGTGGCAACATATAACAATTTTTTTTATATAGTACACTTAGATCCGTGGCAACATAAAATTATTACTATTTTTTTAAAAAAATTGCATACTTAGCCACGGTTTTATTCGTGGGAAAGTATAATTTTTTTTTATATATAATATACTTAGCCACGGATAAATCTGTGGCTTGGTAAAATTATTATTTTTTTAAAAAATAATTGCACTCTTAGCCATGGTTTTATCCATGGCTAAGTATAATTTTTTTTATATAGTACACTTAGCCGCAGATAAATATGTGGCTAATTAAAATTATTAATATTTTTTTAAAAAAAAATTGCACACTTAGCCACGACTTTATCCATGGCTAAGTATAAATTATTATTTTTTATATAGTACACTTAGGCACGGATTTATTATTATTATTTTTTAAAAAAATTGCACACTTAGCAATAGTTTTATCCATGGCTAAGCATAATTTTTTTTATGTTACACTTAGACACAGATTTATCTGTGGCTAGGTAAAATTATTATTTTCTTGAAAAAGCATTGCACACTAAGCCACAGTTTTATCCGTGGCTCTGTATAATTTTTTTATATATAGTACACTTAGCCACGGATAAATCTGTGGCTAGGAAAAATTATTAAATATTTTTAAAAAAAATTGCACACTTAGCCACGGTTTATCCTTGGCTAAGTATAATAAAAAAAATTTATATTGGACACTTAGCTATGGATAAATCCGCGGCAAGGTAAAATTATTATTTTTTTTAAAAAAAATTACACACTTATCCACGATTTTATCTATGGCTGAGTATAATTTTTTTTTTGTATAGTACACTTAGCCACGTATAAACCCATACCTAGGTAAAATTATTATTATTATTTTTCTAAAATTGCACACTTAACCAGGGTTTTATCCATGGCTAAGTATAATTTTTTTATGTAGTGCGCTTAAATCCGTGGCTAGGTAAAATTATTATTAATTTTTTAAAAACAATTGCACACTTAGCCACGGTTTTATCCATGGCTAAGTATAATTTTTTTTTTATATAGTAGACTTAGCCATGGATAAATCCATGGTAGGGTAAAATTATTAGTTTTTTTATAAAAATAAAATGCATACTTAGCCACGGTTTTATCCGTGGCTAAGTATAACAATTTTTTTTTTATATAGTACACTTAGATCCGTGGCTAGGTAAATTTTTTTTTATAAAAAAAATTGTACACTTAGCCATGATTATATATATATATATATATATATATTTTAATATAGTATGCTTAGTCGCGGATAAATCCGTGGCTAGGTAAAATTACTAACTTTTTTAAAAGAAAATTGGACGTGTAGCCATGGTTTTATCCGTGGCTAAGTATAATTGTTTTTTATATAGTATACTTAACCGCGAATAAATCCGGGGCTAGGTAAAAATATTATTATTTTTTTAAAAAAAATTGGACACTTAGCCAAGATTTTATCCATGGCTAAGTATAAATTTTATTTTCTATATATAGTACACTTAACCACGGATGAATCCGTGGCTAGGTAAAATTATTAATTTTTTTTGAAAAAAATTGCACACATAGCCATGGATTTATCCATATCTAACTATAAAACAAAATTTATATTGGACATTTATCCGTGGCTAAGCTTAAATTTTTTTTATATAGTACACCTAGCCGCGGATTTATCTGTGGCTAGTTAAAAATATTATTATGTTTTTAAAAAAATTGCACACTTAGCCACTGTTTTATCCGTGGCCAAGTATAATTTCTTTTATATAGTATGCTTACCCACGGATTTAATAGGTAAAATTATTATTTATTTTAAAAAAAATTTCACACTTAGCCACCATTTATACGTGACTGCGTATAAAACAAAAATTATATTGGACACTTAGGCCACGGATAAATCCGTGGATAGGTAAAAAAATTATTATTATTATTATTTGATTAAAATTGCACACTTAGCCATGGTTTTATCCTTGACTAAGTATAATTTTTTTTCATATGGTACACCTTGCTACGGATTTATCCGTGGCTAGGTAAAGTTATTATCTTTTTTTTAAAAAAAGTCGCACAATTAGCTACAGTTTTATCCATGGCTAAGTATAAAAATATTTTATATAGTATAATTAGCAAGGGAAAAATCCGTGGCTGGCTGAAATTTGTTTTAAAAATAAATTGGACGCTTAGCCGCGGTTTTATCCATGGCTAAGTATAACAAATTATTTTTTATGTAGTACACTTAGATCCGTGATTGGGTAAAATTATTATTTTTTTTACAAAAATATTACACACCTAGCCAATGTTTTATATGTGGCTAAGTATAATTTTTTTTTTTTATATAGTACACTTAGCCACTGAAAAATTCGTGGCTAGATAAAATTATTAATTTTCTTTCTAAAAAAAATTGCACAATTAGCCACGGTTTTATCTGTGACTAAGTATAATGTTTTTTAAATAGTACAGTCAGCCATGGATTTAAAATTGCACACTTAGCCACGGTTTTATCCGTGGCTATGTATAAAAAACAATTATTGGACACTTAGCCACGGATAAATCGGTGGCTCGTTAAAATTATTATTATGTTTTTAAAAAATTGCACACTTAGCCACGATTTTATCCATGGCTAAGTATAAGTTTTCTTTTTTTCATATAGTACACTTTTCCATGGCTAGGTAAAATTATTTTTTTTTAAAAAAAAATACACACTTACCCACGGTTTATCCGTGGCTATGTATTAAAAAAAGTTATATTGGACACTTAGTCACGGATAAATCCGTGGCTAGGTAAAACTATTATTATTATTATTATTATTATTTAAGATTGCACACTTAGCCACAGTTTTATTTGTTGCGAAATATAATTTTTTTTATGTAGTATGCTTAACCACGGATTTATCCGTGGCTTGGTAAAATTATTATTATTTTTTAAAAAAATATTGCACACTTAGCCACAGTTTTATCCATGGTTAAGTATAACAATTATTTTTTTTATATACTACACTTAGATCCGTGGCTAGGTAAATTATTATTATTTTTTTTAAAAAAAAATTGCACACTTAGCCACAGTTTTATCCGCGGCTAAGTATAAATTTTTTTATATAGTACACTTAGATCCTTGGCTAGGTAAAATTATTTTTTTAAAAAAATAAAATTGCACACTTAGCCACAGTTTTATCTGTGGCTAAGTGTATTTTTTTTATATGGTACACTTAACTGCGGATAAATCCGTGGCTTTGTAAAATTATTAATTTTTTTTTAAAAAACAATTGCACACTTAGCCATGGTTTTATCCGTGGCTAAGTATAACAATTTTTTTTATATATAGTGCACTTAACCACAGATAAATCCGTGGCTGGGTAAAATTATTATATTTTTTTTAAAAAAAATTGAACACTTAGCCACAGTTTTATCTATGGCTAAGTAATTTTTTTTTATATAGTGTACTTAGTCGCTGATAAATCCGTGGCTAGGAAAAATTATTAATTTTATTTTAAAAAAAATTGCACACTTAGCCAAGGTTTTATCCGTGGTTAAGCATAATATTTTTTTATGTAGCACACTTACCCTCGGTTTTATCCGTGGCTAAGTATAATTTTTTTTTATATTGTACACTTAGCCACGGATATATACATTACTAGGTACGATTTTCGCCCCTCACGCTTAGGGTTTTTTGAGGTTTCTGTGCATATGTATTTTTGTGGGGGTATTCTTTGTTTTTTTTTTTTTATGTTTTTGTTACATATTTTATCCCAAAAGTGTTAAAAAAGATTTGTATGTTTGATTTTTTGTTTGTTTAGTGTTTTTATTCGATTGTTTTTGGTATTTTTCTCATCATAGATGATGTTTGTGTTGTGCATGTCATAGTTCTAGTGTTTGACTCTTTTTTTTTTTGCCAAGATTTGACGAAATCCCCAAATTTTTGAGTGTTAGGGTTTTTGTGGATGTTCGATTTTTTTTGTATATGAGAAATTTTTTGCAAGACTATGATGAACATACTTGAACATTTTTTAGTGTGTATGTCTCGTTGAAAATCTTGACTTTTTCCTTTTTTACTTTTTTTTTTTTTGAAATTTTCATCTGTTCACGTGGTATGTGTTGTGAGAATTTTACTATAACTTTAGGTATGAAATGCTGAAAGTTTAAGTTAGTTTGTTCAGTAATAACTTGATTTATTTTGTGGTCTCATTTTTCAGGTATGGGAAACAGAACCTATAGGCTAGTAGTTAATTGTATAGGTAAAAAAAATAAAACCTTTCTAACATTGATCTAGACAAGTATAGTTACTTTGACTTGCTTGATGATATTAGGGGGTTATTTTAGTTAGTTGATGTGGATTTTTATGTGGCATCTAGTATTTATGAAAGTATTGAGAGATTAGATGTTAGAAGTGATAATGATGTATTAGGGATGTTTGCTAGAAATCCTCAACTATCTAAGTTTGATATTTTTGTGACTATTTTGAATGGGAATGATGATGTTGGCCTTATTGATGCTGATAATGATGTTTTTTATTCCTATTGTTCATAATGTTGGTATGGATGAGTTAGGTGGTGATGATTGTGGGCAGGAATTGGGGTTAGATGATATAGGATTTAAATATGATGATATGCCTGATGACTTTTAGTACAGTGATAGTGAGGAGTCACTATACACACCAAATAGTTAGAAATGGGATGGGAATAGTGTGACATTAGAAGATGAAAATGGGAGTAAGGATGTGGATTGGGATAATGTGGCTTTAAAAGATGAAAATGGGAGTGAGAATGATGGATTGTCTAATCATTCACCAGATAATCATTGTGAACCATTCAATGATTCTGACAATGAAATGGATAACAATCCACTAAAAGGTTCTTGTGATGGGGAGGATATAATTTACAAAGACATCGAAGATGGTAAAATAAAGTTCAAAAAAGATCATGTATTCACTGATGTTCATCAGTTTAGGGAAAAAATTGATGACTTTTACTATTCAGGAAGGGTTTAACTTAATTAGGAGAAAAAATGAAAAAAGAAGGGTGACTGTTGAGTGTGAAGGTAAGGGGTATCCATGGAGATTGCATGCTGCTATCATGCTTAATGGTTTTAGTTTCAAGATCAAAACCTTGAAATCTGTTCACACTTGTCCTAGGGCTGATACAACTAAAGAGGCTAGTGTGAAATAGTTAGTGATAAGCTTAAAATGTATACACTTTTATGGGCAAGCTTTGTGTATTTTTCATTGATTTTTATTAAGGTTTTAAAGTTCTATGGATGAAATTTGTGCTTTATGTAATAAAACCTTAATTTGATCAATTTAAAGTGTTTTTGCACCTTAAAGCAAAATTTTTCCAAGGTTTTGATGCATGTATGCACCTACAAGAGTTACATGATGTTATTGTAGGAAATCGGGGCCGAAATCGAGCCGAAAAAGTGGGCGCGTGCGCCGAGACGACTTAAGCCGTCCTGATGCCCACGAAGCCATCCCGATGCGTCCAGTAGCTGCTGAAATTGTGCAATATGGGATGGCCAAAGCCGTCCCAATATCTTGAAGCTGTCCTGATGTGCTGCGCCAACAAGAAAACCTGTTTTCTAATACGATTTCGACAGTCGTTGCTCTACACCTATTTAAGGGATTTCTTGTGCATGATTTTGGGGGATTTTTGGGCTGATCTTTCAAGGGGAATTCTAGGACAAAAACTTACGAAGGGTGACAATTCAAAGGCCAAGCTCCTCTATCTCTCAAGATTATCGTCAAAAGCTGAGTTTGCTTTTATGTTTTCTTTTAATTTCATCATGTTTTTGTTTTGTTTTCTGTTCGCTATGTCTAGCTAATTAAATCATAGGGTTCTAGGCTAGTCGTTGATGAAACCCTTGTAATTTTTGTTAAATCTCTTTGATTTTAATTTTACATACTTCCTATCTATAATTCAAGGTTTTAATTACTTGTAAATTTTTGGCCACTCTTTACAAGCTTTGAGATTTTATATTCGACTATCTGACTATTTGTGTTATAGACATAAGGGACGCATAGATTAGAAATAATCGTGCTCTTGTGCGTTCGGTTAGGTTAATTAGTGAGGACTTTTTAACTAACACAACTCTTGTGCGCAATGGGCCAAGGGATCCGTATGTGATCGCGAAAGTAGACACATAGCATTCCTTGGCACGTTTGTTTTACTTTCGAAAGGAGATTGCAAATATTTTCATGAGTTGGATCGTGGGAAGGTGTATTAATTAAAATTAATGAGGGTTTAATTGGTTACAAGGGAGGATTCAATCGATGATGCCTAAGCCCTAGCTTGTTTTTCTTGATTTCTTTCCTTTGATTTAGTTGTTTATTTTTGTTTCATCTTATCTCAATCAATTTTCCAAGCTTAAACAATAGAAAATTTATAAGTTTGGTTCTTGGTAGCCCGTTCCTCGTGGGAACGATACTTTTACTTTCACTCTATTACTTGAGCGACCCGTACACTTGCGGAAAATTCGCAACAGTTAGCATCTAGGTTGTTAGATGTGTTGAGTGCAAACCCATGCATGAAACATAGTGTGTAATGAAAGAGTTGAAAGTATATGTGATTGAGCCTAACTATATGCAAGTTTTTAGGGAAAGAAAAATAGCCATGCAGGATGTGGAAGGTAACCATTCTGAGTTATAGGCTAAACTACCATATTTTTTAAAAGGTTTTTCTTGAGATTGTCCCCTTTGAGAGAGGGTTTCATGGTAGGTTGTAGTCCTTTCATTGGATTTGATGGGGTCATTTGGGGAGGGGGGATGCTATTAGCTGCACTTGGTTTGGATGGGAACAATGGGATGTATCCTTTAGCTTTTGCAGTAGTTGTGAATGAGTGTAAAGAGAGTTGGGAATTCTTTTTTCACGACTTATACATAATGCTTGATGGATTTACACATTCAAAGCCTTGGACATTTATGAGTGACAAACAAAAGGTTAGTTTTTTTTCTATTTAAGTTCTTTTATTTTTTTTAGCTTTTCTATTTCTGACAATGTTAATTTGTTTTTTTTGGGGACTTGTGGAGGTGATTAATGAGATGGTGCCCCATTTAAACCACAGAAGATGTGTAAGGCACATTTATGCAAACTTCAAATAATCCCATCCAAGTGTTGCCTTAAAAAAAATACTTTTTGGTGGCTACTCGGTCTTATAACTATAGAGCCTTAATCTTGCAATGATGAAAATTAAGGAAATAAAACCTAATACATACAATTGGTTGCTTAAGATACCATTAAGTTAATGGTGTAGACATGCTTTTAATACTCCAATTAAGAATGATCATGTGACAAATAATACTACTGAATGTTTTAATGCTTGTATAGGTGACTTAAGGGCAAGGAAAAACGCCTACTATAAGGAGATCAAATGTGGTAAGGTGCTCAAAATGTAAACAATTGGGGCATAACATGGGACATGCCCCAACAAGGGGGTAAATTATGTTTAGCACCCCAACCTTTAGGATGTTTTGCACTTTGGCACCCAACCTTTGGTACCTAACATTTATTGTGCGTCGTTTGTATCTAGCATTTATTATTTGCGCGCCTATGGTATTTTTTACGCTATTCTGGTGGAATATTCCTCAATATTCCCCAAAATATGTCCAAATATTCCATAAAGATTCCATCAAAATAGTGAAAAAATACCATTAGCGTATAAATGATAAAGGTTAGGTACCAAAGCGCGCATTTACAAAGGTTGGGTACCAAAGTATAAAATACCTCTAAGGTTGGGGTGCTTAATGTAATTTACTCATATATTTAAGTACACTTGATACCGCACAGTTTATGCTTTTTTTTGTCAAAGATTAACTTATCTTTATTTATTTTGCAGGGTGCTATTAATGCTGCAAATTCTACAAGAAGAGGAAGAAAAAGAGAACACAATGAAGGCTCACAAGGCAACACTAAAAGAACATCAACTTCAAATGCTGTAAAAGTAGCAAAGGCATCGATTGCCAAGAATTCAAAGGTATCAACTCCCATGGCTTCAAAGGCTTCAAAGTGTTTTCATGTCTTACATTCCTGAATCCATACAAATTCATAACTTGCATAACTAAGTACACTTCACACAAAGAGCTTTACAATGTGACCTAGTAAAAGCAATACAAGAAGTACCATATTTGCTACTAACAGTTTGTAGAGTAATCCCCCATTTCTATATGGAATGTCTTGTACTACAACACTTTCATTTGGACTAGTTGCTTCATCCACAGGAAAACGAGAATTATCATCAATAGGATTACACCACTGTAAGAAACCATCGGTAGGACATCGGTAGAAAAGCCTCCCCGGATTTTTTGGTGTTTCCGCTATAAAAATCATAGTTTTCTACCCACACTTCTTGCATTGTTCTTTCTTGTACCTAAGACCTCTAAAATCAGTTTGAGATGATCTATATAAAGAAGACATAATTTTGAGAGCGTGAAAATACCCAAAATGGGTTAAGTATTAATAGAAAGAAAAAAAAAAGGCCACACAATGGCCATAATTGGCTAATTGGCCATTTTTTAATATTATTATTTTTAGTCCCGCAAAGTTGTAATACATAACATGCAAATCCAAATAATTTATATATATTACAAAAAAAAAACCCCTTAGGGGCAACTTTGTCCTAGAAAAATGACAATAAGACTTAGCCCACCAAAAAATGGGTACTATTGAAATTTCACATACAAAAACTAACAGAACCCTAATGACATAAACAACCGGGGTACATTACTAGAAAAAGAAGGATTTAGCCACGAATTTGACCACAGATCTGGTCATGGAAAAAATCCGTGGCCAAATGTGGCGTGGCTAAGCCAAGCCACGGATCGTGGCCACGGATATTTCCATGCTCAACCTTTTTTTTTTTTTTTAAATTTACATTTAGCAATATTAATTTTTTTTTAATTTTTCAACTTAGGCACGGATAAATCTGTGGATAATATTAAATTTTTTTTTAATTTTCCAAATTGGCTACGGGAAAATCTCTGATTATTATTTAATATTTTTTTTTAAAATTTTCAATTTAGCCATGGATTAATCTGTGCCTAAGGGTAATATTTTTTTAAAAAAAAAATTAAATTTAGCTACGGAAAAATCCATGGCTAAATTGAAAAATTTTTTAAAATATTTTTTTATTTTTATTTTTAAATTTAGCCACAGATTATTCCATGGCTAAAGTAAATATATTTTTTAAAAAAAAATTAAATCTAGCGACGGAAAACTCTGTGGCTAACATATTTATTTTAAAAAAAAAATTAAATTTTAGCCACGGAAAAATCTGTGGCTAATTTTGCAGTTTGTTTTATGATTTATTTTATTTTAATGCACTACAAAACCTGCAAATTTTTTTCTTAAATCAAAATACCAACAAACTATCAATCAATATAATACTAATAATCCATAAGACATATACTATCAAATATATATTAATAATTAAGTGTATCAATATTATCCTACTAATTAAATACAACAATACATATATAACAGTATCTAATAGTCAAATACACGAGCATCGTAGTCTCCATCATCCTCTTCATTATTATCATCGTCGTCATCGTCATCGTCATTATCACCATCGCCGCCTTTATTTTCATCACGAGCAACAGGAGCAGACGAAATAGAGCCTTTTTTTATGTTCTGGAGCTAATCAACGCATAAGTTTTTTGAGATTGGCTGCCATTAGGGAGATGGTCTTTTGAAGGCCTAAGATCTCTCTACTATGCTTTTCTTTCATCTCGGCTATCTTCTGACTATGCTTCTCCTCTAGCTGGCTCACCTTCTGCTTCAGTTCCTGTGTCTCGAGGTCAACCTAAGTACTCAAGTCAGTCAATGAGCCTGAAGGCTCAATAGTCACAGTAGAGGGTCCACTGGCAACACCATACCATCGACTCTTCTTTGGACTGCCAACTATCTGCTTCCAAATCTAAATCGAAAAAAAATTATAGCTTTATGTAGTATATATTTTTTAATAATGTATATATTTTTTAATAAGTGTATATATCTAACAAATATTATTTTTAATATTACCTCCAACTTGTCGGGCTGCTGAGTAGGTCCCCCCTCTGCATTCTAGACGGCTCGGAACAAGCTTCGTCAAAATTAGCTTTGAAGTTCTAATGCAAAAATAACATTCATAATTCTTATAAAAGCATACTTAGAAATAATATATAAAGATAAATGAATATAGCAAACTCACCAAAGTTGACTTTGCTCACTCATCCACGTAATGCTCGTTTTCGTCCTCGTTTTTCCAATAATGGAGAGCCTCAAATGTTTCGTCAACAGAAGATGTCCATATTTTTCCATCTACAATAAACATAAAGTAAATTTTTTTTAAAATATAGAAGTAAGGAGAGCAATGAGATAACCTAAAAAAAATTACATCAATTAATTAAATAAAGTACAAAGAAAAAATAATTACTTACCAAATGATCTTGCCACCTGAGATGCGATCTTGATCCTCCCTTATGGCCAGGGAATCCCCTTCCATCATCGCAAGTCGAAGCTCGGTTTGTCCTGTTTTGCTAGCTTATCCTCTGGAATTCCAGGGTTCCCCATAGGACCGTTGAAGCAAGCTAGGATTCTTCACCTATCCAATTAGACCTGCGATTATCCCCACGAGCTTTAGCCAACCTATTTTTCAAGATCTCTGAACCTTTGTGTTTGGAATTCTTCCAAATTCTGTTCGAGTGATCAGGCCACCAAAAGAATTTTTTCTAAAAAAAAAATCCTACAAAAAAAATGAAAAATCATATACCAACAAGTTGTCGTAATAATCAAATCTCAATTAAACTAAATAAATACACATACCTTAAACTAGCTAAACCACATCTGACGGGTTTCTATTGGGACCTTCTTTCAAGTAGGCCGTGCTCTCTTGAAACCATTCTCTAGTATCTGACCAATCTTATCGGCACATTTTTCCTCTTCGTCAAACCTATTGTACAAGCGGGAAAAGAAATGATTATACATAACAATACACTTAAAATATATAGAATAGATTATACATAACAATTCACTTACTCGTTTTCTCATGGCATGATTACAATATGATGTCCACCGGTATTACTATTTTGAGACATGTCGGTGGAAGGGCTTCATTCATCGATGTCGATGGGGCGGACCCTATCACAAAGGATGGAGAATGTGATCTCGAACTACCTAAATTGATGTTCAAACTAGTTGGTGGAGGCATATGCCGGTTAGAGCCTATGTCCGACACTTTTTCTTTGCCTTTTTTTGATCTCCCGGCCATCTGTTTCAGAATTCTCAACAAAGAATCGAGAAAATTAATAATTCACAATTCACAAACATCAATTACATAATAATTACACAATTATGAATAAATACATAATAACAATTCACAATGATACATGACAACAAATCACAAACATCAACTACAACAACAATTAAAAATATGAATCATATTCATCATCTTCATTCTCATCAATTTCATCTTCATTCTCATCGTCATATTCGATCGCATCATCTCCTTCGTCATCATCATCAAGTTCACCATCAAATTCAATCTCTCTCCTCATTGTCACATTCGTTCGCCTTATCTCCTATGTCATGATCTTCAAGTTCATTATGAAATGCATATTGTCGAAATTCACCTCTCATGCACAACCATCAGCATCTACCAGAAGACCCGTAGGTTCATTATCGAGCACAAAATTCACAACGGGCAAAGATCCTTGCAACAGACCATCAGTAGCAATTTGTTAATTGGCTACTCTACTTCATGATCTGGTTTTAATTACAAAATTTCAATTCAATTTATCTCTCTTTGTGCCCAGATACGGTACATAATATACTTGATATGCATGTTGTGCAAGAATGAACGGATTATCTTTTGGGTATCTCTCATTAAATTTGATTTCTACAATGCCATATTGCGGGTGTATCTTCATACCCGTTCTAGAAATGAAATCAAACCAATGACATTTGAACAAAACAACCTTCTTTCGGGCACATCGAGATATTCCAACTAAATAACTTCTTTAAGTATGCCATAGAAATCTGTGGACCCATCACCTTGAATACAAACACCAACATTATAAGTGTTCATGCGTTCTGTGGTCTCGTCTACATGTAAGGCATATCCATTGACAACGTATATTTGCCAAGTCTTAACCTTACACAT
Organism: Petrea volubilis; assembly: GCA_026212405.1. Lineage (NCBI taxonomy): Eukaryota > Viridiplantae > Streptophyta > Magnoliopsida > Lamiales > Verbenaceae > Petrea > Petrea volubilis. The sequence continues at coordinate 13,854,679 of CM047870.1, forward strand.
TAGTCCCCATCCCAAATCATGTAAATTTTGATTAGCGATATTATTTTTGGGATCATGAACCTACACATATAATTATAGTGTCATAATATTTATAACAAATGTTTATATATTCATATTTTTTTAATTAATGAAGTACTTACATATTTTTGAAACCATTCTAAAAAATTTTCCTCGACAGACTCCTCAATTTCTTGGTCGGTTAAATGTGGCCAATGGTATCAAACTAACACCTATACATTCTACATATTGAACTAAACATTTTGGGAGTTAGAATTTTATAAAATTATTCACAAATTTATATTAGTTATTAATTACTTACTCGATGATAGACACGGCCACAACACAATTAATAAGGATATGTAATTCAAGTTTCCTCAACTCATCATCATTAAAAAAACATTCGTCACATTTACCACCAGGTTTACCAGCTTGATTGCAGACAAACAATGTGTAGGTTATTTCTTCAGCAGTTCCATCATTCTCATTATGCCTAACTCTTGTATTCTTCAACTGGATGTGACTTTCGAAATAATACGATGTAAAGTAGGATGATTCTTTATTTAAGTACGCCTTACATATTGAGCCCTCAACCCTTGCTCGATTCTTCACCATATCGTTCAAGTCATATAGGACCTATAATCGTATTTTATACGACAAAGTTACTATATTTTTTTTGGATCACAACAAAAAAAAATTACACATAGGCAAACCATAAAAAAAATATTTACCTTTCGCATGGATACATCCACCTATATTGAACAGGTCCACACATAGTCATTTCAAAAGGTAAGTGTACGGGCAAGTGTTCCATGGAATCAAAAAATGTTGGAGGAAAAATGCGTTACAATTTGTACAAAATCGAAGGGATATTCCTATCCAATTGCAACAATCTTTCTTCGCGAAGCTCTGTGCAACCCAAATCTCTAAAGAACTAACTTATTTCAGTTAGAGGCTTCCGAAAATTTTGTGGGAGTGCTCTAAATGCTATTAGGAGTAAATATTATATGAACACGTGACAACACTTCATACCGTACAACCTATGTCTTGATTGATCAACACAAGGTCCCAAGTGAGATGCATAACCATCAGGTATCTTCAAAGATTGAACAAATGTGCATAAATCACATTTTTGTTCATCAATCAAAGTGTAACTAGCTTTTGGTTTTACTATCTTACCATTGGGCATCATTTGTAGATGTAACTCAGGCCGCTTGCAATACTCAACTAAGTCCAATCTTGCCTTCTCATTACCCTTTGTCTTGTCTTTGATATCCATGACAATGTTGAATATGTTATCGAAAAAAAAATCAATGTGCATTACATCCAAATTATGGCGAACCACATTGTCTTTCCAATACGACAACTCCCAAAAATGCTTTGTTCGGTCCAATTATGATGATCGCCATATCCTTGCAATTTTGCAGCTCGTCATTACTGATGGAGGATTTGATCATTCAAGCCGTACTTTGAAAAATACATCTTTGTTTTGTCGCAATAGATGATTCTCAGGTAAAAACTAACGATGACAATCGACCAAGACATTTTCCTACCATTCTTCAGTCTGAATGCCTTTGTTTGTCACATACATATGGGACAAGCCAATCGTCCCAATGTCATCCATTCTGACAACATTCCATATGCGGGAAAGTGATTGATTGTCCATATTAAGGCGGCTCGTAATTGAAAATTCTGCCTTTTCGAAATGTAATATGTTTCGACTCTTCTAACCATAGAATTTTCAGCTCATCAATTAGAGGCTGCAAGTACATATCAATCCTTTCTTTCGGGTTACGTGGCCCCAGAATCAAGCATGCCAAAAATATGAACGGTGTAGTCATACACAATTCCGGCGGCAAATTATACGGAGTAACAATCACGGGCCAACAAGAGTATTACTTTGACGAGTATGATTAAATGGATTAAATCCATCGACATATAATCCAAGCCCAATGTTTTGTGGCTCGACAGCAAAGTCAGAATGTTTTTCATTGAAAAGATTCCATGGATGACAAAGAACACCAAGCTCTCCTTTGTGCTCATGATGCCACCTCATTTGATCAACTGATTTTGAAGAAGCATACAATCTTTTCAATCTTGAAATAAGAGGCATGTAGTGTATCCTTCTGTAAGGCACACGATTCCTACTTCCTCTCCTAGATGGTTTATGTGACGACCCGGTAATCTTTAATATTTAAATAATTGATTTAAAATCTTTTGCTTCTTGTAAATGTTATTATTACTTGTTGTTTCCAAATTTTAGTCAGCTTTTGAGATTAACTTACAATTTGAACGGTAAAGTGTTAATTTTCGATATTCGATTACCAGTCTTGGAAAATTCATCTATTAAATACTTATGAGTTTTTCAAAATAATATAACTACGTATTCTAGACTTTTATGCATGGAGAAGATCAATTTTGAATAAATTACATGATTTTTCAAATTTTAGAAGAATTAGACATTCTAACACAATTTTCGAAATTCTAAGTCCTAAATCGCAATTTTCAAAAGTGTAACTAAAAATTTTTTAATTTCTGAGAAATATACATATAAATTCAGATTTATAAACATTAAATTTCATATTTTGGAATTTTTCTAAATTAATTATGAATTTTCGGATTTTATGCCCAAAAACCCTAGTTTTATGCCCTAAAACCCTAATTTTCAGTTTTTACAAAAATAAATAAATACAAATTCGAATTTTTAATGAAATAAAGATATGATTTCAGATTTTATAAGATGAGGACAATCAAAATCAGATTTTATCAGATTTTATTTGATTTTGTGTTAATATTTTATCAAAATATCCTACACTAATACAAGATGAATTTCTTCTAGAAATTGTGCACTTGTGTGGTCTTCCATTCATCTAGATTCATGACTCATGTATTAGGGTTACAACAAGGCTAGAAATAGATGAGGAAGGTGGAAGATTTCATTTAATTTGGCATTTAATTCTAAGCCTAGTTGGGAGATTTGCATTAAATGGAAAGATTTGCATTTATTAAACCTTGGTCCCCAAGTCTTGCCTTCTACCCTCATTCTCCACTATAAATAGGACCTCCCACACACTTCTCCACCCCAAAAACGTCCACACACATACACACACTATACTCTCTCTAGTTTCTTCCACAAACACATAAATCCCGCCTAAAAACACATCCCCACACTTACTCTACTCTCAACACCCAAAACACTTCATATTTATAGCCTATCTTCCACCCACATATATGTACACACAAGCCCTTCTATTTTCATCTATATATACCTAATAACCTTCCATATAGCCCTTCATAAACTCTTCTTTTTTTCTAAAACCATTTGAAGGTAGAATTATATCCTTTCTCATAAGTAGTTTAGGCAACATGATCTTAGTTTATTTTCATAAGCAAGGCTTTAACTTGGGTTTACCCAAATAATGGTAAAATACCAAGTAATTGCCTATGTTCACATTTTTAAGATTCTATGCCTTACATTATTTGCTGTGCATGTTAATATCATGATAGTTGTTCTCATGTTGTTATGCTTTCATAAAGATATATGCATGAACATGATATGTTTATTTATGCTCTTTATGATCTATGTGTTATGAGAAATTATTTCTCAATTGTGTGTTGGGCCCAAAATACTGCGGAATGGATGTGGCTGAGTTCCGCCAGGACATTCTATTGGAGATGCCAGTAATAAGTGTTCCAGCCCTCCATCTCCTAATCCGTCCTCATATGGACGGAGTGTTCCATGTGAGAGTGGGTCGTAGGAAATTCGGCATATGCCCGGGATATGACCACTGGAGTGTTTGGTTGGGTGGGAGTATTGGTTGGAATTGAATTACGGCACGGCGAGATAAGGTAGCCTCCCGTCGAGGTGGAAAACGGTAGAAAAGTGTGCCATTTATGATTCTTATGAATCTGAAATTTTATATGGTTTATATTGATGCAAGTATGTGAACATATGCATGCCCAAGTCACACACGCGCACCTTATGTGTTAAGTGAAATTGCTACTCAACGTGATTGTTGACGTTGTTAATATTTAATGTTTTAGCCCGACATGAGAACGAAGGTATCAAGGAGGAGGATAGCGAGGGATGATTTTAAGCTTTTGGCTAGGAGAAGTCATAGACGAGTCTTTGTAATTGTATCATGTATTTAGGACTCTTATTATGTACTTGGTGTTTTGCTATGTAATAAAAGACTTTTAGAAAAAAAAAATTACTTTCTATAATAAAAGTATTCATAGCATATTCCCATAACTAGCCAATGGTTTCAGGCCGTCACAGTTTAAATCTTGGACGCCTACAAACTTACATTCCTCTAAACATGAATCTTCATTATAATACAACATAAACCCTAGATGCAACAATCAATCTTCACTGTCGTTAAACCTAACTTTGTTACTATTTTTTTTGCTTCATAATAGTTGTTACGAACATGATTATTCGACGGATTTGATGATTTCACAAGTTTTGCCATTCGATCAAAACAACCCTTAGATAAATTATAATTGGATTTTTTTGAAATCATTTGAAGAGTCAATGATAACTCCGTCTGAGTTTCACAACCTGGCTACAATGGTCGATGCACAGCCTCCAATATATCATAAAACTGTTGAGCTTCCATATTAGAAGGTTGTTCATTGTTTTGCTCAATCTCAGTGTCATGACTCACATCAACATTCAAATCGAAATGGTAATGCATACTATGGTAAAATGAGTTCACACCCATAGCATCATATACCAAATTCTCGTAATGATTGAGTCTGTCTGAAAAATTAGCCTGATTTGAAGAACTAGAACCACTGACCTCCACGTTACTAGCTTTTGGAGCTAATTAACCGTGTTATGTCCAATACCAATACTCAGGTTGAAACCCAAATTTCATCAAATCGCATCACACATTACCAGCATCCTTATATTTCCTATTAGTACACTTTGAACACGGACACCTAATAAGGCTTATATTTCCTATTAGTACACTTTGAACACGGACACCTAATAAGGCTTATATTTCCTATTAGTACACTTTGAACACGGACACCTAATAAGGCCTTTATCAACTATACACTGCGGTTGTGTAGTTGCGAATTGTATAAACTGGTTAAGGCCATTCATAAATTATTTGGTGTAATTTTTTCGATCAACACTTATCCTATTATACATCCAACCTCGAATTTCGTGTATATCCATATTCTGTAATCATAAAATGAATATTACTTAAAATGAATATTCATCGATATCATATTCAAAAACTCTAATGTAACTATAAATGGAGTCGAATTTTATAAACACTTCAAGCAAAGCAAATTATTTCATCAGATTCTCTCACACAAATCACTCCAAGTACGAACAAACAACAATCCTCTTCTATATCCGTATTAAATTTCACACATAGCTACAACATTTTTTTGTCACATTCCCATACTTCAACAAAACTATATTAACTTTACTGCACACATTGTTCAACATACTTCCTATCAAACATATTTTACCCAATTTTTACCTCACATCAACAACAAATTCAGCCTAACAATATTAAACTACATTTTTAATAAAAATTCATACTTTGCTCCAACTTCACCTTCACAAATTGTGTATATGATATCCACCTAAAGAAATAACAAATAAACCAAAAAAGCAAACAAAATTAAAATTTAATATCAAAAAATAAAAATAAAAATAAACTAAAAATAACAAAAATGTATCTGTGTGTGTAGGTGGGGGGGGGAAGGGGGGCGGGGTTGGGCTGGGGCTGGAGTTGGGGCTGGGAATGGCCTGGGGGTGGGTGGAAGGGGCTGGTGTGTGGCGGCGGGGCTAAGCGGGGCGGCTGGGGACAGGGCTAGGCTGGGCGTGCAGCTGGGGGGGTAGGGGTTGGGCTTGGCGGCCAAGGGGTGGGGGGGGTTGGGGGGGAGGAGGGGTAGGGATTAGGTTACCTTTTGGGGGGAGAGAAAATGGGTGAAAAATTTGCTAAATGTTGACTTTATATCAGCACTTAGCCATGGATTTGTTAGACTTAGCCATGGATAAAACCGTGGTTAAGTGTGCAATTTAAAAAAAATTATTATTTTTCTTAGCTAGGGTTTTATCCATGGCTAAGTGCACTGTATAAAAAAATATTCGATTAAACTTATGGATAAAACCATGGGTAAATGTTCTATTTAAGAAAAAATATTTTTACTTGGCCACAGTTTTATGCGTGGCTAAGTACACTTTATTAAAAAAAATTATTTTTCTTAGCCACGGTCTAAGTACACTATGTAAAAAAATAAAATTTATACTTAGCTACGAACAAAACCGTGGCTAAGTGTGCGATTTTAAAAAAATATATATTTATTTTTCTTAGCCATAGTTTTATCCGTGGCTAAGTGCACTTTGTAAAAAAAAAACTATACTTAGCTACGGATAAAACCATGGCTAAGAATGCGATTTTAAAAAAAATATATTTTTTTAGCCACGGTTTTAACCATGGCTAGGTTCACTATATTGCAAAAAAAAAATTTTACACTTAGCCACGAATAAAACCATAGCTAAGTGTAAGGACCCAATCTTTCTCTACAACCTCCTATATAATATATATATATATATATATATATATACTGAAATGTGTATGCTTTGCATGCTTATCTGCGAAATTTACATCATGTTAATGTTTTGTGATATGTGCTTGTCTATTTGTAACATGCATTAGTATTGGGATTATTTCCTTTTCTTATTCAATCCTTATACAATGTATAAAGTTCAAAAATATATAAGTGTGTATAGAGATACATACACGGTTTTATATATTTGCATATACCTAGAATTAGAAGATTTTTCTCTTAACCTTTATACCTTTTCAAAAAACCCATAAGGAATCGATGAATTGTATTTTCTACCCCTAGATATTATTTCTTTCCCTAATATGAATAATTATAACACAAGAAATAATCTACATTTTCAAGAATAAAAAGGGGGGTGGACGGTTTTATGGAGATAAAAATATATTATATTAAATACTTGGACTATATTAATTCTTATCCTCCAAGTTTTCAAGATGCCATGTATAAATATACTTGTAATACTCCTTCTAGATGTATGAATACATGATTGGCCCTTATTGAAGTAGAGCTACACTTAAGCTACTTAGACCTTATACTGGGACAATTAGGGTAATAATTGGAAAAGGATTTAAATCTATTTTAATTTTATCTCTTCTTATTAGTTTATATGTAATATTACTTAGGAAAAAAAATACAAAATCACCACACACACACACTAGAAAAACCGGCCACACACACCCTCCATTTCTCCTTGTTTTCTTTCAATTTCCATACTATCCTTAAACCCTTCTTACTACTCTCACTACTTCAAACACTACAAAGGAAAGAAAGACATATCAAATTTGCCTATGGCATGAGCTAGAATTAGGTTTTTATAAAACTATTAACATTTTATCTCCTCTGTTAGAACCTAGGAGGTAACCACAAGTTGGTTTCATCTTGGGTCTAAAGGAATATAAGATGTATTAGCTATATGCATATGATGTATTTATGAGCATGTTAGGTTAAAATTCTTGCATAAGCCTGCTGGTAATTGTTGCAATTGTGCTAAAGTAATGCTTGAATTATATGTTATCTTGTTCTACACTTTGTTAGAGTCTTATTTATGTGATAGAAGCTAAAATTTCAAGTTTGCCAAGCTGAAATTTCGAGTTGTGAATTTGTTGGAATTACTGTTCCATGTTGAAAATTTTGTTTTCAAAGCTAAAAATTCGATTTTTGCAAGGCTGAAAAATCCGAATTTTCCCAACTGAAAACCTGTTCTATAAGCTGTAATTTTAGTGTATAATAAGCTGGAAGTACAGGATTTTTAAAGCTGAAAATTTTGGTTACGAAAGCTAGAAATTTCGGAAGTTGCGCAATAAAACCTTTCGCGTCGCAGTCTGAGAATTCGAGGTCTCGTAAGTTGGAAATTCGAAATTTTACCAACTAAATGCCAATTTTACAACCCTGGAAATGTATATGTGGAGTTTCAGCAGGTTTTAAGCTGTAAATTTAGTAGTTTGAAGGCTGAAAATTTATGCTCGTAATCGCAAATGTCGATTTTACAAAACGGGAAATTTTGGTACCCTGTCCTGAAAATTGTGCAAACAACCAGGTAAAACAGTGTGTATTGTATTGAAATCTGAGTTAAATGTGTTGGAATTGTGTGTATAAGGGCCCAATATGATAGGGGTGGATGTAGTCGAGTCAGTCGGGCGGCAACGAGCTTGTTGGTCTTAAAACGGTTCTCGACTCTCCATCGTTGCCTACTCCCACCTTGCGTGAACGGAGAGTTCATGTATTGAAGTGGATCGTAGAATTTCGGCATATGCCCGGGATATGACCACTGGTGTATTTGGTTGGGATGGGAGTATCGGTTGGAATTGAATTACGGCACGGCGAGATAAGGTAGCTGCCCGTCGAGGTAGAAAAACGGTAGTAATGTGTTGGAATTTTATGTTCTTGTGAGCTGAAATTTATATAGTTCTATGTGCTCTATATGGCAATATGCAATTTCACACGAACACATCATGTTTTATTGGAATTTCTACTCAATATGTGTATATGTTGATATTGCTTTCTATTATGTTCTAGCCGGAATTGAGACACGGGAAGATAGGAACGAGGAAGACTTGGGAAGGCGCTTCGAGGCGTTTAGCTAGTTATATGTGTTGTGCTCGAAACTTGGTAGTTAAGATTGTGTATATGTAATAAACGACTTATGTAAACTTTCCCTTTTGAATAATAGTATGCGTGGTTGGTTTCATTATGTTATAAAACAACATGTTTTGTGAGATAATTATAAAATAGATGTTTTCATAATTAGTTAGAGGTTTCGGGGCATCACACTAAGTGTGCCATTTTTTTTTTAAAAAAATTATTATTTTTCTTTGCCACGGTTTTATTCGTGGCTAAGTGCACAGTATTAAAAAAAATTATTAAACTTAGCCACGGATAAAACCGTGGCTAAGTGTGAGATTTTAAAAAAATATATTTATTTTTCTTAGCGTGGCTAAGTGCACTTTGGAAAAAAAAAATTATACTTAGCTAAGTGTGCAATTTTTTTTAAAAAAATAATTATTATTTTTCTTAGCCACAGTTTTATCCGTGACTAAGTGCACTGTATAAAAAAAAATTATTAAACTTAGCCACAGATAAAACCGTGGCTAAACATTCTATTTTTTTTTTTTAAAAATATTTTTACTTGGCCATGGTTTTATCCGTGGCTAAGTACACTTTATAAAAAAAATTTACACTTAGCCATGGATAAAACCGTGGCTAAGCGTGCGATTTTAAAATATATATATATATATATATATTTTACTTAGCCACGGTTTTATCTGTGGCTAAGTGCACTTTGTTAAAAAAGAAATTATACTTAGCTACGGATAAAACCGTGGCTAAGTGTGCAATTTTTAAAAATAATAATAATTATTTTTCTTTGTCACGGATAAATCCGTGATTATCAATTTTTTTAGCAGCTAAAAGTCAAAAAACATAGTTGACTTTTTCCAAATCGAATATTTTTGTCAATTAATTTAGACGTAACTGTATAATTGGAATAATATAACTTGAAAATTACTAAGTATAGTTGAACTAATTGTTTTAATGAATTTTTTTGTAATTTGTGATAAGTTAATTGACGTTAGTATACAATTGTTATTAAATTATGAAGTCATTCATATATATCATTGGAAACAAAAACATATTTCTTGAAATAAATTAGAATAGTTACCTCATAAAACAAATTTTATTCGGGGATATTGTAAAATATAATAATTATGATGAGAACAATATGAACTTGAAATAGTTTAAACCAATATAACTCTAAAAAAGTGGGATTAAACGAGATGATGCAAAAGTTGGTCACATACCCCCCCCCCCCAACCACGCCCATTGGAACCCAGACCCCCCAACCACCACCCACCCCCACGCTCTCGTGCCTTCCCACCCGCACACGCCCCAACCAAGTTGAAATAAATCATATTTTTTGCTCCCAACAAGATTTGAACCCTCAACATTAAGGTTGTAAGATGGAGCATATAACCGTTGCACCACTTGAACTTTTTGTGTATAATTTTTTTTTTCTAATACTTAACATATATGTAAACAATATTTTAAATTTAAATTATTTAAATAAATGTCATTAATTTTACCAATTTTTGTAATTTATTAATTTTATTAATTTTTATAATTTATTATCCAATTATTTTGTTTAAATTATAAGCATTTACCTTTGACTTTATCAAACTTCATACCTTAAAAACATTTATTTAAACAATTTCAAATACTAATTTATTTCCCTATTAAGTTAAATGAATAATAACACCCAATCAATTTAAATATATAAGTCAAATATTTGAGTTTATTTTATTGAAATTAGTTATTCATTCTCCGAATAGCTAATCAAATTAGTGATTTTTCATTAAATGTATAAATCAAATATTTGTTTTTAAAATGTATATATAAATGAGCACTACATATATATATATATATAATCAAAGTTACATTAATAAGTTCTACAAAGTATGAATTTTACAAAGTACGAATTTTATTAATAAGTTCAATTATGTACTAGATTTACTAAGTATGCTATTGAATAACTGTATTGGTTTGTCAATACAATGTTGTCTTTTTTGTTTTTTTTTTTATATTATCTCTCTCTACTATTTTTTCTCTATTCCAATTCAACGTTGTTTTTTTTTTTTTCATTTTACATTCTCACTATATTCTCTTGCTATAATCTCATATCACACTATTTAATATTTTCCCATATTCAATTATTTTTCTATTAATCATATAATTTTGTTTTATTTTAAATAAATTACTTTACTTTTCTCTTGTAATAAAATGAAATAGTAAAAAGTACTCATATATAAATTCAAAATATTTATGATGTAATTTATTAAACTTTAAATACACAATTAATTATATATATTACTTTGCACATACATCGAGTATGCACAAATAACTAGTACTAATTATTAGCACATATCTATCTTTCATTCAATATTTCACAGTATTAGAATGATTGGTATTTTAAAATTTGTAACATTAGTTATACATATCAAAAAACAAATTTTTCAAAAAAAAAAACAAAATCATTGAAGTGGGATCTAAATTGATAGGTGGCCAAAAAAATTTAAAAAAATTAAAATAAAACTTTTGTGACAAAAAAAATGGGTTGCAAAAATGGTCAAGGACACAAAAGAACTTTGCAACCAAAAACGTCAATCGCAAGGTTAGTTGCAAAAATGAAAATGATTTTTGCAACTGATAACGTCGGTCGCAAATCTCAATTACCACTTTTGCGACGGATTGGGTCCATCGCAAAGTCGAGCCAAAATTTTTTGCACATGCAGCGAAAATGTGCGACCGAATTACTGTTGTTGCAACTGATTTAATCTATCGCAAAATTTTGGTCCAAATTTGGTCATTTTTGCTAAAATCTTTTGCAAAGGTGATCATAATATTGTGATCGAAATCTTTGGTCGCAAATTTTTGTCGCAAATTACAGTTTTTCTAGTAGTGTAATAAAAATTAGGTGCCAAAATCTGGCCACGGATTTTTTCATGAAGATTCGAAATCTGTGGCTAGATCCATAGCTAATGGCGACCGATTTTGTTCATGGCTAAAATCCGTGGCTATTTTGTTGTTGCTCGTAGTGGCAGATTGTTAAACAGAATATGCCACAAGGGGTTATTATAATATATACAAAAATGTGGGTTAAACTGTAATTTCATCAAATTTTGAGGAAGATAGATGTAATTCACTCTAATAATAATAATAAAATCAGAAGTTATTAAAGTTAAGAAATAAATTAAAATGCAAAAGCAATCAGGAATTTAAAATATTAGTTTATAGAGCAAGTATTTACTTAATAAACTGATTATTTGCATTACGTAAATTCCTTAATATTTTTTTATTTATTTCAATACTGTATTCAATTATCTATTTACTTTTTCATAAATCGTCAATGATGGCACATTAATTTGCTTGAAACGTGGCTAGAGTTTTGTTCCCCCAAAAAAAATATTCTTGAAACTGAAACTCATCAATAAACAATTGTAACGAGAGCCAAGTTGAAATTAACTTCCTCCGGAAAAGAACCAAGTCAAAACACAAATTTCAATTGTGTTTTATGTTTGCTTTTATTGTCTTCCCCCTCCCCAAAAAAATTCTTGAAATTGAAACTCATCAATAAACAATTGTAACAAGAGCCAAGTTGAAATTAACTTCCTCAAGAAAAGAACCAAGTCAAAACACAAATTTCTTTTGTGTTTTATGTTTGCTTTTATTGTCCCCCCCACCCCCCACCCCCCACCCCAAATATGTTTGCTTTCATTGTCATTGTGTCCTTTTTCGCTTTCACTTTGTCAACGGCCTTGGCATCTTTGTTTCTTAATGTTCTGCATGGTTTACTTGCAGTAGAATAGGCACTATTAGAAAAATAGTTAATAGCCACAGAAAAAAATTATATCTAATCTATAATTATTAGCCATAGATTAGATACGGATTAATCACGAATTTAAAAAAATATGAAAAAAATTTAGTTACGGATTAGCCACGGCCTGGTCGTGGTTATTTTTGGTGGCTAAAATTGGCGCGAAAATTACCGTCAATTTTTTGCCTCAACTGATTCGTGGCCAAGTTTTTTTTTTTGCACCAAGTATGGTTTGAACTCTTGACTTCTTAGTTGAAGTTAGAGTATTAAACTGCTACACCACGTTAACTTTTTGTTTAATAATTAGTTTTTGCTATACTTAACTAATATATGTATATTATATATATTGATATATATAAAAAATAATTTGATATATTACATACATATAAGATTAGATATACTTATTTATATGTGTATTTTATATATAATTAGATGTATATATCAGATATATATGTACATATATAATATATATTAGATATATAATACACTGATATATGTTTATTTCATATAAATGATTGATATATTTCAATTTTATTTCAATATCAATTCCAATGGCGAATGATCGTTTCAATTATTTGACGATATTATAATGTTCTATTGAGTTAATATACAACTTAACTTTTATAATTATTTCTTTAGATTTAATTTACCATTTTATTATACTATGACAATATGTTGGATTATATTACATATATAAGTATATAAGTATACTCCTAATCAATCAATTTCAACATTTATTGTCAATTGTTTATATATAAGACCTAATTATCTGGTTTTGAAAGTTTATAATTGATCAATTTTTATAACTTGTATTATAGTTTTATTAATAATTCAACAACGTATAATTGTTATTGATAATTTACAAATTTTCAGTGTAAAATAACTAGGCTAAAAAGGCCAGAGTGGTTCTGGCCGGGGCTAGCTAGTAGCAAAATAAAGTTATTTTATTTTTTTGAATCTAATGTTGTTCAAACGCTTAACCTCTTGGTTGAAATTAAAGTATCAAGCCACTGCACCACTTTAATTTTTTGTTGAAAAATTAGTTTCTGCTATACTTAACTAATATGAATTATGCGAAATTCTAAATATAAATTATCTAAATAAATTTTTGTGATAATTTTTGGTTTTGCTATTAATTTATTAAATATTTTTTATAATTAATAAATTGATTACTTGTTCAATCACTAAATACTTTTCAATAACAAAAAAAGAAAAGCCAAAAATTAGTAAAAAAATAAAGGACTGGATCATGACATGTATAACATAATATATATATATATAAATATATATATGATTTTCAAAATATTTGAAGGCTACAACTCGAATAAGATTTCATATTTCAGATGGTATTTTATCTTTTATTTTATAATGTACATTTATGCTATAGAAACATGTATTAAAAATTATTTTCTTAATTATACACTTTATTTAGCTTTAATTTATTTATTTTTTATTTTTGATTAGCCACGGCCTGGCCGTTGCTAATGGCCACGGCCATGCATTTTCTAGAATTTAATGGCCAAATTGGCTACAGCCTGACCGTGGCTAATGTCCGTGGCTAGAAATTGGTGGTCATTAGCTATGGCCAGGCTGTAGCTAATCCGTGACTGAGTAAAGTAGTGGCTAAATGGTCATGGCTAAAATTAGCCGAGGCACTTTTAGCCACGAAAAAAATTCGTGGCTAAATCTATTTTTTCTAGTAGTGATATCAAAGATGTATGAATGCTTATCCGTTCTTTTTTTCTTCTTATTTATTTATATTTCATAATATAGTCTAAATTAAGTAGTTTTATGGATTTGGCAATGGGAAGTGTTCTCTTTGTTTTTTTTCCTCCCTCCTTTCTCGATAGTTGCGAAACTGACAACAAGATAGTTTATTTATTTGAGTAGGTCTTTACTCTTTAGGCGCGAAGAAAAATAGCAAGTATGAAAAATTTAAAACATAAAACTCTCATGGAGTAAGTATTTTCTTTAATTGGTTGATATAAACTTGAGGCAACGACTGATATTGCGTCCCTACGTTTGATATTGCGAGAATATCTTTATATTATTCTCTAAATAACTATGGTTAAATTATATAACACTTTCATGTGTCATGTCTATCGTGTTTATTAACTTTTTGTTTTTTTTTTTTTTGTGTGGAATAAATAAACTAAATGTTGTATCAAACTAAACAAAACTGAGTGATTCAAGGTACAACTGGTGATCTATATATACTAAGCTAATAATTAATAAGACAGAGCAACAGAAACATGAGAAAACAATATTTGAATCCAAGACATCAAATCATTGGTCACAGGACGACATTAATTTGTTTATTTTATACAATAATAATTTACATATAAGAGCTTAGAATGGTCAATTTTATTAATTTCTGATATGTTGAAGTAATAACTTGTATGATCACTTATTTGGAAAAATGATAAGAATCATCAGAAAACTACAGTAATTTATAACATACTTTTGCAAAATACTTTCCCAAACAAAACGAAATATATGTGTGTGTGTGTGTGTGTATATTTATAATCCAAAGATATGCATATATATATGTGAGTAAATTACATTAAACACCCCAACTTTTGGCGTATTTTACACTTTAATATCCAACCTTTGTAAATGTGCACTTTGGTAACTAACTTTTATTATTTGTACGCTGATAGAATCTTTTACACTATTTCAGTGAAATATTCCTCAATATTCCCCATAATATGCCTGAATATTCCATAAAGATTCCATCAAAATAGTGAAAAAAATACCAGCTGCGCACAAATGATAAAAGTTAGGTAGCAAAACGCATATTTATAAAAATTAGGTACTAAAATATAAATCACCCCAAAGATTGGGGTGCTTAACATAATTTACTATGTATATATATATGCTCAAATATTAACAAATACAGTAAGGGTTAACAGATCGACGAAATGTGTCTTGATTCTTTGTCATTTTATAATATATATATGACATGATTGGGACATCTATATGGAGTAGAGTGGATATCAATAGAATATGAAAATGATTTACAGATACGCTAATTAATCATAATTTGTATATTGAAATTTCATCAGCAAATAATTTTGTTACACTAATCAAATAATAACCAGCGCCAACCTATATACTAATATACTAATATTTAGCTGCTAATCTATACTATTTTAAGGCGGCGTTATTTAAACTACTAAGTAGTTGCAATTCAAAATAGAACAGCATTTTTTTTTAATGTTAAGAAGGCCTCACATTATTGCAGGAAACTTGTCTCACTACAAGAAAGTAAATAATTGGTGACAATAAAACGAATGGTAATAAAAAAAATTGTCACTAGTTAGATATACATAGTGACTAAAAAATTATTTTGTCATAAAAAATAATTTCAACAATATAAACGGTAACAACTTAGTATCTAAGTTGTACGCCACAATTAATAATTAGTGACATTTTACTAATAATGGAATCTGTTACAAAATGATAATGACAATTTTTTTTTTCACCAAGTTGTTACTTTAGGGATATCATCAATTGTTAATGGTGACAACTAAAACATCAACTCTTGTCACATTTGGGCGATATTGTGACAAAATAAAAGTAGTTATTACTAAATAAATTCAACTACTAATAGAATAGATGATATTATCACTTAAAATAATTATTGATACGAACTTTTATATTACCTTTTCTGGTAGTGTGTACCTCTCATAAATGCGTGTTTGTCCTTTTAACTTGTTCTATGCGTATTAAGTAATTGTAATAATTTATTTGTCCTTTTTTAACTCCTTAATATATCATAGCTTATTTTAAATATTTGATTATATGTCAATGCCATTCATCCAATCAATGTAAACTATGCATGCAACCATGCGTTAGCAAATCAGTATATTAATTAATTGTAATAATTTATATGTCCTTTTATTTTTTACTCCTAAATATGTCGTAGCTTATCTTAACATATTTAATTAGATGTTGATTTCATACTTAATTGTAAATCGCCTAAAGAAAAGAAGAAAAAAAGTTATCTCTTTTCTTGTTTCAAAATACAAAGTGTTTCATTTATAATAGGTAGATATATTCACAGCTCCCGATACAATGCACAAAGTGACAACTAGTTCTCTACGAATTTTAAGGAAAAATTATGATTAAGGAAGAATGAATAGACAAAAACTTTTAGATATTTATAGTGAATGAATTTTTAAATTTTTAAAATTAGTAAAAAGGAAATTTTAATGCAAAATCACATTGATATTGATTATTGTTATAGTTTTTTTCCCCTAAAAGACACAGTCTTTCTTTAGTAGTTTTATTATTAAATATATCATTAATGTTGAATAAAAAGTATTTTACCATTCTGTCTTCTTGATATAGATCTACAAGTAAAATCTCAATAAAATAGAGAAAGAAAAGGAGTTTAATAATTTCGAATATATATTTCGAAGGTGTAGTCAATGAAATATATATATATATATATAGATGTATATATATATGAATTCAATTTTATAAATATAAAATTATGGCAAGGTAAAATCAGTGTAAGAAATAAGAAACTATTATTCTTTTAATTTTTTCACTAAAAATAGATATTGTTTTTAATTTAGATTAGAAGGTAAAGGCCATTTAATATCGATCTACGAACCAAAAACGATTCCTTCTTCTATTTTCTCAAAAATATTACTTCCGAGATATAAGATGGTTGAAATAATAGCATTCAAACATTTATGGAATATTTATATAGCAGAGAGTACTTTTCCTCTGTAGATTTTACATGTCGGTTTATATTAAGAAGATTAAATGTAAAGAAGTATTATAATATTAAAGATTAGTGGTGAAGGGATGAAGGGAGTGATAGTAATCACCACGGCAAATTTGTATCACACAGGCATATGGAGTGCTCAAAGATACAACAGTTAATTGGCTTCAACACATACAAAAGTTTATTCAGTTCAACATTGAGAAAGTTGCACATCACATGCATACGAGTACTGAAATTACCCCACATAAACTCGGAAGAGTTATGTTCCGAGGAGGACCCTAATTTGCTTTTTTAAGTTTAAACCATTATGGTGTTAAACTGTAACAACAACAAGAGCAATTAAGCCCTCGAGAAACTTCTGACAGCCGACACAAAGTTTTCCTGTATCTAGCGCGTGGCCACGAAGTTTCCCACAGTTCCTCCGGCAAACTCATAATGCTTGGCTTCGGAGAAGCCTATTTCCAACGCTAGCTTCTCCAACTCATCTCCTGAAACAAAAACATGTCAAGAATCATGTATGTATGTATGTGGAAGCTTTTATATGCATGCAAGCAGATTATAATCTGTTTTGCTCTCCCTTTAAGGGTAACATAAATTTTCAAAAACACACCTGTGAGATATCCCTTGATTGAGTTCTTCAAGTACCGGTACTCGTTTGTGAATCCATACCAACTTACCACGGGGACTACAATATAATCAATCATCCAATCCTGGAAAAACAGAACATGGATATAACTTTGCAATATATATATATATATATAAGCACACACACAACACACACTTAAACGGGATTAGACATAGTGGAACATCATTTCAAAGGCCTGATGTAGACATGAATTAGAACCTGTAATTTAGAGGTTAAGGGGCTAGTGCTTTTGTTGAAGTCAAGACAAGATACTTTTGCACCCGGTTTCAGAACACGACACATCTCCTCCAGAGCTTTTTTCCTTTCCACGATATTTCTCAACCCAAATCCAATTGTAGCAGCATCGAAACTGGAATCAGGGAACGGTAATTCAAGTGCATCTCCTTCAAACCACCTGAAGTATTTATCAAATTATGTCACCTTTTTCATCAAGGATAAATATATACTATAGCAAGAAATTTCAGGCCTATAACCGTAGTATAATAACGTCTTAATGGAATATCAAAGAAGGGCATCATAATGCTTACTCAATGTTCTTGTAGCAGGGGTTTTTTTGGCTCGCGCTGGCGAGTTTTGGCTATCTGTAACAGCCCCTTTGAGAAATCCAGACCAATCACCTGTAAAATTTACACCCCCAAGAAGCAAGGAAAAAAAAAAACAAAGAAATAATCAGTCGAACACTCTCATTATGTTACTTACGCCCCCAAGAGACAGAAATTTTTTCCAATATATCAAAACTAAACTTATCATTTTAGGAGAGAAAAATTTTTAGTCTTTATAAATATATTTATCAAAACTGGTCTCCCAGTATTTGAAAGGTTGGGGCTGAGGCCAGTGACCACCAGCCATTCCTCAATTTTTTAAAAATTCTTTTTTAGTATATATATTTATTAAAATTTTAAAATTTCGCCTCTCTCCCCTTAAAATAAAAACTTGACTTTTATATGAATTACATAATAGAATTTTAATTTTTTCTATTCTATTTTATTTTTGGTAATTTATATTTACACAATTTCATTTACCATAATTAACTAAATTCTCCATGTGGGTAGATCCCTTGCCTACCTTTACATGCTATGTTATAGAAGATTTTTATTCCCAGTGATCAAAAAAACAAAAAAAAAAAAAAAATTAGCTATTAGTAGTGTAGAATCTCAAGAAATTAAGAGTAAGAGAAAATGGAAACTAAAGCTATGTTTGGAACAAGGATTTTGGTGAGGAAAAGTGGGAGGAAAATAGAAAGGATCAAAAATGAAAGTATAAAGTACTATCATTTGAAGCAAATAAAAAATTTTCCATCATATTTTCCTTATCAAAATCCTAGAACCAAACGGAGGGTAAATAAACCTAACTGCTGAGATTAATAAAATAAGATATAATTACAAATTGAAGAAGAAGAAGATAAGGAATTTAAACCTTGCCATTGAGGCCAACTTTCTCAGACAAGAGAAAACTCAAATCCCCACTTCCACAACACACATCCAACACCTGGTCTCCTTCTTTTGCCCTGTTTTCACAACATCAAGTCAATCCCTCCTTGGATCTAATTGTCACATTGATGCACTTCCAAAGGGTATTTATTTATTTCATTGATTAACAAGAAAAAAGAAAAAGAAAATAAAATGAGAAATACTAATATTTTGATTGATAAATTAGAGCACATACAACCTTAAATCTTGAATCAGCTTGTGAGGCATCAAATGGTCAGTTTTCTTAATGTGACAAAAAAAAGATTCAATCTTTAAACCCAAACCTCTGATTATAGAGAGAAAAAACACATTTACACACACAACACATAAATCTTGAAGTACAAAACAGAAGAAGATCAAATACCCGCTCCAAGAAAGAGACCACCTCTTCCACAATCTGTGAAACCCCAGGGTAAACACATCATTCATCTGCGTTCAATCAAAAACCATCATTGGAAATCAAAACCCATTTGCTTAAATCAACAAACAGCCATGAAACATAACAGAACTCTCAGAAAGTAAAGCTCAAGGGAGAAAATATGTGTGTGTGCGCGCGCGCGCGTGCGTGCGTGTCTGTACTCTATCATAGACTGGAGCAATGCGGTTGAAAAGCTCCTGTCGCTGATCTGCGGTCTCATGGGTGACGGGCGGTGGTGGTTCCGATCGACGTCGAAGTGTAGCCATTCGATTTTCAGTTGCTGCAATAGTGCAATTACTAAAGCCCCTGTTTTTCTTTCTCACGCTTTGGGCGGTGGGCGCCAATTTACGAGCGACTAGGCATTAATCTATTTTCCAATATTATTCATTTTATAATATATATATATATATATATATATATTAGGCATATAGATTATATATTAGATATATCTATATTATCTATGGTTTAAAAATAGACTAAAAGATCGCCAACTTTTTGAAAACTTTGCATGTTTTACATTTTTACCTAGGTAACGGAGAGTGAAATACACGCATCTTTTATGTGAGTATAGATTTGATTTGATTTCTTTTGACTTTTAAAAAGTAATGTCATTGATAGAAATACCCCTAAATTCAAATATATTGATTATTATGACCTTCGTTCTTCATCCTAATTCCTACACCACCTTTGCTAGATCCACTACTGACTACCATCTAAAATCATCGGTTTGTGCACCCTGTCAAGTTAAATCAAACCTCTTAATGAATATTGTCATATCTCCAATTGTTCCCATTTAACTAGAAAAAATTTATAAGTAAATTCTAAAATCCAACACCAATACTACTAATCTAAAATATTGTTGTTCTAATTCCTGTATCACGTTGATCCTAACTCAAAATCGAACTCATCATTGCATTATACAAATCAAATCGCTCAAAACTCATCTAATTTTCACTAAATTTGTATGTTATTGTGTGTTTGCGTGCTTCATGTGTGTGTTAGTGTGTGTTTCGTGTGTATGTGTATGTGTATGTGTACGTGTGTGTGCACGTGCACTGTTGCACTACTAGAAAAAGAGCTATTAGCCACGGATTTTAGCCACAAAAAAAATTCGTGGCTAATAGCCATGGATTAGACACGGTGGGATGCAAAGACACGGGAAAATTTTAGCCACGGATTTTCCGTGGCTAAAGTGACGCTAAAGATTAGCCACGGAAAAAATTAGCCACGGATTTTTCCATGGCCAATCCGTGGCTAATGTGTATCCTATTTTATTTTATTTTTAATTTTTTTTTCAAAAATGCCAGCCACGGATTTTTCCATGGCTACTCCATAAAAAAAATATTTTTTTCTTTTTTTTATTCAATGAAAAATAAAGCCACGAATTAGCCACGATAATATTCCATGGCTAAATTTAGCTACAGAAATATCCGTGGCTATTCAATTATTTTACTATTTAATTATGTTATTTGTGCTCGATTTAATATGTTCTTTAAAAACAAACGTGTTAATTTATTTTCTTAAGTATTGTATTATATATATAATAAATAATAACCCTCATTTAATTTACTATTATTACTCAAATATGTCTTTTAAATTGATATATAATTTAATGATTTGATTGTGTGTTGAAAATCAATTTGAATGACCAATGATTGTTTCTATTATTTGATGATATTATAATGTTCTATTGAGTTAAATCACAACTTAATTTGCATAATTATTTGTTTATGCTTTACCATTTTATTGCAATATCACGATTGGAGTATACGATATATATAAGTATATTCGATTCCTCAGTTCATGACTTCAACATTCATGATAAATTGTATACATATACAAGTTAATTATGTGGTTTTGCAAGTTAATAATTAATCAATTGCCATAACTTATGTTTTTTTTTTATCTATAATTCAATGATGTGTAATGCTATTAATAATTTACAACATTTCAGTGAAAAATTACCATGGCAAAATATTTAGCCACGGCTTGCTTGTGGCTATTAGCCACAGACTTTTAAGGTTCCACTATCTGAATTAGCCACAAACCAGCCGTAGTTAATGGTTTTTTTGCATCACATCTGGTTTGATCTCTTGACCTCTTGGTTGAGGTCAGAGTATCAAACCACTACACCACTTTAATTTTTTGTTTAAGAATTAGTTTTACTTCTCTTAACTAATATAAAATGCATTTGAACAAGTGCTGAAGCATAACATATGATGGATGCACTTGAATTATTTAATCAAATACATTTTAATATTAAAAAAGAAAGGCTAACGAAAGGGAAAAAAAATAAAGGATTGGACCATAACATATAACTTGATATATATTGAATTTTCAAAATATTTGAAGACTACAACCTGAATAAGACCTCTTATTTCAGATGGCATTTTGTCTTTTATTTCATAATATACATTTATGCTATACAACTATGTGTTTAAAATTATTTTCATAATTATACACTTGATTTAAAATCTTTACAGTTGATGTATATTCATGTAATACGATTAAAGGTGGCTACAACCCCTCCGATGGTCCTGATACTACTTGTCAAAATAAATGATTTTATTAAATTATGAAAGTTATATCACAATATAAATTTAGAACTATATTTGATTGGGCTTATGAACCAAAAGAATAAAGCCACAACCCCTTGTTATTCCTCTTTTTTTTTTTTTGAATTTTTTAGCCACCAAAAGCCACGTATTTTTCGCGGCTAATCCGTGGCTAATAGCCATGGGTTTGTTTTTTAAAAAAATGTTATTTAATTTTTTTTTGGCCATGACTAATTTTAGCCATAGAAAATCCATGGCTAAAATTAGCCAAGCCACTTTTAGCCACAGAAAAAATCCGTGGCTAATCTGTGGCTATTTTATTTAGCCACGGATGTTTTTCCAAATCCATGGCTAAAATCGAATATTCTAGTAGTGTTGTGTGTGTGTGTTTTAATATATATTATTTATAAATTAGTTTATATATATAAATATTAGCATGTACCTCGTGCTATGCACGTATGTCACAACTTTTTATGCTACATAAAAAGATAAAAATAAAATATTATATTTATGTAAAATAACATTTACTCTAAATAATTTTCAATATAGTTCAATAGTTAAATAAATAATATTTTACTCATATTTGAAGCTTTTAATTATTTTAAAAAAGAAAAGCATTGCCGTGCCAAAAAAATCATATAAAAAAACCTAACTATGTGATCAAAACTAAAGTAATAAATAAAATTCTTAGATATATTAAGGTTATGAATGATAAATTATGAGCTACTCTAAGTTAATAGATCACAAAATAATAGATTATTATCCGTATTGGAATACGCAACACTATATTCTTTTTTACGCGCATAAATATATATGGGTGTGAATTATCGTAAAATAAATTAAAATTAAAATTTAGTTTACAAAATAGAATAATAATAATAATAATAATAATAATAATAATAATAATATATAAATAAAACAATAATTAAATTATGAAACACCAAGTCTCTTGATGTAATTTGAATATTGTGAATCTCCTTCTACAATCTCCGAAGAAACATTTCGTCATAAATTTGTGTTAAATGTATTTTAGATGTTGTGAATATTTTGAATCTCCTTCTGTATATCAATTCATCTTTTGATGAATATTTTAACAATAAAATCTCTTATTTAGTGGAAATCAAAAATTGTAGAAAAGTGGAAGCACGTAATTAGACATGTTACTGGGTAAGTAAGTGGATGAGTGGGATAAGGAAGTTTTCAATTATTGTTATTATTATTTAAAAGACCTATCCAACCAATTTTTTTTAATTAAAAAGTATAAGAATAAAACTTGAGAAAATTTGTTTTGGTCAAAATTAACCAATTGTAGTAAAAAAAACGTGTTGTCAAAATCATTTTGGGGTTTATTAGATGATTTTGGTCAAAATTGCTATCAAAATCAATTTTTGTTTATTAGATGTAAACATTTTGTAATGTACATATAAAAAGTTTCTACATGTAATGAACTACAAAATGATATAATGCAATCCAAAAGGAAGCAAAGAACAATAAATAAATAAATAAAATTTAAATATGTTAACAATTCAATACCAAAAAAAATTGAAGATAAAAATACAACAATGAACCAAAAAAAAGTGGATAATAAAACTTTTGCATAGCGTTAAAAAGGAATGATGAGAGATAAAAAGATGAACAAAATAAATTGTAGATAATATTGTGTACACATTTTAATTATTTTAAAATTATAATTTAATTTTGGTGATATGACATATCATATTAAAGATATTTTTTCAAGTTTGAGTTATATAAGTTTTAATTGAATACTTTTTCTAATTTTTGAGGAGAAATTTATCATAAATAATATTGCGTTGGCATTTACATTCATAATATTTCTTAAATCATAACTAATTTGATGGCATTACATAATATTTTAATTAGAATTTTCAATATTTATATATATAAATATATATCTTTATTGAAAGTTACTATAATATTTTTATATCCTTTTATGTGTGTGTGTGTGTGTGTGAGAGAGAGAGAGAGAGGGAGAGAGAGTGTTAAATATGGATAGTTGGTGGACTGGAATGATTAGGAGAGATAAATTAACAATTAATGTAAACCAATTAAATAATTCATTCTTAACAATTAAAATTAATTCAAAATTTCAAGAATTAAAAATTTGATCAAAATTACATATTTTGGTCAAAAGACCTCCTCCAAATGTATAATAGTATAGATTTGCTTATTATAACAAGTAAATGCTCAACAAGTAAAGCTTCTCTTCTTGCATGGGAAGGGCCATTGTTCACCATGTTAAAGGTAATAAAAAGGGTTTTTCTTCCATGGATCGGGTGGTCACACCCTACGGTCTAAATTCAACCATGTGTTATGTATTAAATTTTTTATAAAATACATATAACACATGGTTATATTTGGATCGTAGGGTGTATAGATGGGGCCCATACACCCGATCCATATAAGAATTTTCCTTTTGACCTCCAAATTAGTTATAAGTCGAAATTTTTTTCATTATTTTTAATTTTCCAATGGAAATGCTGAAATAGAAGCTTCTTAAGCACCATAGTCTTTTAATATGTTAATAAATGTAAACCTCAAATTTTGGTGGCTATTTCGGACCAAGTCCACAAATTTTATTTAAGTTGAATTAGAATTAGATAGGCTAGCTTCTTGAGCACCCATAGGCTAGCTTCTTAAGCACCCTAGTCTTTT
Organism: Petrea volubilis; assembly: GCA_026212405.1. Lineage (NCBI taxonomy): Eukaryota > Viridiplantae > Streptophyta > Magnoliopsida > Lamiales > Verbenaceae > Petrea > Petrea volubilis. The sequence continues at coordinate 13,879,635 of CM047870.1, forward strand.
AATATGTTAATAAATATAAACCTCTAATTTAGGTGGCTTTTTTGGACCAAGTCCACAAATTTTATGTAAGTTGACCCGAAATGGAATACTTTTATTTCATTGAATTGATTATCTGACCTTTGTTTGTGTGCGTGTATATACACACAAGCATATATCCCATGTTATTAATTTACGAATATCATAATTTATTGTGTTGCATAAAAAGATAAAAATAAAATTTACTACTCATATAAAATAACATTTATTCTAAATAATTTTCAATGCAGTTTAATAATTAAATGAATAATAATATTTACTCATATTTAAAGCTTTAAAATTTAAAAAGGAAGAAGAAAAGTATTGTCGTGTAACAAAACTCATATCAAAAAAATTTAAAAAAAATAAAATCTAAATATATGATCCAATTACTCCTAATGAGAGGAGTATAACAAGCATTTCATATACAAATTTAACACCATCAATTTTATACTAACGGTAGGAAGTATGAGGGAGTTTTCAATAACGTGGAGGCATTTTAACCTATTTTTAAATTAATCTTGAAAGGTTTTTAGTATTTTCGTGAAACTATAGAGAGTGTAATGAAATTTTTCCTAATTAGTTCTTCTAATTTTAAAAATTACAAATATTATTTCGAGATTTAGGATCTACTTATCAACATTAATAATGATGTTCAAAAGATCGATATTTTTATTCAATTATAGTAGTCAACTCAGTTACCAAAAGATATGACTCGTCGAGCATGACAAAACCTCTGAATCAATGTTGTTATTCCACAAGCCTTTGCGAAATAGTGTGACTTTCTACCATCACCATCTATGATATTTTACTACCATTATTTTTTTTATTTAACTTCACACACATATATATATTTGTGTGTGTGTGTGTGTGTGTGGAAACATCAAAAAATATAATTTAGAATTATGTTCCACTTTGAAAATGATGAGTTTTGTTAAATTGATATATACCTCAATGCGGCATTTATCATTTTTACAACCACAAGAACTAATTCATAAATATACTATATCTCAAAGGGTGTAGACATAATTTGCCATAAAATAAAACGAATACCACTTCCAATCATTAATTAGCAAAATATATATCTAAGTAGACATTAAAAGAACACTTACGCTTAACAATAAAGTATAAAAAGGAAAATGTAAGGACTAAGTATATAGAAATTACTACAAGAAAATGAGTAAATTAGTAACAATATAACAAATGATAATAAAAAATTGTCATTAATTATATGCATTTAATAACAAAAACATAATTTGCACAATCAATAGTGACAACATAGTGTAAAATTAATAATTAGTGATACACATATAGGGACAACTTAGTGACAATAGAAAGCTTGTCACAAAAAACTTAGTGACGAGAGAAAGCTTGTCACAAAAAACTTAATGATAATTTTTTTGTCATCAAGTTATTACTATGGGTATATCGCTAATTGTTAATGGTTGTCACTAAAACATTAATTCTTGTCACCATTGAGTAAATATTATGATAAGATAAAAGTTTTTGTCACTAAAAAAATTTAATTAGTGATAAAATAGAAAATATTGCCACTTAATACAATTATTGGTAGTAATTATTATGTTGTTATTTTTATATCTTATTACTAATATTACTTTCTCTTGTAGTGGATTAGAATTGCATGATCTAATACGTGTAGTGAAAAACTCATTATATAAATTATAATAAAAATAATAATTCGAGTCAACTACTTAATTTCTTGATATTTAGCATAACATAACCTACTAATTTTATGATTCATACATATCTTTAATATTGCGTTAGTTAGAGATATGTGAAAAATTTTAAATATGATCGAATGAGTTACTAATGGAAGTTTGAATGGTTAAATAAATAGTTATTTTATCTGTTTAAAATTTAGCTACATAAAATAATGAATTTTAATATACATAATTCCTCATGAATCTTGAGATATATATGACTCGTCTTTCAATTACTATTATTACTAGTATGCAACCCGTGCTATGCACGAAATGAATGATATCAATCAAAAGTTTAAATTAAATGTCATATTGATAATTCATATTGCAATGAATTCTATGCATAATACATTTCTTAAATTATGTGGATGCAAAAGATATTCTTTTGATCAAACTGCATAAACACTCTCGATATGAAAATGGAAAATGAGGCTTTGTTTTAGTAAAACAACAAAAATTCTCTTCACTGTTTTAATCAAAATTTAAAAAAATTGAGTAATTGCAAGTTCAATATCAAGTTTTTTTTTATATCTTTTGAAGATGTGCTTGTTGGTATTGCAGTCCAAAAGGTGAAAAAAAAATCACCAGGTTTCTTTTTTATTGTGTGCCTTTTCCAAAAGGTAAAAAAAAATCATTAGTTTTTTTTTTTTTGATTGTGTGCCTTTTGAGAATGTTGTATTAAAGTTCTCTATATAAAGAATAGTTGTATATATATATATATATATATATATTGTGTGTGTGTGAAAATTGGCCCTACAAAAGAGACGTGCATAGGCAACACTATTTTTCAATTGTTTGCATTAATTAGCTTTCTAAAAGGATAGGTACATTTCAATTATCTTTTCATGCGATCACCAAATATTAAACCACCACAAAAAATAGAAAAAAAAAATAGCAATCTTTTAATTAATTTACTAAGAAGAGAATACATTAAAGCGGGTGTCCTCGTGAGTTTATATCTACAATTAATATTGAAAAAAAAATGCATTTTTTATGTGAATTTACATAGGTTAATTAAGACTACGTAACTTAATTTTATAGGTAGTTAAGTTGAGCTCAATACACGGATATATATGTTAAATTTATAGATCAAATTGAGTTCAAAAGTAAATATATTAAGTCCTATGACTATGATCACAATATAATTATAACCTTTTTTTTAAGAACCAATTACATGGATATAAAAAAAATCAATAATTTAATATATTTATATGGTTAATTAGACTTGAGCATTTACCACTTTTTGACGGACTTTATGGGAATAATAGATTAATGGATGGAGATATATATGTATATGTGTATATATATAGAGGGAGAGAGAGAGAGAGAGAGAGAGAGAGTGAGTAGGAAATAAATTTTTTGAATGACTTAATCTTATATGAATTTAAAATTTCAAATTCATCACAACACAAAACATTTCAAACAATTAAATTGAATGAGCATATTAGCATAAACTTTAGATACATTATTGAATTATCATCTGAAATATTTAAGGTATTGAATTTGAAGAAATGACTTGAGAGTAAATAGAGAAGATTTTCGAATGACTTTATATTAAAGAAATTTCGAGCCCGCTACAATAGTTCGAAAGATAATTAGAAATATCATGAGTTCTATAAATATATATATGATTCCAGCTTTTGTAAAATTTTATTTATATATAATTATTATTCTTATGCATTAATAGTACGGGATTTATATTGATGAATTAAAAACACTAATCGCATAATGCTGAGTGCACATGTAATAGACTAAGAGCAAGTAACCAGGGCTCCGGCATGAGGATTAATAGTGCAAACGTAATCTGCACTTTCACTCTCTTTATACATCACAAATGTACCCAAAAAAATAGGAAAATAGTAATGAAAAAACCAAACCACTGTATAGGAAAAAAAGGAAACGTTAAAAGGAACAAAAATAGAAAACGTAAAAATGGTTTGGAAAGTTACCTCAAAAGGTACCAACAGGCATAGCTGCAAAAAATAGAAAACGTAAAAATGACTTGAAGTTACTCAAGTTCTTTTTAATATCTTTGAAATTCTAATTTAATACCATTTCTATACTATTATATCTTTTGAAGATAAATTTGATGTTAATGTAGTCCAAAAGGTAAAAAAAAACAAATCATCAAGTTTTTTTTATTTCATTTGAAGATATGCTTGTTGTATTGTAGTCCAAAAGGTAACAAAAAAAAATCATTATGTTTTTTTTTTTGATTGTGTGCCTTTTGAAAATATTGTATTAAATTAAATGTCATAGTAATTTCATTGTGCCTTTTTCAAAAGGTCAAAAAATTAAGTCATCAGCTTTTTTTTTTTTGTTTTTTGATTGTGTGCCTTTTGAGAATGTTTTATTAAATTAAATATCATAATAATTTCATGGAAAATATATTATTTTTTTTAAAAAAAATTAGAATTTGGTCAAAATTGAAAGGAATTTGAGTCAAATACCTTCTTCAAATATATAATAGTATAGATTTGGGGAAAAAAAAAAATGGTCCCCAATGTTTTTAGAGTCTCCTATGAGCTGCGAAGATAGAAAGGATGGGCAAATCTTGGCTTATATATATCCATTTATTATCGGGAATATCGAATCCCATCAACGAGCCATTTATAAAATTGTTGCAATTCTTGGAACCATAAATCTTCTATTAAATATATAGTAGTGGGTGTTTTGTCCGATTGACTAAAAATTATAATTTTTATAAGATAGGCTAAAACAATAAAAATTTATAATATCTAAGGAAAATAATAATAGTTCAATATCATTTCGAAAATAAAATGTTTCTGGCATTTTTAGATTTTTCAACTAACAAAGAAGAAAATGTAAATTGAGTTCCAAAACTTTTGACAATGGTAAATCTAGGAATACATAATTTTTTCCCCAAAATTTCATTTTTAAGTTTAACTACTAGAAAAATAAATTATCCTAACTATAGAAAAGGTCATGCATCTATATAAGCAAAAAATTGCTCACGACAAAGTAGGGGTGAACGCGGTTCGCTTTTGATTTTTTTTTTTGAACATATTTAAAACCGAATTGCCATATGCAGTTTTTCGTAAAAGATATTTTAAATTTTGATTTTTTAAATTGAAACCGAAAGTGCAGTTTAAGGCGGTTCAGTTAGGTGCGGTGTGGTTTGACGGTTTTAAACAAGAAAAAGAAATAATTAGACAAAAGTACGAAATATGTTATCTTCTAATATCAATAAGATATTTAAACTAATATTAAAAATTCAATGCATAAAAATAATTTTTTTATAAATAAAAGTATAAAGACTAAATGTATAGAGTTCATAAAACTAATACACATAATGCGACTTTGCATATTTAAATCAAGCTCAAGCAATAATATTGATTTTACTATACAACTTCTTAAGATTTTGGCTAATATGACATACTAAAGTTTTAGTTTATGCATAATTTAATAATGAATGATTAGACGTCTTTAAAAAGTTGAATAATTAAAGTAATAACTAATGAAATTTGAAATAATTTAAAATATGGTTAGTGGATTTATTTTATACATTTAGATATATATATATATATACATATATATATATATATATATTTAACATATGTGAGCGGTTTGATTCGGTGTGGTTTGCGAAGAAAATTAGAAGCGAACCAATTTTGCAGTATGATTTTGAACTTAATTGTTGAACCAAGATTTTTTTCAAATTTTAAGTGATGTAAATTGTAAATTTGATGATTGATTTTGACGATCAAGATAGATGAATTAATTAAGATATAATGGAATTTTATTTTTTTTGCATGCATTAAAACAAATTTAATAGAATTTAATTATAAAAAGAAAAATAGGAATGAGTGGTTAAGATAAAGCTGGTTTAATACACCACATTTATATTAATAAAATTTTGAGTTGTAGATATCTAATAGGTAGCAGGTTTTTAAAATCTAAACATGTTACAAATAATTGCAACCTGTTGTACAAATAACAGATAGTCTCATAATTTAGTTAAGTACTATGGTACCTCATATTAACCCACTACTAGGGTACCTCATTTTAGACAACCCCTCATCACTTTTCTATTTTATTACTAATAATACTTTTTCTTGCAACAACATATTAGAAAATAATTTAGAAGGAAGAATCATGAAAGAGCCCAAAAAAAAAAAAATGAAAAAAAGAGTTTATATTTGTGAGTCGCCATAAAAGAAGTGAAGATGTAGTGGGCAAGAACAAATATATTAAATTGTAATTAGAATTTGTAAAGTCAGTAGGATCAAATATTTTCCGGAGTATATAATATATTGAAGAGCTGCACAGCATGATCATCTTAGTTATAACTGAATTTGTACGTACGTGATGATTAATCTTCCGGGAGAATTAAATGGGGAGAGAGATTGTCGATTAATGCCAAGTCGTCCATGTTCTCCGGTGATTTCCAGTGGCGCTTCCTTTGGTTTATGAACCAGTTGTTTATTTGCTTCTGATCCAGTCCCGTTGTTCCCGCCAACGCTAGTTTATCCGCCTCCTGTATATGTAAACAAACTTTTCTTAGGTTCAATAAATGAAAAATATGAAATTAAGTATTATTTCAAAATTAAAGGATATATATTGATTAATCATTAAAAATTATAAGTGCTAATAATAATTTTGGAATACAATAAATTTATCCATCAATAATTGCATTATCATTTCCCTTGAATCTTGATGATCAACACAGGCTAAACTTATCCATTACAACAAGTGACAGATGCATGTGCCGCAGAATTCGGTGAATTAGCATATACAAATAGGGAGGGACATACCAACACGAACATGTAACATTTTCCAAAAAAAAACCGAGAACATGTTACAACGTAAACATAGCGATAGGGTTTTTAAGAATTTTATAGCATGGCAAATCTTCCACATGGCATTGGTTATATATATATACACAAAATTTTACATTACTTTAATGTTAATATAATATACATAATATGTATATACATATACATCTATCTATGTATATTTATTATAAGATTCATACACATACCGGTCGGAGTACAAAAAAAAGGAACTGTACTTCAGTTACTGTGTTGAAATTCTATTTGTATGATGTATCAACTACCTATTTTTTTTTTATAAAAGAAAGTTTTGATATTTATAAGGAAATTATAATGAAAAAAAACTATATATTGGACGAAACAACAGATTTTATTGAGTAGAGCTATAAAATTTTGATTTTCGATTATTTTTTTTCTAGTTGTAAAAAGACTCTCATGTATCCAAAAAGTGTCGGATATACTTTATTAATATATAAAGAATCCAACTTGACTGTTAGAAGTGTCAAATTTGTTTTATTCTAATTAATTTATAGACACATTCAAGTGTTGTATCAAAGAAGTGTAGTGTCTTAACATATAGAATGATAGTTGATACGTGTCTAACTCGATACGAGATAAAACTTTTAAAGTGTCATAAGAATATGATGGAGATACCGTTGGGTAAGGCCATTTAGAATGCGAATTCCACCATTGGAGCAAAGTTTGCCTTGCCTCCTTTGGAAGCTTTGCTTTCTTCTTCTTCTTCGAAAACTCAAGCTTTAGTGTACTAATGTGGCTACCGTACCTACTCAAAAGCTTGTCCTTCAGTTGTCGATCTTCACTCTTCATTTTGGCGTCTTGTATTTCTATCTCGCCTCGGCTCAACTCCTCATCAGATGACCATGCACCATCATCTGTGCCCCAAAATTAGCATCATGCACAAATAAGAGTCAATCAAAAATGCCATATCACAACAGTTTGTTTATACATATCTAGTATATAGTTAAGTGTAATAAAAAAGGATAAAACAACTTTTCCCCCAAATCATGGCGGTTTATATATATATATATATATATATATATATATATGTATATATATAGATATAGTTACACTTTGCCATACAAATCATAGGATACTAGCACTTTGCCACCATATAGAGCCAAGTTTTCGGGCCGAAAAAGTTGTTAGACCACTATGACGTTGCTACTAGAGAGACTCCTCCACTTTACTAGTACACTCGTCTCGCTATCCCAAGGAAAAGCCCCAAATCAATTTTGACAATTAACAATTTCTTCTCTATCAATTTTAACTTTGAAACCACTGCATTGCCGTCATCAATTACTTTACAGTAACTTTTTTTTGGCTTAAAAGTAGCTCCGGAGGGCAAATACAAATCTCATGTAATTTTTATGACAAAATGTAAGGAAAATAGAATCCATGATCAAAATATAAGAATTGTCCTAATTCCAAGGCAAAGTGTTTTTATCTAACAAAAAATGTTATACAATGTTATTACTAATGTCCAAGGCCTTTGGCCTAATTGGACATATATTCCACCTTTAAAGGCGTGAGGAGTGCAAGTTAGGGTTCGAATCTTAACAAGTATGCGTGCTTTGGTGATGAATGTATATTATCAAAAAAATATAATTGAATTATTTAATATCTATTCTTCTATTATTTGTATTATTTATATTACATAAAAGTTATAGTTATCACTTAAAATTGAATGTCTTTCTAAAAAATTTAGACTTTTTTGAATAGCGTTTCAATAAAATAAAATAAAGAAAAGTGATTATTAGTATAGTAAAAGGACAAAATTCTTGTATCTTTTTTTTATATATTAATTTATTTTATCAAATTATTCACGTACTTTAGTTAAATTTTTTTTAAAAAAAATTTATATCCTATTAGATCAAATAAAGATAAGAAAGCACACACGAATAATTTAATGATTTATCAAGTATTTTAAATTTAGCCAAATGATAGGACATGCTAGAAATGATCAATTAACATATCAAAAGTCATGATCAATAAAAGACACATAACCATAATATACAAAAACCTAATTCTTCATTCCCCCATTTAATACGTACCTCATTCATTTAATCATTAACCTTTTTCATGTGCATATAATGTCATGTTACAAGGGTAATTATGTCATTTTCAAAATAAGGTTAGTCAATTGTGCAGAACCTGCACAGTCAGTACGATAATGAAATAAAACCAACCGTGTGAGAAGATTAGAACTACTAAATGTTACATTTAAGGGCCTCCCTAAGCCCGACCCCACCACCTGGCTGGGCCCAATTATAGTAGCAAACATGCTCTATTGGAATAAAAATTACCTAATCCAGCATTAACATAATATAAACCAACCAAATATCTATTCTAATAATAAAAAACAAAAAACAAAAGAACCCACCAAAATCCTGAGGACAAAAAAATACTGTGACAATATATTAAATGAGAATATGAAATATTTGACCAATTATACACATCATATGACCAAAAAATGATTATTTTGTAATAAAATAATTTTAAAAAAATCAATAGTAACAAAATTAATTTAAATTGTCACCATTTACAATTAATAACATCCATATAATAATCTAGTGACAAGAAAATTCTAGCAAAAATTATAGGGACCATAGTCATTATAGGGGTATAACTTAGACTACTAAATTTATCACCCTAAAATCATTTAATAACAAATAAAAAAATTATTGTAGTTCGATTATTATCATTACTGACAAAATAAAAACTATCATCACTTGATATGCATTATTTATGACAAATATAATATTTTCATCAAAGTTTTTGTCATCAATGTATATCTTGTATTTTGGCCAAATACACACACAAATAAAAAAAACCCCAAAACAATAAAATGAAAATTATTTTTCAGACAAACATGGACAAAATAATATTTATGATAACAACACTTGTAAGTAGGGCTACCAACAGGTTGGGTTCGGAGCAAATATGACAAATTTGAATTCAAATCATATTAGTTCTTGTAGCATTCCAATTCGATCTGAACCATATAGAATTTATATTTATCATAATTGAATAAAAATTTGATAAAGGTTTGAAACTGATTAAAAAATCCAACTTAAATAATAAGTAAAAAAAAAATTAGAAGTTTAAGATCAAACAACCAATAAAAAAATATTCTTTATGTAAAAAAATAAAATTTAAGAAACTAGAAAAATATGTTGAAATATGTTTGATAACTATGCATTATTTGTTAATATATATATATATTGGGAAACAAAAAATAGTGCATTATTAATTATAATGCCTTACACATTACCCTCTATTTAAACTGCTTTACTAATATTATATACATAAGATTATTAATTTAATAAAAAATTATTATTCAAATTCATATTCGGATTTTTAACAAATTAGATTGCTTGATTTTATATACAGTCCACTTATTTCGAATTACAGATATTTATAATTGGATCTGATTTGTTGAATATCATAATCGATCGAATATACAAAAATCTAGATCGAACTGAGATCAAATTCAGATAAAAATCCGCTACATCGACAGCCCTACTAGTAAGAACAATAATTTTTGGGGCCTGGCAAAAGGTCGAGGAGTGCGGGCCCATGAAAAACACATGATATGGCGACAGGACAGGAGCATTTGTGGAAGTAATGAAGTTGGAAGCAGTGAAGAAGTGTGTGCATGTGTGGAAGTGGGCCGGGCCTCAGCGCAAACCCCGGGCGTCCATGTGAATATACGACCACTACCCGTCCTGCCCCGGGCATTTGCCCCATTAATGCTTTTGCCTTTCCCACTGCCCCCACTCTTTCTGTGTCTTTCCTACTCCCCACAACTCTCTCTCTCTCTCTCTCTCCCTCTCTCTCTCTCTAAATAATTTTTGTCTTGTATCCTATGTTCAACTAGTTCTTGTTCCAACTTCCAATTGAAGTGGCTCATGCACGAGAATTATTCTTCAAAATAACCAAACAAAGGCCACCCCTCACCGTCTCGAGTGCGACTCTTCTATAACTCATCAATTTCATGTACAAATATATTTTATTATACTCATTGATACATATCAACACGAGTTGTTTGTGGTGTACCGTCAAAATAAGAAATATATATATACTAAGAAGAAATAATAAAAGATACGGATTATATTTTTGGTCGTGGTTATAGTGTATTACGAAAACTACATAACACCTGACTACATGTCGAGTTCATTAAACTTGTCGTGTCAAAGTAACTATACGGATGACATGTGAAATAACACTTGTTACATTATTAATTAGATGAAACCAAATTTGATTTTAGCAAAAGAATCTTGAACACTGAAATTCTCACATGAAAAACTAGACAAGAAATGTTAAAGCACAGAGGAAAGACCAGAAAACAATACCAAACCTTTGATAACAACGAATAATTAAATGACCTAAGAAGAGGGCAGCCAACAAACGGATACATGTGAACATCCAGTGTAGGACATAAAAAGCAACTCAAAAACTGCAAAATGTGAAACATTTCTGCAACAAATACAAGCAAAATAGGAGAAAAATATTTGCACACATATATATCCCAAGATATATATGTAACTGAAAACTCAATGGAGACCCTAATTATAGCAATTTCACGTACATTAAAATTACAAACTAGTCCATAAAAATTATGGCATTATAAAAATTGTTGAACACATCAAGAAAAAGACCAGATAATGAGGGCAAATAACCTAATGGAGACAGCATCTTGGCACACTTTGTACCTTAAAACACTATCAAAGCACGTGAAAATGTGCTGATACAAAACACTTGAAATCGACAACCGCATTTTCGCCTAGGTATATCTATTAAGAATCTACGAAAGCGATTAAGATTTCAGCTCAACAAAGCCAGCCACATATAGAAATGAACACATCTGGAAAAAGTTAACAAGTACTTTCGACTCAAAAAAAAATAATAAAAAAGAACAAATCGTCGTCAACTACACTAATCTTATGTCGTTTATTAATACAACTTTTCAGTAACATTGTTAGTATTTGTAGTTATTTTCAAACTCTTAAGGCTGCTACGGTGCGTATATTAATGGTTTAACACATGACCTCCACGCCCTTGGAGATGGGAAAAGCATAAGAGCATAAAATAGTGCCACTGTAAGAACTACACTAGGTTAAGATTTGTGCGTGCAATCGAATTAATAACAGATCCCGATTGTACTCACACTTAAGTACAATTAGAACTCATAATTAATTAAGGCCGTATAACGCGCCTTAACCAGAAAGAATTCAGAGAAAGATAGCACGAAGAAGGTGACTGAACATCATATCCCATTTTAAGCCACAACAATGTCGTGACATCGTACGAACTCAAATGCTTAACAAAATCCAAATTATTAAAGTAAGCTGATTTTAGGTGTTAAATACATCTCTTTTTATTTATTTTATATTTTTGCAAGTACATTTGATCTCTTTATTTGAAATCGTTTAACTATATAAACAACTGACATCACTAAGAAGACAATTCTTTATCTGACAACCAATGAGCATATATATAGACGCTTTTTCCTACATTTATTTATTATCTTTCATGCACGCTCAGCCAACACATGATCTATTGGAAATTGAAACTCTTTTGAAACAGCCAGCCATTACAATATTTATTATAAAAGAATTGATACCAAGATCAACTCACTTATCATGAAATGTTAAAATGTTTTGAAAAATATCTTACCTTGAATCAAACTTCCACATAAATCTTACCCTTAAGGTGTATTTGTCATATATCCGAGAGAGAGAGAGAGAGAGAGAGAGAGAGAGAGAGAGAGAGAGGGGAAGGAAAATTTATTCAAAATATGAAATTACTTGTAATAATTATAAATTGATTTTAAGATATGAGGTATACATGGTCAACAAGTTAGGCAAAAGATGTAAATACTAGGTGGGCGGCAAATAGACAACACATGCCAATTTGAATCTTTTGTTCCAACTCATGTTTCTTCTTAAGTCCCACATCATAGATGGTTTTCAATTGTATAAAATGCATTTTCAATTCCTTACATATAATTAGGAATGGTCATTTAAACTTGGACATCTCATGAAAATAAGGAAAGCTAACATTTCTTTTTTTTTTTTTTAATTTGTCCTAAAAATAGTTGTAGCTTACTTAATTTTGATCACTTTTACCTCCATTGAATTTATTAATTATCTAAGATGTTTCAAATGTTATACAATGAAAAGAAGAAGGAAAAAGAGAATTTTAAAAAAAAACAGAAGTATATAGCATCAAATTACACTGCAATAATACACCAAAATAATAACATAAACTCAATGTCCTAAATTATATTCCAATTTACATAATGCATTACTTAGGAAAGTTCGACTCTTCCAAACTTACAACGATGCAAAGCCTCATTCTATATGTTAGATATATGATAAATGTCTCTCTTTTGAAATAACTCAAGTAACATCAAAGCCAAGCCAAACGAGAGTTATTGGATTCAAATCTCAACGCCATCCATTTACAAAAAAAGAATTTTATGTGCACAGCTTAATAATAAAGGAATATTGTCTGCATATGAGGGAACGTGTTACAAACTATAAATATTTCACGCATCTCCTCCCTATTCCACTCAGTATTTTAGACGAGGTGATCGTTTGTTACTAAACAACAGAGGGGGTACTTAGCTAGTTAATTTCTTCTCATTGTTTTTTCGTAAGTAAACTAGTGCATTCAATTAATTAAGTTAATTTTTCACTCGGAGCTGTAAAGTTTAGGAGAGTTAAAATGTCACCTATGCCAAAGTAATATTATTTATTGAAACTGTGATTCTGAGTGAAGCCAATATTAATAAAAATATATACAATACTATATATATTGTTACTGTGGCAAAAAGAAACTGCTGTGAAATCATGTCATCTGCAGACTGATATGTCAAAATCAGAATCTGGTGCTATTATTACTGTTTCATTTTGAAGCTTTATTTCACTCTGACACACAAAACCAAAGATCAAGGTAGAAAAAGGAAAAGACATATTAGAACTAACACCCTCGACAAGATTAAATTAGAAAACCCATAGCAAAACTGCACTCAACTGAAATAAGTATATAAAGTGGGAAAGTGTCAACACTGTTTGCAAGATTATATTTATTAATTTTTATTTTATGTTTTTTTTTTTCACTTACAATACATAAGACCCCTTGACTTTTCGTTAAGGTTAATTTACAGTGTTTCCTATACAAACAGGAAAGCGATACAACACACGTTGTTATGCCTCAAGACATTCTGAAACATATGATTTTTGCACCACATGAGACCCAGAAATGTAAAAGAAACACAGCCCCCATGTCGAAAAAACAGGATTTTTTTTAATTTTTCAATTTTAGGGTTTTTGTGATTTTGTATCAAATTAAGTTAGAATTTTAAATATAGGCCCATCTTGCATATGCATACATGAAATGAACAGCAAACACACTAACACGCAGAGCGCACTAGAGTACACCAAGAATGAAGGAGGGAGAGAGAGAGATAGAGAGAACAAAATCAAGATGATTTTATTAGGGAATTGAATATGGGGTTGAGCACGTACCGTTGCAAAGATTTCCAAGTTGGGTTTCAATGTTGCTGAGGAAGGAGGTGGCCTCATCGAACGGCCGAGACAGATCCGACTTGCACTTCATCAATATGTCACAGTATGTTTCCTAAATTTAGAGAGAGAGAGAGAGAGAGAGAGAGAGAGAGAGAGACATGTTAAGAGAAACACTCAAATCTTTGAAATTAAAAAGAGACGATCGAACATCACAAGAATTTGCAAAAGAACAGTATATTATCTGTGTCGCTACAGTGTATCCGTGTGATTCTGTTCATGTACTTCTGTATGTATGAATATATATGTGTGGCTGGGGTTGTATGTGTGTGTTCTAGAGAAAGAGAGACCATGAACTCGTCGAGTTCAGGATCAACGCCTAAGCACATGGAAACTGCTCCTCCTTGCTGTTTGTACAAATCTTTTTCTCGCCTTATTTCATCCAACAAACACGCTACCTCCGGGGGTGCTCCAACCTGCACAACGAAAAGCACAGCTCAAATATAAACTAAAAACTAAAAATAATGTCGCCAGCCCATAAATCATCTTAATTCAATAAAATAAAAAAAAAATCACCTCAATTCTACCGCCCAGAGAACACGATTTCAAGAAAAACCCAAAATAACAATAAATGTAAGAAAAAGATTATGACTTTGTTTAGCTAGGTAGCTACTCTAAGAAACCTAAGAAATCAACAACTCTTTCCAATTCTTGAAAAAAATGAAAAATTAACAAAACGAATGAATTATGTTAATTCCGAGTTTGATACAAGATTAAATTAACCTTTTGGCAATCAATATATGCATCGAGCAATTTTGGGTACGAGGGATGTGAAGCAATTTTAGCCTTGATTACACTGTAATTAGCCTCCGCCTGATCATGATCTTCATCTTCTCTTTGATTCTGAACATTAGACAGCACAGAACACTGGAATCCCAATTCCTCCGATCCAAACATCGGAATAGTATTCCGGTGGTGATGATCGTCGGAGAGATTATCAATCAAGGAGTGGTAGTGATGATACTCCGCAGGAATCATCAGATTCTCCGGAGACATTAAAGCCTTATCAAGCCCATACATTTCATCCATATATTTGCTTCAAGAAATTATACTATGTGTGTATCAAGAATCTAAGTTATAAAAAGATAACCCTTTTGTTAATATTTCTGGAGAAGAAATAGGGATGGAGATGCTGAATGTGTAGGGGCGGAGGCCCATTCTTTCTATTATTAATTTATCAAGAAATTTTATTTGGGTTTTTATATATAGTTGCATATAATTGTGTATATTTTTTGTTCGTTGCTTTTATAAATGCCTAAAGTCTACTGGATGATAGAAAGCAATTTGAAATTAATAAATAGTGCTAAAGAACCGACAAAAATGAAACACGCATCATTTGGTCCAACCTAAGTCAAGAGGAAATTAAAGGACGACCCCTCCCCTAGCTCGGCTCTTAAAGTTGAGGAAATTGAGAAATATACGATGCCCTACATAATTTATATTGGGGTAAATGTCATAAATGATAATAGTAAATTATATACAGGTACTTTGAGATTTACTTTAATTATAAATAAGACTTTCATTTTTAAGAAATTATCAAACAAATCCATACATTTGTGGGTTAAAATGTAATAATAAGATCGAGTATCAAAAGACTAATATGCACTTATGACAATTAGGGTTTGTTTAGTAAGTTTCAAAATATCAAATTTTAATTTGTAATTAAGGTAAACTCAAGGTGCCGCTATGTAATTAATTACTCCTTTAAAAATAAGTTTTTTTTTTCAATTACCCGAGCGCTGCTCTGAAAAATCACCACCACAACCCTTAGATACACCCCAACCTTGTGAGTCCG
The DNA here is from genome assembly GCA_026212405.1 of Petrea volubilis. NCBI lineage: Eukaryota > Viridiplantae > Streptophyta > Magnoliopsida > Lamiales > Verbenaceae > Petrea > Petrea volubilis. The sequence goes on from CM047870.1 coordinate 13,895,569, forward strand.
ATCCATCAGTCGATTTTTTAAAATTCCACTAATTCTCCACTAGACAACTTTACATCAATCTCTACAACTTCCCCACGCCATCACCATGATTAGCCGACATCATCAATTTTTCATTCAAATTGATGTTGCAAGCAACTTAAGCAATGTTTTCAAAATCAGACCGGACCGGCCTGTTCGACCAGTGACCGGTGGCTGGTCCGGTCCGAACTGTCCTAAAAAACCAATAGTGACTCGGACCAGTCAGCACCGGTCAAAATCGGTCAAAAACCGATTGAACCGGTACCGATCCGAGAATCGATTTGGCGAGCTGGAATTTTTTTATTTTTTTTTTGTTTTTTGGTCTTTTTTCAAATTAAAACTTGCTCAAATGACCAGTCCCAGAACCAGCTCGTTTTCTGCCTCTATTTTTTCAAAATCTCACTGTAAAAAAAGCTAACCCTAGCTCACGTCCGCCCGCCACGAACCGCCGCGCCACCTCACTGCGGAAAGCAGCACCGTCTCACCCTGCTCCTGTGGCCTGCTGCTGCTGGTAAGTTCTTTCTTTTTCCCTTTTTTTTCTTGTTTTCCCCCAATTTCTCCCCTCTTTTTATTTTTGTATTTCTCCCCCTAATTTCAGCTATATTAGTATATTACTAATGTAAATTATTAGTTTGGAAAGTGCAACATGAAAAAAAAATGAGTTTTATTTATGGTGTTTAATTCTAGTTTTATCATACCATTGCAAAAATTTTAGGGCATTTAAAATGAGTTTGAAAATGCAAAAAATTCTAGGGCATTTAAGATGAGTTTCAATATGGTAAAAATTCTAGTTTTATGTATGATATACCATTGCAAAAGTTCTAGGACATTTAAAATGAGTTTCAAAATGGCAAAAATTCTAGGGCATTATGTAAGTTTAGATTTATTTTTTTTATATAAATTTACCATTGCAATTTTTGTTCCATAATCGAAAAAGATGGCTAACTTCAATATTTTGGATTTGCTCTTAGAATATGGAAAATATTGGATCCTCCTCGCCCGCTACACAATCAAATCCATCACAATCGGTGCTACAATCTAGTAGTGGGCAAAATCCCCGTCATAGAAGTGACATTGCTTGGAGGTATTGCTATGAGGTACCCTCAAGTGGGAAAACTAGCACATTGAAGTGCCTATATTACGATCAAGCAATTAGGGGAGGCGGTATCAATCGCATGAAGCAATATCTAGCCGGCATTCCCGATAATGTTAAATCATGCCTTAAAGTTCCTACGGATGTGCGTTTTCAAATTAAAGGTACGTTAATTGAAGTTGCAAATAATAAAAAGGAGAAAGCCGCATCTAAATTGAATTTGGATGATAATGATGATGATATTGAAGAAATTCAAAATTTAAGTTGTAAAGAAGTTCGGGGTAGTAGTAATAAGAAGAAAAAGATTGCTCATATAGGAGATTATATGAAAGCCAATGCTGGTATTGATTCTAGTCAACCTAGCATTCAAGCAACATTGCAAAGTAGGAAAAGATGGCATGATACAGATATGTCTATTACTTTATGGTTTTATGATTGTTGTATCCCAATTAATACTGTGAATTCCCCATACCTTCAATCAATGATAAGTAGAATTCCAACAATGGGTCATGGATATACTGGTCCATCTTATCATGCTTTGAGGATTCCGTTACTTAAATAAGCTAAAAAGCAATGTGAATTGACTATTGATGCTCTCCGAGTTAAATGGGTTGATACCGGTGTCACAATTATGGGCGATGGTTGGAGTGATCAGAGTCATAGGGCATTGATAAACTTTTTGGTTTATTGTCCACATGGATTATCGTTTATTAAATCTGTTGATGTTTCTCATATGGACTCTAAGACTTTGTGTAATCTCTTTTCCGAAATTGTAGAGATAGTTGGAGTTGTTAATGTTGTGCATTTAGTTACCGATAATGCTAATAACTACAAAAAAGCTGGAAAGTTTCTATCTGAAAAATATCCTTCAATCTATTAGTCTCCATGTGCTGCTCTTTGTGTTAATTTGATATTTAAAGATATTGGAGAGTTAACATCTGTGAACAGTTTAGTAGCTCTTGCTTCAAAGATAACAGTTTTTGTGTATAATCATAAGTGGCCTCATGCATGGTTGAGACAACGACCTGGATGGACTGAAATTGTTCATTTGGGAGATACTCGATTTGGCACACAATTTATTGCTTTGAAGAGTCTTTATGATCATAAGGAGCATTTGGAAGCTTTGGGTTGTAAGTAGAGGGTTTAAAAAGTTTTTGAAGACTGATAAGGGTAAAGAGCAAATTGTTTTAAATGGTGATTTTTGAAATAATTATTTGATCATTGTCAAGATTATGAGTCCACTTATGAGATTGTTGCGGATGTGTGATTCTGATGAGAAACCTTCATTAGGCTATGTTTATGAGGGGATGTGGAGAGCAATAAATGGCATAAAGGAGTTATTTGAAAAGAATGAGCATTTATACACCACATATATTGATATTATTAATGATAGGTGGGATGCTATGTTGCTCAAATGTCTCCACTGGGTTGCATTTTTTTTGAACCTTGCATTTCAGTATGATCCTCAGTCCCTCCAAACAAGAGGGATTGATAGGTCTACTTGATGTTTGTGAGAAACTTTTGCCGGGTGTAAATGATGTATTAGATGAAATTACTTTGTTTCGAGAACAAAAAGGGAGCTTCGCAAGGCCATTAGCTAAAAACAATGTAAAAACTGCTCGACCTAGTATATCTTTTATTTGTTTCTTATTTCATTATTACTATTAAAATATTTTTTAATATGGTGCAATTTTAATTTTATTTGTTGTTGCATTTGGTGTATACTCTCTTTTTAGATGAATGATGAAGGATGTTTGGTGTGGATGCACCAAATTTGCAAAAGATTGCTATTAGAGTATTAAGTCAAACCTCATCATCTTCCGGATGCGAGTGTAATTGGAGTGTATTTGAACGCATCCATACTAAAAAGAGAAATAGGTTGGAGCATCAAAAGTTAAATGATCTTGTCTATGTGCATTATAATAGGCGCTTGCAAAATCGGTAAGAGCTTTATTATTTTTCTATATCGCAAGTGTTTTGTTTCTATTTGGTTACTAATTATATTAATATTATGGTATTTTGTAGTGGTAAACAAAGAACAAAGCCATATGATCCAATTGATTATGAATGTATTGACAAAGTGGATTTTTGGATCATTGAGGAGGAGCCGAGTGGAGAGCTTGATGGTGATGAATTGGAGGAAATGCTTGAGGAAGAGTTGTCCGAAGGAAGAGGTTGTATAGTAATTTACTTATTTTACTAAAAGATTCATTATCTAATCTTTTATTAGTTTACTAAATATTTATTTATGATTAATTAGATGATGGAGGAGATGAGGTTAATTTATCAAGATTTGATGTTGCATCCTCAAGTGGTAATGATGGTGAAGTACAACGCCTTTTAAGGCAACAGAAAAATCATCCTATTGATGAAGATGATGATTGAAGACTTTAGATATATCACTTGGATGATTTATGATGATTAATCTTGCTTTATGTTGTTTAATCTTATTTGGGTTTATTTGGACTTGGATTGAAATGTGACAAGAAGTGTTTATCGAATTATCTTGTTCATGGTTATTTGTTAGCTTTTAGCTTTGGGATGAATGATGATTTGGATTTTTAAGATGAATGATGAATTGAATTTTTGTTAAATAGTAAGGTAAATTTCTTGTTTGGTGGTTATTATTATTATTATTGGGTTTTCTTTATGTATATTGTTTTTAATGTATTTATGAGCTTTTTTATATAAAAAATTAATTTATAATTATTACGTATTTATGACATCATACCGGTCGAACCGGTAACCAGTAAGGCCGCCGGTTCGATGTCCCGTCCGATTTTTAGAACATTGCTTCAAAGTGACGAACCTGTCCAATCCCACACAACTTCTGTCTAAAATAGCTTTGATTCTGTCATACATAACCAGCCGCAACTCTCGTGCCTCTATCATAACTCATCAATATTACAAGTTTACCGATCGTTCCTTTAAATAGTTTCTACCAATACCTTTTTTCCCTTCAAGCCCGTCATATTCCACCAAGTTATAACCACAATGACCTCCGATTTTTCCAGAAACCACCATGCTATCCGCAAAACTACCGCCATAGGTTCACCATTTTTCAACATCGTTTTGGAGTTTCAGGCCTTTGATCGACTTCTCTTGTCATGGTGGATAGGAGTCTATGCTTAAATATAGGTCTAGACACTACAATGAATATGATATGAGGTGACTCAGTTATTTGCTTTTAAAAATTATAAAAACGACTCTCTTAATACATATGGAGCTTTCCCAAAAATAGTCTCCATAGTCATGGTGGCAAAAAGCGGGGGGTGGGGGGGGGGTGGTGGGGGTTATGAAAATTTCCTTCATATACAACTTTTGGAAGTAAATTATAAGATTTGGAAGTTTATCTAAATTTGCCTCTAAAAATTTTCCAGTCCCTATGAGGGCTATCAAAAATTAAAAGCCTTCTTAACTTATTTTTAGGAACCAGTGCACGCATGCCTATAATTAATGTGCATCTAATGTTATTGTTTTTTAGTAGTGAGATGGATATATGTGGGGATTTAATTTAGTGTGTGAAGAAAAGTGTGTTTGTTGTGTGTGAGAGTGTTGGTTGAGTTAGGGAAGACGAAGGTGATATGTTTGTCTACATTGAATTTTTTTGATAATCATGTGTAATATGTTTTCAAATAATCAATTATGTGGTTATCTATATTTTGAAATGTTGAAAATTAAATTCTAAGATTAAATAAAATATTTAATTGATGGTTAAATTAAATCAAGTATTCTTCATCTATAAATATTTGATAATAAAAATTATATCTTACAAATAAAGAAATCGGATATTGATATTTTGACAATTCAAATCATATATAGTGATTAATAAAGTGAATTGCTAGCAAATATTGAAGGACAAATTAAATTGCGCTACATCATCAAGTAAATATGGCAAAAGACTCTTGTATAATCCTATAAATGATAGATTTGATGCTAGATGCTACCCAGGCGGGGAAGTACCTCTTTTTACATTATGTGGGTTTAATGTTACTTTACTTTTCTTTTGTAGTGTACATGTTTTTTTATATATATACACATATACTATATAAAAAAAAAGCTTAGTGGGGATGTGCCTCTTTTGCACTTAACATGTGCCCAATTTTTTTATATATTTTAATCTCTATATTTTTTTATTTTTTTTGTTTTAATTAGATATTAAAGTTCAAATTTTAAATAAACATATTGTAATAGAATAAATTTTATATACATATATATATATATATATATATATATACACATGCAAGTCCATCACTACAAGAAAGCACCTCCTTAACTAACGAAAATTTTGTGGCGGAAATATTTTATCACAGATTTAAGGTATTTGTGATGAATTACTGTCAGAATTCAATGTAAATAGAATTAAAGTAATAATCAGTGACAAAACATTTAGTAACAGAATTATTATAAACTAAATCTGTCATAAAAATTAAATTTTTTGCATTAATTTGTCACTTAAGGGTATGCATTCTTGTAGTAGATTAACGAAAAAAGTTAATGAACATATATATACATATATATGTGTTTGTGTGTGTGTGTGTGTGTATTATATTACAAAATTAAAAATTTATTATTTTGAGTAATATATGTGTTTACATAGTACACATGTTACACAAATATTTTAACAAAAAATTAAAAACACAAAGAAAAGTAAAGAAAAATTGAACACATATAACATAAAAAGGGATGCTTTTCCATTGGGTTAGCAACTATACTATATGGACACTTCAAAAAATAACCTCGTGCAGTGTCAGACACGGACATGGCTCCAAAACGGTCCTGAAATGTGTCTGACACAACAAATAGTGTTCAAAAATTAAAAAGAAAAAATCCAACACAATGTTGGACATGGTTGAAGCATCTGTCCGACACATTTGGGACATGGTAGGACTTTTTTGATATATTATAAAGTTTAGATGAGATCTTTTTTAAAATTTTAAAAAAAATTAGTGGAAAAACTAAAAATAACAAATAATTTTTTTTAATCTTTAGTCTTATAACTCAATTAATCTTCATTTTGTCAGACTCTTTTCTTTTTCTCTCCATCTTCTTCATCTCTTCATCTCTCTCTCTCTCTCTCTCTCTCTCTCTCTTTCTCTCTCTCACATACACTCTCTATATCTTCTTCTCTACGAATCGCTAATCAAAAATTGATGCCGATGAACTTCAAGACGGCCTGGAGACGCTGGTGCTGCTGTTTTTATTGATTCAAATTTCAAGTTTGAAGCCCCAAATTCAACCCTAACTAAGAAATTGGTTTGTGGGTTCCTTCTTGAACTTTTATTATAAAGTTTTATGCGATTTTTGTGATGATTTTAAATTTGGAGTTGTGATTATGGAGAAGAATTGAAGAAGATAGGCATAGTGATTATTGGCTTATAGTGAATAAGTTCACAACTTAAATAAGTTTGTTAATTACTAATTAGTAAAATGTGGCTTACAGTGAACATAGCCTTAATTAGTTCATTGACTTTGAAATAAGTTCATTAAATAAGTTGGTTAATTAGTAAAACATGGCCATACACTTATAGTGAACATATTTGAATTGCATAAAAATTAAATTAATTAATGGCCATTATAGTGGAGTTATTGAGTTCACTGACTTTGAAGTTTGAATTGCTTAAAATAAGTAATGCTTTATGTTCATGACTTTCATTAAATTAATAAATTGTAAACCACAAGTCCACAACTCTTTTAATGATCAAATCTTTGTAATTAATAAATTTGAGCATAGTGTCTTGGCCATTAGAATTTTGAAATTAATAAAATTTGAGCACGATTAGATCTTCAGTTGAAAACAAAAAACTTCTAATTATGCTTGTGCTTCCTTATTAACCAAATATCATGCTCATCTAATAATTTATAGTTTTAACTTGTTCATCATAAGTTTCTTGTAAAATTGAGTCATGGATTCTAATAATGCAAGCCATAGCAAGGATGAATAATGCATCTCAAGATGTTTTCGTCCATTATGGACGTATGTGACAAAACAACGTAAAACTAATGAATGGGGTGGAAATGTTCCTTTCATTTGTAACTTTTGCAAGGTAACATATAAGGGTTCGTATTCTAGAGTGAATGTACATTTGCTTAAAATTGTGGGATGTGGGATTAAAGGATGTCCAAAAGTAACTTCCGATCCAATAAATCAAATGAAAAGATTAGAAGATGAAGCTACTTAAAGAACAGAGAGAGGTCAACCAAAAATGGTTCCTTTGCCTCACTCAATCTCAAATTCTAGCCAATCATCTTCTCATTCTGTATCTGTGGATGCAATCAACTCCTCATCTTTTAGACAAGCAGGTTATGAACCTAAAAAGATAAAAGTTTGGGGTGATAGTGCCTTAGAAAATTCATTCAATGTTCAAACTAGAGAACAATTGGATAGTGAAATAACAAGAATGTTTTATTCAGGGGGCCCTCCTTTTAACCTTACTCGAAAGCCTTACTATATGAGAGCCTTCTCTTTTGCTACAAATAATTACATTGCAGTTTATGTCCTACCAAGTTATAATGCTCGAAGGACAAAATTGTTGCAAAAAGAAAAAACCAATGTTTAGAATTTGCTTGAATATACTAAAAGTACGTGGAAAAGTAAAAGCGTGACTCCTGTATGTGGTGGGTGGATAGAGCCTCAAAGAAGGCCGTTGATTAATTTTATGGCTGTAAATGAAGGTGGCCTAATGTTCATTCAAGCCGTTAATTGTAAGAGGCAATACAAAGGTAAATGGTGTATCTCAAATTTGATAAAAGAAGTGATGGTGGAGGTTGGGGTTTCTAATATAGTTCAAATAATCACCGATAATGCTCCGGTTTGTAAAACTACTGGGTTATTGATTGAACAAACAAACTCCCATGTTTTTTGGACACCATGTGTTGTGCATACTCTTAATCTTGCTTTGAAAAATATTTGTGCTGCAAAGAACACTGAGGCAAATGAATCACATATGAAGAATGTCATTGGATTACTAAGATTGTTGGATGAGCTGCTATGATTCATAATTTTATTATGAATCATTCCATTAGGCTTGCTATGTTCAATGAGTTCTCAAAGCTAAAACTACTTGCCATTGCTGAAACTTGCTTTGCTTTTATCATAGTTATGTTGAAATGATTTAAGCTCATAAAAAAACAATTGCAAACTATGGTTATTAGTGAGCAATGGTCTTGTTATTGTGATAATGATGTTGCTAAAGTAAGAATTGTGAAGAGAAATTGTTGGATGATTTGTGGTGAGATTTAGTTGATTATATTCTTACTTTCACAGAACCTATCTATGAAATGCTTAGCACATGTGACACTGACAAGCCTTGTCCTCATTTGATTTGGGAAGTGTCGGATGCTATGATATGCCAAGTCAAAGCAGCTATATATAAACATGAGAGAAAAAAATGATCATGAGGATTCAAACTTCTGACGTGTTGTGAACAAAGTGTTGGAGGATAGATGGAGCAAAAGTAATACTCGTTTACATTGCTTAGCTCATTCTTTGAACCCAATTCAATCAACTTTATATTTCAATAATATTGAACATTTTTTTAAGTTATACTTATAATGGTTATTCTAATTTTGATAGGTGTTCAACAAAAGAATGACAAAGTCAACATCCAAATCTTTCTCTACCCCAAAGTGATCCAGAAATTTCTAAAATGCGAAAAATATGTTTGAAATGCCTTTTTCCTAATGAAAAAGCACGTCGGGAAGTTAACGTTGAGCTTGCAAAGTTCGTTAGATGCCTTGATGATTTTGCTGACGAAGATTCTTTATGTGATAGATGGGAGATGGATCCTATTAAATGGTGGTTTGTTCATGGCTCATCAACTCCAAATCTTCAAAGTATTTCCATGAGGTTATTTGATCATGTTTCTTCATCTTCTTGTTGTGAAATAAATTGAAGTATTCATGCATTTATACACTCAACAAGGAGAAAACGTGCTCAAGATTTGGCTTTTGCGTATAGTAATCTTCGACTTTTGTTAAGAAATTAGATGCCGCAATATATACAAAGTGAAACCAAAATGTGGGATGTATCTGGAGATGCATTTGAGTCTATGTATGATGTTGGTATTCTAGAGATTGCAAATCTCTCCCTTGATGAACCAAAATTGGAGTTTGTTTTATTTGTGTATGAAGTCGGATTCGAAGAACCTTATAATGATCATGATGTTATAACAAATTTGGATGATTAGACAATTGTATTTTATAATTTGTGTTAACTCTTTTACTTACTTGCATTTAGATATTTGAATCGATGATGAATCCTTTTATTTTAATCATGTATTTGATTTTAAGAGATGCTTGTTTTAATGATGAATATTACTATTTCTGTATCACATGCTCTAATTTAATAAATTATAAATATATAATATTATATAATATATATTTTTAATAGCCGTGTCAGAGTCATGTCGTGTCCTAAATTTTTGAGATTTTTCATGTCGCCGTATCCGTGTTATGTCGTGCCCGTATTCTCGTGTTTGTGTCCGTGCATCATAGGGTAGCAACTAGCATCAAATCTACCCATAAAAATGTGAGTTTTTTCTACCAAAGCAACAACACATCAAAACATACGAATGAGTCACCCCAAAGCAAGAGAAAGTGGGTGAAAATCCATATTTCTCAACAATTATCAATTCTAAGGGAGCCTAGTTGTAATTTGACCGAATATCAAGGGGTCTAAGTTTAATTTTTCCTTTAATAAATACAACAAAAGTTTTCATTCATACAAAAAGTTTAATAAGTATTTTACAATTTAATTTATCTAATTAAATGATATATCCTTTTTTATTTTCCACATACATCAAGTAGGACATCACAATCGTACAAACATGGATAATAAGTCATACTAGCATCCTACTCCGAACCAAGAAAAGAAAAAGAAAAAAAATACTTAGATAGGATTACTTACTAGATTAATTCTAGCGGAATAACTGCTATATAGAATGTGTTTCTTTTAGTTACGCATAAAGTTACTTTTTTTTCTATTTTGGATGACAATCACATAAAGTTATTCCAACTTTATAATATAGTTGTTGTTAATATGAAATCTGCGCGCGCAATAGTCAGATTATAACTGTAAAGTAACAACTCTCTGTCAAATGGATTTTTTTTTCTAGCAGTACCGCACATTCTATGTTGTACAAAATATAATGCAAAATGTAAAAATATATACAATAATAGAGTGATTAAATTTTTTTAGGATTAAAACATAAATATATTATTAAATTTCTTTTATGAGAATATTTTTTAAGAATTATTTGAAATAATTTATTAAACTAATAATAAGTTAAAAATAAAATAATTATATAAAATAAAATTACGTGATAAATAAATAAACACAAAAAGAAAAAAAATATTGAATAATTGTAATTAGAGAAATTTGTGTGTGGGGGGGGGGGGGAGAGAGAGAGAAATAACCAAAAGCCTTAATTATCAATTTAAAGGAATTTTGTTTATTAAAGAAGGTTTTCGTCTTCAAAAATCCAAGATGGTAAAGAAAGTGGTTTATGGGTTGAAAATATGAGTTTTCAAAATGGATGTAATATTACAATATTGACATTTCTATTTACTTTTTTATTGCATGTGTGTATTAATTAAAAGGGTAAATTTGACAAATCAAAATTTGGCATCCAAATTCATCGATTTTATTGTAAATTTCAATTTTAGCCATAATTTTACATGTCTATATTTATTTCACATAGAATTGAAGGGTGAATTTTGTAAAATCACGTAAAAAAGTTGTCATTTGTGAGACAAAAGTAGTTTTCTTTTTATAGTAGTATAGATATAATCAATATGAGACACCTTGCAGATGTTAATCGAAATGCCACACACACTTACCCAAAAAAAAAAAGGAAAGAGGATAAAAGAGTTTGAATCCAAAACTTCAATGAAATCAGTTTGAACCTCCACCATTAAACTATAACCCCAATAACCTTTTTTCCAGGGAATTAAACAATTGGAAAAATACTTCATTTACATATACCGTGAAAATAAGCACGATGAATTTATCAAATATAGTTGACTGCATGTTAAGTGGTTTAAGATACATATACTAAAACTTACGGTTACTGGGTACCTCATGATGAATTGGGGAGATGTTTATCACTCTAATTGATATTATTTCAAGATTCTCTGCAACAAAAAGAATATTAGCAATGGCATATTCAGTGACAATTCCACATCTTCTTGTTTGATATTGCCAAATCCAAACGTTTATCACTAAAATAAAAGCTATAGTTAATGGCAGAAGTTGAATTTTACAAAAGCTATAATTTTTATTTCCTCATACAGTTGGCAGCGCAAAACACCGTTTAAGGCGACGGTCGGCATGACATGATTGCGCCCTCATAAGCGCCATGAATCAAGCGATTAGCTCTCAACCAATTACATTTTTCTGAATCAACAGTGCTAACGTAAATGCCAAAAATACCCCCCCCCCCCCCCCCCCCCCACACACACACACACATATTTCCCCTCTCTACTAAATCAAAATTTTAACTGAAACAGTTATCAACATAGTATTAGATTCAAGTCAAAAACAAAGTACCATGTTTTTAAATTTCACTGTCACCAATTTATGAGAAAGTATGAACTACAAGAATGCATCACCCCATTCAACAGAAAATCAATATATTATAAATATAATTTTTGTGATAGATTTTATTTATAATAATTTCATTTGTAAATGTCACTACAAGAAAAAGTAATATTATTGATAAGATTTAAAAGTGGCAATATAAAAGTTGTCATCAGTGATTGTATAAAGTGACAATACATTCTATTTTGTCACTAATAAAGTTTTTTTGGTGACAACAATATTTATGTTGTCACATTATCACTCAATGGTGACAAGAAATAATGTTTTAGTTGTCACTATTAATAATTAATGACACGTCTATAATGACAATTTGATGACAACAAAAATTATTATTAGAATTTTGTGACAAGATTCCATTGCCACTAAGTTGTCACAATAAGTGTGTTACTAATTATCACTTTTGTACCATATTGCCACGTTTTTACAATAAGTTCACCATTGACATTGTGGATACTAGTTTTGTGACAATATCAATTTGTTGTCACCAAATATATATAATTAATGACAATTTTTTGATTATCACTTATTATATTGTCACAAATTTATTCATTTTCTTGTAGTGTGTCTTGTCACTGATTGTTTTTTTAATTGTGTTTACATTGAATTATATTATTAATTCATCACAAATATCTCAAATTTGTAATGAAATCTTTCTATTATAAATTTTTCATTAGCAAACGGGTGCGTTACAATGAAAAGAGGGAAATGAAACTGTAATATGTGCATTCACATCTTTTGATCACTGGACAATCGATGATAATATCAGAACCTAGTGAAAAATTATAAAAGAAATTAGGTAGACATATTTAAGAAAATGTTTACATTCAATATATATATATATATATGTATATATATACAATTTACAAGGTTGTCAATAATTATTTTTGGAATTTTTTTTTCTGTTTTCTTGACGGTTAATCATTAAGTAAAATAAGATTTATGATGATTTACAATATATTTTATAGTCACAGAAATTTTTGGAATTTTTTTTTTTTTTTGGGAATCGGCCAAACGGTCATATATGATAAGCCTATGGTTATTGGAATCGGTCAAGCAGCCATATATGATAGCCTAAAACTTTAACCATAAATTTCTGTGACTATAAAATATATTGTAAATCATCATAAGTCTTATTTTATTTAATGCGTCTTTCACAATGTGAATGCTCATTTTATTTTATTTTATGTTATATCTTTTCTATTTAGGCTCTTTTTTTCTCCGGCTTTTCAAATCTCAATCATTCTTTCACTGTTTTCACTCTAATCTAAAATCCGATATCAAATTAAATAGAACATAATTTTGGAATGTTGGCGAGACTAATGTTAGCTTCAAAATTATAAGCACGTTTGACATGTGTAATGAGCTTAAAAACAAAGTAAACAAAGATCACCATTACGGAAAAATATATTAGTGATAAAATTAATCAATGATGTTGAAACTGTATTTCCTAATCATATACATGAATATATATATATATACACATTATATTTAGCGACAAGTCTATTTGGTACTTTATTATGATAATATTTTTGATAAAGTTAATAATGATTATAATCACGTATAAATCATTCTCATTCACAGTCGCAAATTCGTAGTGATTAGATCGATCCATATAAAATTGACACAAACTCTTTATATATTATTATTGAGTGGTCACAATATTTCACATGATTTTTCTTGTTAAGTTACTACGTGCTAGCTAATATTAATAAGCATTAGTCAATTATTTAAAGGTAAATTAATTAATTATATTGTGATACTCTTTTTTGCTCTTATTTGAAAAACTTTCTACATGGCCTCATATACATATACTTGGGCCCAAAAATGAATTTTTGTATGTATTTGGAGTGGATAAATTTTGATTATTTTCGTCATACCGAAATAGATTAATAAGGCACAAGTCACTTCGAAATAGGGATGGCAATGGGTCCGGGTAAACCGGGGACCCGCCCCGGATGAGGCGGGTTCGGGTCTAAAAATCGGGTCTGTGGGCGGGTCTCGGGTCCAGTATAACCCGCCCCGGTACTGTTATTAATCCCACTAGAACACCAAACCATAGCTGTTGAGAGAGCTGCACTAAATATCAGATTCTGGCCAAAGTTTAAAAAGACAAGACTTCTTTGTATTCATAAGGCAGCATCTTCATATCCTAAAAGATTTTATCAACATTTATTAACTGAACTCTACTCCAGACATGCAAAGAATGATTTAGCAGCACCATAAGTAGTGTCAAGAAGTAAAAAGAAATCTTTTCATTACAGTTCCTTATTCATAAGCCACTTCAGAAACCATGGAACTGTTGCAAGAAACACACACTCCCACCGCATCTGCAGCACTTCCCAGGCCAAGCCTTTCCAAGCCTTTCAGAGGAAAGGAGCTAATCACATTGAAGATTTTGCAGAAATAAAAGCCTAACGTACTGCAGGTCTCAACATTTCAGGAGGCTCATCAAGCCACGCATATAACCTTATTTGTTGTATACTACTTGAATTTTATTAATTGATGATAAAGAAATGCTATTAATTGATGTTAATTGTACCTCACAGACTTATTTTTCAAAAAAAAAAAAAAGGTCTGCTGAACTCCCCGGGTCAGTCGGGTCTACCCGGACCCGCCGGGTACGGGACGGGGCGGGGCCGGGTCCAGAAAGGAACCGGGGCGGGTCCGGGTCCCAATAGGGGCTGGCGGGGCGGGTCCCGAATCCTGCCAAACCCGCCCCATACCCGCCTCGTTGCCATCTTTACTTTGAAAGGTGCAGGACAGCCCATATTAGAGGCTCGGGCTAGAATGTGCCAAACGCCCATGGCCTAGTCAACAAAAAATATAATATAAAATAATAAGATAAATAAAGTAATTGTTTGCATAAATTTTCTCCGGCTGTACCAAAGTGGTCGCTTAGGGTTCGAACCGACTGAGTTCGATTGGAAAACAGTCAATTCGAAGTGAGCTTTCTCGTGTTCGGGTGCGGGCGTGCCAGTGCCCAGGAGCGCACAAGTGGAAGTCTTGTGTTTCGAAGTAAAAAAACAATACAATTCAAAGTGAAAAATGTAATGCAATTCAAAGTGAAAAATGTAATGCGTCCAAGACTTCTATCTGAAAAACGACTGAATCGGAGTAGGCAAACACTACCCCTGAGGTTCTACTTGCCTACAACTCAATGTAGGACTTAACAATTTAGCACTCTCAAAATCGAAAAGGGTCGAAAAGTTTAAATCGAAGAGAAAATATATTCGAAGAGTATGGCTACTCGCCAAACGGACTTTACATGACTCGACTACAGACACACGCATTGATGACTCGGGCCATATCTATGACAGAGATGCATTGAGCAGTCCTTAAGAACTCTAGCTACAAATCAGCTACATTGATGACTCCGGCCATATCTACCTATGGGTGTATTCAGAGGCTGTTCACTTCGACGAGCATTGATTGACTCCGTCTGTACTCCTCTTCATGCATGCGCTCGATATGGATGTTGGGTACCACTCCGTCGCATTGATATCTCACCTCGAACCGGGCCCAATCCGAGTGAGTGATGGCTACGACCTCGTGACGTTACGGAATGAGTGCATTGATATCCCCACTTCGAGCCGAATGAGGTATGGCTACAAACATCCATAGCGGTTTTCTACCTACTTGAACTAAAGCTATTCTTTGTTCATTTAGACTAAAAAATCAAAGAAGTGATGACTTCTTGATTGAGAAAATTGTTGTGTTGATTGTTTAACGTTGTGTGTTGTTGCTTGTGAATGCAGCTCCCTTTTATAGGCTTCAAGCTGCAACCGCCATCCTTTATTCTTGGAGTTGGATGACTTCAAAAGACTTGATTATTTAAAATGGATGGACCTCCTTATTTGTTGCTATGATAATTATGCCATCTTATTTAAATTTCAAATTTCAGCATCACATGGCCTTTATTTTAGGCATGTACAAGTATAACACTGCCTATTTTTAGCCATTCTATTACTCTCCATCTAACAACCCCTAGAAGTAAGGGATTTGAATTTGACTTTATTATTGTATTTATTTTATTTTCCTATTTTATATTTTTGGCCGACTGGGCCATGGGCCGTTATTTCATTCCAGCCTGGGCTTCCAACATGGGCTCTGTGGACGCGTCGAAGTGGCATGGGCCTTATTAATTCATTTCGGCGTGGCGAAAAGGACCAAAATCAGCCCACTCCGAATTTATACAAAAATTCATTTTTGGGCTCAAATAGTAATAAAAGCCAAAATCAAACCCTTATTTTTGGGAATGGTTAGGATAGAAAAATAACAAATAGCTAAAGAATAGACATTGTTATAACTAAATATGTCTAAAATAAAGGTTATATGATGCTGAAAATTTGAAATTCAAATAAGATGGCATAACTGCCATAACAAGAAATAAGCAGGACTAGTCATTTTGACTGACCCACTCAAGACAACTTACCCAGCTCCAAATAAATGGGAGAATGATTGCAACTTGAAGGTCTATAAAAGGGAGTTGGAATATCAACAACAATCATCACAAGCCAACAATAATAACAACACGACTCTCCAAATCAAG